>VZTJ01003253.1:570228-804080 GCA_013397795.1 Orthonyx spaldingii
GTGAGCGGGGAGCGGGCCCGGCCGCTCCCGCAGCCGCGGCGGGGGTGGGACGGGGGAGTGGCGCTGCGGGAGCAGGGAAGGGCCGCGGGGCTGTGGGAAGGCGCCCGCGGCTGGCAGCGAGGGGGAGGCGGAGGGGAACGCTCAGGGGGGGAATGGGCACCAGGGCCCGCGGAAACGGGCACCCGGCCGCGGGTGCCGGGCCCCGGCGGGACAGCGCTGCCACAGCGTTCAGCCCGGGGAAGCTGCCACTGCCTCGTCCGCGGCCGCCCGATTCCCGGTATGGTGGCTGAAGAACGCGGAACGGGGCTGGGATAAAACCCGCATCTCGATATTCCCAGCGCTGTGGTGGTTTCCTGCAGAGGGTCGGCCCTTCTGTGAATTCCATCGGGCCCCTTCGCGCTGGTTGTGTTGTACAAAGCAGCTGCTGGGAAGCTGCTGTGGAAGACCCTGGAAGCAGTCAGGCTCATCCATTGGGTTAAGGAAGCAGGGGAAGCTCGCAGTTGCAAAGCTCTGTCACTCAGCCACTGCAGCACTATGGCAGCGTTGAAAAATTAAGGACAGAACAACGACATTTTGTTCTGTAAGGGTGACAGACGCGGCTCTGGCTGATCTGTAGGGAAAGTAGATCTAGGCCTTGAAAATTGTGTAACAGTAGGCCCTATATGAATAAATTGGGAGCTTGTATATTTATAGTATTTCTTCATGCTGACTTTAAATTGCTGGTTTTTCAGCACAGAAGTTAGTTTAATTGTTAAGTGGAAAAGGAGATTAATTGCTGTCCTGCTGAAAAGAAACTTGCTTTATGCTTTGCAGAAGCCATTTTGGATTAGAAATTGGCCAGAGTCCTGAACTGAATCTCAAGGTCTCCCATATTTCCTTGATTTTTGTTTTTCATTGAAATCACATCAGAGCATAAATAAAACACGGGCTGCAGTCCAGAACCCACTGGGATCAATAAAAACTTCTTGCATCTGGGTGTTTTTATACATAAATCATTTATAAAAGTCTCTGCTTTGTTCTATTTCTGGAATAACTAAAACATACTATTCATTCTTATCCTACAGGTGAGGAAAACTTAGTTCTTCTAGATGGAAGACACGAATTTCCGTTCAGCTTTCAGCTCCCTCAAGAGTAAGTTAAATAATCCAACCTGAAGGGATTGTGCTGGATACTGCTTGTAGTGGAACATTAACTTAATGTAATTTGACTTGTGTTTTTTTTAGTATCAGCTTTATATATTTGTCTTAATCAAGCACCACACAGACAGGCCTTGTTTGCTTCAGCTTCCCCAAGGCCCTAAAAGTACAGGCTGTAAATTGGCAAACGTTTATGTACGCAGGAGGTATTAATGTTTGGAGCTGATTATTAATTGAGGGTAATGGTTTTATGACTGCTTGTTTCAGACCTCTGGTGACCTCTTTTACTGGGAAGTATGGCAGTATTCAGTACTATGTGAAAGCAGTTCTGGAGAGGCCTGCAGTACCTGACCAGAGCGTGCAGACAGAGCTCCAGGTCATCAGCCATATCGACGTCAGCTCACCAGCTCTCTTGGTAAGAGGGTCCCCCACTCCTCCTCCCTCTGTCAAGCCAGCTGCAAATAAACCATTTCCAAGCAGCATTCACATCCAGCCATAACCCTTCCATGTTATTCCAGAGCGTCATTTTCTGACTTCTGAAAGCATATAAGCTCCCTAAGCTTTCCTCTATAAATAGATGATCTTAGGTTGTGTGAATAGCAAACAGAGTGGCTTTTTTAATACCATTGATTACATCCCTGCTGGCAGAGATGCTCCTGCCAAAAAGTTAGGCAGGCTTCAGATGCATAAATAAGGCTTAATAATAGTAATGCATGAGCACAGAGTAGTTACTCTTACCAGAGCAACTACATTCACAGGGCTGCAGTGTCCTAAACTCTACAATAATAGTAGGTTGAGGAACAGTAATTAGAGAAGAGTATTAATCATGCCCAGCCTGTCATTTAGGCTCTGGCCATTATGTTACGTATCCCTGCATTTTGCATGTCGTTTTCTAACATGAAGTGTGTGCACGCAGCTGCTCCAGAGATCCTTTCAGTTATTTCCCTATGACAGATTTGGCCACATTAAAGCATTGAGTTTTAATAATCACTGGAAATACTGTAGAGTAATAAGAAAGATCAGGCATTAAGTAATGAGAAAATAGGCAAGATGGACGCTAATGAGCTGGATTCTTTTATCTCAACCCATATTATGAAAATAATATAAAATTATACCTTGCACTTTCATGATAGCAACTGGATCTAAATGGTTATTCATTTAAATATGAATGAGTAATTTCTATTTTATTTAAAATGGTGGGATAATTTTAACATCATGACGTGAACGTAGCTACGAGATGTTTTGAGCAGGCTTTTTCTCCCCCCTCATTACATGCTTACATTTTAATCCATTCTAGAGAGAATTTAGGGTATTTTGGCAGTGACATCTGTAAGCAGAATAGTGTTTATATTCAGTAGTTAGAAGTTTGAAGGCATCATACCCAGATTCTGTAAGGACAGAGCAGACAGAGCATTGCACAGGAGAGGCCTGTGGGGCACATCAGGAAGGCAGTGCCAGTCCTAATGGACTCCAAGGCTACCACCAAAAGTGCAAAACTTCATTATTTTTCATTATAATAAAGAAAATACAAAATCAGTTTGCATTATTATATTGATTGGGTTCTACTGCCCAGTAAATCATTTTGAGTAGCTTTGATCCTAGTTTGGACCTTGACATGTGTGCTTGTGAGTTTATTCTAATGAAAACATTACAGATAGTGTAAATGTCATCTAACATGTCAGTCCTTGAATAAATAAGATGGTTTTTGTCATGCTTTTAAATTTTTTGGGGGGGTGGTGTGGCTTGCAAGTAATGAAGGTGCATTCCCTTAGCCCAGTGTTTATATACATTTATCTGTTCTTAAGGATGCAAAGGTAAAAACAGTTTACCTGCTTAACTATGACTTGTTTTCAGATGAAGTTAATTCTGCATTCTTCTGTGCTGAGGAATGTGGGAATGAACACCACAGTACTCCATGAGACCTTTAAAAAGTTCATTTTGAAGACAAGGCATGTGCAAGGACACACTGGTCTGTGTTACTTAGTCAATACAGTCTAAATGCAGATTGTGATTTCGAAGCAGAAATGTTCCGATTGCCAAACCTTGGTTCCATTTCACATGGTGACAAAACTACAGTTGCACTGAGCAGTTCAGGGGCTCAGATCAAGTGGATTTTAGAGCTGGATTGCAGTGACTGATATGCATAACAACTAAACTGCAAGTGTTTGAGAGCTTTGTCCCATAAAGGAGCTTTGTCTGTCTATATTTTACAGACACCTGTTCTAAGAAGTCAGGAGAAGATGGTTGGCTGTTGGCTTTTCACCTCTGGGCCAGTGTCTCTCAGTGCCAAAATTGAGAGGAAGGGATACTGTAATGGTAAGAGTAGTTATCTTAAAAATGTAAATATTAAGTATCTAACAGTTGTTTTTTTTAATCTCAGTGAAGCCAACACGTTGCAGTTCAAAGAATAGTTGTGTTTAATAGAAGTAAATTAAGATCTGTACGAATTTAAATTTTTTTAAAAATCATCTTATCTTTCCCCTTGGGAATGTAAATTGAAAGGGAATCCTGTTAATAATCTTATGGAAAATCCATGTACATTTGAGTGTAAAGAACAACAAAATGTTTTTATCTGGGATAAAATACTTAGTTGGGGATGTAATTAGATTTTTACATCCTATTTGTGTAGGTTTACACTTTGGTAAGAATGAGCTCTAGCAGCTTCTTTTTCATCTTGATAACATTAGATACATTGAGGATATAAAATAAAACATCCTGAAATTCATTTAGTGCTATATAAAAGGAAGATTGGGGCGTAATTTGCCAATAAAGCTTTTATAGCTTGTTCATATTATGCTTAATGTTTCAAAATGAATCATTGTTTATGTGTTAAACATAGTAGGTGGCTATAATTCTGCCTGGATACCACTCTGAAAAAAATAAACTGGCTTGAGGAAACTTAGCAAGTATTGTTCTCATAACACTGCAGATGATGTACGTGCTGTGTAACATGCTTTGATACTCCCAGAGGAAAGTTGGTAAATACAAATTATTCATTGGACTTTTTCTGTCTCTAAGGGGAGGCCATCCCAATCTATGCAGAAATTGAGAACTGCTCTTCTCGTTTGATTGTTCCAAAAGCTGCCATTTTCCAAACACAAACTTACCTGGCCAGTGGGAAGACAAAAACCTTCCGTCAGATGGTTGCCAATGTCCGAGGAAACCACATTGCCTCTGGGAGTACAGATACCTGGAATGGGAAAACTCTGAAAATCCCACCTGTATCCCCATCTATACTTGACTGCTGCATTATTAGAGTAGAATATTCATTAGCTGTAAGTATTGGGTTTTCAAATGTGCAAACTTGAGATACTGCGTTCAGTTGGGAACAGAAGAATTTACTGAGTAGCTTTTAGGTTTTTACCTTGGGAATGACAATAAATACAAATCTAGAGGAAGGTGTCCCAGCCCATGGCAGGGGGGTTGGAACTAGATGATCTTTAAGGTCCCTTCTAACCCAAACCATTCTGTGACTCTGTGAAAAATAAATACTGTAAACCATATACATGAGAGACTGAAGGTCGTGAAGAGATTCTCAGATGGAAAGATAGGAATAATGTGGAAGAGGGAAAAATGTTTCTGAGGAAGAAGCAACTTAGTTTCAGACATGCAGAGATTATTTTGGAAAAGCATTTCAAGCTGAATGGGTTCCTCAAGTGATTCTTTCCAGAAAAGGGAAGATAAGACTGAAAGTCAAGTGCATAATTATATTTGTCAAGATGGTTTTTTTTTTTTAGTATCACCTAGAGACAAGTTACAGAAAGAAGGAAGCTGCTGAAAAATAAGGAAAGCTGCCAGGATATTAGCTAAGCATATCTGGGATGACAAAGCTCTTAATTTTCAAATAATTTGCAGTGTAAGGAGTAGGGCAGCTTTTAAGAGCAGCATTCAATGGGGTCTCATGATGTTTTTTTTCTTTTGTTTGGGGGTTGTCACATAGGTGTATATCCATATTCCTGGTGCTAAGAAATTGATGATTGAAATGCCTCTGGTGATTGGCACTATTCCATGTATTGGATTTTCAAGCAGAAACTCCAGCATTACCAGCCAGTTTAGTATGGATATGAGTTGGCTGGCATTGACCATGCCTGAACACCCTGAAGGTAATAAATACATATTGAACTCTCTCTAATCCAGCAGAGCACTGTCTGCAGCAGATGGGGGCAGTGCCAGTTTAAGGGCACTGCCAGGGATGTAGGCCATGGAAGAATGACTCATGAGAAGTCTTAAATCGAGATCCAAAAAGATTGGTGAGGTTACCCTAACTCCAGCCTTCCTGAAGTCTCTCTTTACCCCATCTGACTGAAATAACTAACTTCTGATAGTGGGAATATTCTACTCATTACTGAATATATCTTGATACAACAGGGGTTTGCTGCTGGAGTTGTCCTAAAAGCACAGCACTCTCTGCCTGCTGAATCACCTAAGCTTACTGAAAACATAATTTTAGTTACAATAGTTATGAGCACAGTGCAATTCCAATACAGTTTTCCTGGTCCTGGATAAACTATAATGCAGATGTTCTTGCTGTGAGTAGGTGAATAGTTTGGAATTTGACAGAAGTGTCTCTTACGTTTCAGCACCACCAAATTATGCTGATGTAGTGTCTGAGGAAGAGTTTTCCAGACATGTTCCTGCTTATCCACCACCCATGGACTGTGAGGAACAGTTGTGTTGTCCTGTCTTTGCTTACATACAAGAGTTCCGGTTTCAGCCTCCACCTCTTTATTCAGAGGTAAGAAAATAAATAGCAGGTGGTGTTTTTATTGTCAGATGGTGAAAAAAAAACCCCAAACACATACCTAAATGCAGGAATTGCAGGCAGTAATTGTTATCTTTCTTCTCTCCTTAGATTGATCCACATCCAACTGATGTAGAAGAAATTCAGCCTGTTTCATTCATGCTCTGAAGACGATTTGTAACGAGCATCATTGTGATGAATGTCTTAATCTTTCTGCTGCTTAAGCTGGTAGTGCAGCTAAAAAGGAAACAGTTTTCTTTTTCAAAACTTCAGTTTGTGTACGAGAAAGGCAAAGGAAAATGGAGGAGGAGGTATGAGCACGTTTGGTGATAAAAGAGAACCTGCTGTGGATTAGTCTGCACAGAGGATAACAGGGGAGCAGCTGAACTTGGGATACTTGAGAAGTACCTGAAAATACTGAAATGAAAATGAATCAATGAAATACTGAATGTTTTCCAAAAAGTGGATACACTACACAAAGTACGAGGAGGAGATGTGTGGATCTTCTGAAGAGAAAAGAAATTATATTTTGTTTGCAACACTCTGGAAGAATGTACATAGTAATGTCAAGAACTTCTGTAGTAGAACAGAATGTGGGGTAAGAAAACATTTCCAAAAGATTCCAGTGTTCAAGGGGCTTCAGCTTTGCACTGTCTGCATCCAAAAAAGGAACACTGCTGAAACGTGGAGTCTTAACTTCACATTTGATGGGAACCTGCCCTTCTCACGACTGCCACGTGGTACTGTTTCCTCATTCAGCATGATCCTGAAGACACCCTGGATGACAGAGGGGCTATTACGCAATGTTATGAAGGCAACCATTTCCTGAATGCAAGACACGAGTGTGTAACAGAACAGTGAACTTTGAGACGAGCTTCTGCACTATGCTTTCTTCCAAGGGATTTCTTAAGGGAATTACTCTTAACCTCTTCTACTGTGAGTTCTTCTTCTGCATCTTAAGCCTATGGATAGCATGATAAGGGGAAGCATGGCAAGGGAGAAACCTTTTGCCAGCAGCAGGTATACTTAGCAAAATGGACAATATTTATTTATTCAGAAGCCTTTATAAGCCTACCTCTGTTTTGGATATTTACTTACGGTCAGATTTGAGACCAAAAAAAGTCTTGTTAAAGCTCCAGTATACTTCAAGGTTCTAAAAGGGACCCTAAATGGTTTCTGTGGTTAGTGAATGAGATAAGAGGTGTAGGGAGAGGTGTAAATATACCCAGAATAGACATAGCTTATAGCTGAAGTGAAAGCAGACATCAGGGGAACAAAGTCCTCTGGTAATGGCACAAAGCTTTTCATTACTCCTGCATTTTTGTCTAAAGATCTATTGTCAGGGGCTGCACTGGTCATTTGCTATCCATACTTTATTTGTTCGTGTGTTTCCTTGTTTGTTTTTGCTGTTTAATTTTGTTTTGGTGCAATATTTTAATGTTTTCTTCCTCAGGTCATTTAGAACAGTGAGAGTTTGTTGCTGCTAAGAGTGAAGGCACAGCATTTACTTGCCCTTCTGCTGCCTTCATTTAAAAGTAGAGTGTTTGCTTCCTGCCAACCATCAATTGGGATAAGTAAACAGTCACCAACAGATCACTTACAGGAGCAGAAAACAGCATTGTCAACATGCACGTTTACAGTCCTGTCTTTAAATACAGGGGATTTTGGACTAGTAGAAATACTCCATATGTCTTACAGAAGGGTTTGGGGTTAAAACCCGGTGCTTCATGTGGAAAAACAGTGTACTTTCTGATAACTACAAAAATAGTAATTGAGTTTCCTTCATTTCATCAATAACTGCAGTTTAAAGAAAGTCTAAATGGTTTTTAATGAAATCTGTCTTAAGAAGCAGGGATTTTTCTACAGGCATACATGGATCTATATTTTTAGTCTTCTTTTACTATGACTTCTTTGCATTGTCTAATTTCTAGCACTTCACCTCAAATCACTTTTGCATCAGTGTGAAAGACAGACGAGTGGAGATTCACGTTTCCAAACTGCAGTTATTCCTTTCATTTGCAACATTAAGTATTGTCTTCTATAGCAAATGCAGCTTTAACCAAAATTCAAGTGCACGATTTAGAAAGGACATTCTAAAAATGAGTATTTAAGTCTCAAGATGTAGCTCTCATGCCTTTTATTTAAATGAGGGCCTGCCCATACAATCAATGCAGGATTTTCATTCACATCACCTGGAAAGGGAACAAGCATCTTTTCCTTAAACAGATACCATTATAGTTACTTGAAAAGTAATGTGGTTGTCTATTAACTTGCATGGTAATAATTCAGAATATTAGCTTAAAGAACATTAGGTGCTTTTTGGGACTGTAATACCTGATAGGTGATGTGTGCTACCTGGTATAATCATGGTCAAGCAAACAACAGTATGAAGGGTAAAGATGTGCTTTTTTTTTTTTTTTTTTCTCTAAAATCTTTCAGTTGTTTTTTATTCTTTGCAGATAAACTGTGGCCTTAGATTGTTTGCTGCAAAAAAAAGTCAACTCTTATGTGTTTCTTAGGAAGCACACATGGCCCTTCGAAGGAGGGGTGAAAACAAGATTAAGTTCTGCTCTCTGGCACTTGGCTTAGTGCAGAAATTGATCCTTAAAAATAATTACTGTTTGCACAATAATAAGTTCAATATGCAGGGGCTTTGTTTTGATAACTGTGAAACAGTTTAAAAGAGACAAAATAAAAAAAGCTGTTTAACATACGGGAACATGATTGTATTTTGTACTAATGAATGAGCCCCATGGGTTCTTTGTTAATAAAAGTGTCAAATCTACATTGTGCTGTTCATCTCTGGTTTGGTGCTATGTCAAGAAATACCTGTATTCTACCCTGCAGATCTCTCATTCTTCCCTGATCTGGGAATTATGCCTTCATCTGTAACTGTTTTAGTTCCCTGAACTATTCATAACCAAGAACTGGAACAAATTGATCAAACAGGGCCTACTCCCACCTATAGTTATTATGTAATAGGGGCTCTTACCCATAAGGATTGGCGGATGTGAGCTCTAATTGGATTTCTCATCTCATATATTATTATGAGAGGATATTTTATTGTTTCCTTTAGACAAGATTAGAGCAACAAACTCAAGATAAATACATCAGAACAACCTGGTAGACAGAGTGCAGAATGACTGTGGGGAAAGAGGTGACAAACTGTACCTACCCCCCTGCTCACCTGAGCCAGGAGTGAAGTGATAAATCTCCATCAGGGTCCTGCCTCCCAGGGATCTGAGGAACAACAAACAACAGTTGATTTCTTCTTCCTGTTTCCACTTCTGAGGGAAGATTGCAAACTTCTCCTTGGAAAGTCAAGGTGTAGATGCTGTTCAGGGACCTCAAAGACCATCTCATTTCACCCCCTGCCATGGGCAGGGACACCTTCCACTATCCCAGGTTGCTCCAAGCCTTGTCCAAAGTGGCCTTGGGCACTTCCAGGTGTGGGGCAGCCACAGCTTCTCTGGGAAACCTGTGCCAGGGAGGAATTTCTTCCTTGTACCTTGATGGCCTATTCAAGCACCAGAACTTGCAGAGTGGTCATGATTCATGAAAAGGAAAATGCAAAACCTCAAATACTGGTCTTAGATTTTTTTTTTTAAAAGCTCTCTCACTAAATGGTACTTAAGCATCTTACCACTAAGTTCGCAGTAGCAATTCCACTCCATCCACACTTTGGTTTTATAGGGGAATATTTCTCTTGCAAGCTGTAATTGTCTACTAAAATATGTTTAGTATTTAAACAGGTAGTAAAAAGCCAGGCAGAGACAGAGCAGATCCTGCAGGCTCATGTTTGCAGGTCTGACCCTTCTGATGTTTGCATGGAAACACACAGTTTATGTACAGAGCAAGAGAGATCATTTAATCAACTCCTGGGGCATGTTCCAAATTATCAAAATAGCAAGTTCCATGACTTCATCACCCAATTTGGACAGCAAAAGGGAACATTTAACTCATTTTGTAAAATCTCTGCTATATATATACCAATAAAAACATGTTTGGAGAGCACAGTTTGCACACAATGCTGATTTGAAGATAAACAGTTGTTCTACAACCCTTTACAAAACCCAGGCATTTGTGCTCTATTTTCTAGTCAAATTCTGCTGATTTTCAGTGCTCTCCTCAGGGAAGTGACTTAGCACAGGGACACAGAACCCGGCCTTCAGACTGCTGCCTTTTCTAAAGCTGGTTATACAATATGTTAACATCAATATGGACAGTACAGGCTGCTGCACAAAGTAAATTCTCCAAAGAACTAATTAGGTCTAGGATGAACCCACTCCACTTTTAGTATTAAAATTTTATATATGGCATAGACAAGGTGACAGCCTTGTTCCAAATTATGTTGTCATTATTTCTAAGCAATTAATAGGAAATGACAGCACAGAAAAGCTGTGCTAGAATATCACTGCATTATTGACATTTTAGGGCAAGTGACAAATAACAATTTTAAGTCAAACAACTATGAAGGGTGGTTTTATGTGGAATGGAAGATGGCAACTTGAGTGGGACTTCACTGGAGCAGCTGCTCATACCCGTAACATGCTGTGGGCCTTGTTAGCTACACAGTGCAGATTCAACTGTACTACTGATAAATCTCCAAACACCCATCCCTTCAAAAGAAAAGAGGAAATCCTTCTTAGTTTTGGCTTACATTCAGCCACCTGGCTGCCCACAGGGTGAGGAGAAAATGAAAGACAAGGTGAAAGTTGGAGCAAGTAGGCTAGACCCAGCCAATTTTTGGCAATGAAAAGCTCTCATTATTTTACAGCACCTTGGAACAGCATCAGCCTCCCCATAAATGAGGTGCTGGACACTGACAGAGGTGAGAACAGAAGCATGGGCAAAAGGGAAGGATTTTGACTGCAAGGTCTTAAACAGGATTGTTGCACACCCAGAGAGATCCCAGGTCTCTCTATAGGCCAGTCCTATTTGATGTCATGGCTAGAATCAGGTTGTGTTGGTCATAACATATCAGACCCCAGCATGAGGAGAAAGTGATTCTTATTGCTGAACTAATTACACTAATCAATGCCCAAAAGAGAGCACAAGTGACAAAAGTTACAATTTCATTTAAATAATTTAAGGCCTGAAGTGCTTTTCTCCTGTGTCTTAATGTGATGTGACCAATGCATTAGCCTTAACAAAATAGGTAAAGATACTAAGAAAAAAAATATTCTGCTGTCCTGAGTGTAAAATGAGAGCAGAAAGGGAAAAGCATTAACTGACCTGACACATTTTCCTACGACAGTCCTGGAGGAGTAGGGAATTGTCTGAGAGGGTTTAGTGTCCACACAGACCAATCAAGTTTTGCATGCTGTGCCCCAAAACTGGCATTTCGGTGTGAGCACCTCTCTCCCTCACTCAGATCCTGCAGCAGCTTGGCCTCACCCAGTACCTGCCATGCAACAGTCAGACCTGCTTAGCACAAGGGAGCAAGATCAGAAAGGCTGGAATTCAAAGGAGCCCTCCCAAGCTGCAGCCAGACCTTCTTCTCCCATGTCACGGCCTGGAGCAGCTGTGCTGTCACCTGCGAGGATGTGAGTGACACAACCAGCTCCTCCGACCCCGCCCGGGAGTCTCACACTGCGGGGGCAGAGAGCTGGAGATGTCTGTTTGCAGAGGTGTTAAATAGAAAGGTCCCCAGAAGGGGCAGCTTCGCAGACTTTCCCTCATGTGATCCCACCTGCCATCGCTGCGAGAGGACTTTACACTCATCCAAACAAATTAACAATTCATTTCCAACCCTGACATGAAGATTAACCCTGCCAATTAATTCCTTAATCTCTTGCTGCTGACAAGGCTCACAGTTGCCATGTGGATGCCTGTCCGCTGGGGCCTGGAGCAGGGCCATTCTGTTTAATTAATGCTGCATCCAGGAGACGGTGGAGGTGATGCTCAAACATATTCCAGCAATACAAACCAGAGCTGCACCTCCCACGCCATCCAGACCGCCTGTGATAGGGACCTCCACAAGGGCAGAGACCAGCTCAGTGCCTGTGGCAGCTTTTGCTGCATAAAGGAAATACTTTAACCAATCCAGAGGCATTTAGCCATCATTTCCTTGTAGAAAAATGTGTCTTGGTCATCTCCACAATAGATGTGATCAGCATTTTGCCCGTTTCCAGTAGCAGCAGGAAAAAAACAACTCCCAGGACTATGTCAGTCTCCTCCTTCCTGCCTCAAGCAGCTGACAGGATGCTAGGTTTGGGTGTGGGGCTGCAGAGAGAAGGGGCAGCTACGCTGAGGCTGCTTCAGAGGGAGAGGTTAGATGAGAACTGAACTGACACAAGTTTGGAAATGTGTGAAGTACAGTAAACAGGAAAAGTAGTGCTCAGTCACCTCAGGGAATCTTTGTAAATCAGCTATAACAAATTGGGTCAATTTTCCTTTGTTTCTACAGGTTTTGCCTTATATAATTAAAAAGACACTGCCCATTAAGGTGCTTTACAAAGTGAACAAATACTCAATAAAATCTATGAATAATATTAAATTAAAGACTAAAACCTCTGGACATAAAAACCAGGAAATTGCAGGTGTATAAACTAAACAAGCAACAAAACCCCCACAATTTAGTGCATGTTACAACTAGTCCAGTGGGTGGAACAAGTGAAGGGATCCCAGAAGTTCAGGGAACATATGGCTTGTATAAACACACACGTAAATGGTGTTTACAGAGAAGTATGAGGAAGGAGGCAGGATGATGCACTGGACAGGACACTCTGCTCCACACTGAAGTTAGGTAATGCCTGCCTTGGGGTTTTGTTGTTATTGTTGTTTTTCACGGATTTGGGTTCAATGCTCAATTATACACTGAACTCCCGTCACCCAGGAAGGGTCAAGGTCACCCTGTTGCAGTGGCCAACTAGGCAGAGGGAAGAACAGCCTGGGTTTTCCTGCAGACCTCTGCCCACCTGCTCTTGACAGGTCGAGAGAAACATCTGCTGTCGGGGAGTTGCAAAAGGGGAAACAACATTTGATGCAAAAATTGCATCTACCTGGCTGGAACAACCTGTGCAGGTACCTGTCACTGGTCACACTAGAGACGTGTTGCCTTCTTCAGTACATCCTTTTTTTAAGGCGTGCAGCAAAGCCAAGAGCAGTTTGAGGACTGTCAGAGGTCGGTATTTCTGTAGTGGAGGCATCTTCCCAGACACCATGTGTGCCGTGTCACTGGAGAACCGACGCGTGTCCTCAGGGTTTGTTTCCATGGCACTTCACAGAAGGAACCAAAAGTTCATGGGCTGTTGCTCATGACACAGAATTTTGTGCAAGAATCTTAAGCTGTCCTTGTTGATTCTTAGCAGCATTTCCTTCCTGAAGTCACTTGGTACCAATCCTCACCAGGATTTGGGGCTCTGGGCATGCGTGGCTCCCACGGGTGTGTGTGGCGAGGGGTTAATTTGCTGCTCTCTGCAGGATGATTTGGCAATTCCTTGTTTTCTGAAGTTGTCACACTGTCTTCTAGGAACTCCTGCTATAAATATCTTTTGGGTAGGTGCCAGGGATGTATTTTTTCCAGGCAGAAGCCCAAACCATCAGTGAAACACTTGACTATCAAACACGGCACACCGGGACAGGTGCAGGGGCAGAGGGAGGGGATCTGCTGGTTGTGCATCGTGTGAGTTGGTAGGAAAGCCCAAGCAGTGCTAAGAGCACCATCTTTCCCTCTTGCACTCAATTTATGCTTAAAATTGTTTATCAAATGCAACTTTCTGTGATCCACACCAAACACCAGCAGAGCTCAGTCCTGCTCAAGCCATGTGCAGATATTTTGCCCCCATGCTCAGCTGAGCCATTCTGTCACCCCCTGATGCATTTGGCACATCACAGGCTGCATCCCCCCTCAGCCCCACTCCAACTTCCACCTTATGCCCATCCAAAGCAGAGACTCTCCATGAGAACCCAGCCTTCCACTTCTGCTCAGATAGGCTTCACCCACAATCGTGGCAATCACTTGCATCTTCTGTCGTTAAGCCTCCTGTTTGATCCCAACCAAACTGCCCTTATGGGGATCTGGCACACACTTGGGATCCAAGCGTGTTGGGAAAATGACTTCAAGGCTGTTTAAAGAGGATTCCCATGCCTACAACTGTTCACAGTTTGAGGGGATCCCCATCTCTGTCTGCAACACTCACTGTTAAACACATGCTGCTGGAAAATTGTCCTTTGGGAAGAGAAAACCAGGAGAGAGAACGGCCTGACACGAAGTTCAACAACATGAGCCTTGGCATGTTTTAATTTAATGCAAGATGGAAATCCAGGATGGATTGTTTACCATCCCCTCTTTCTCTCCCCCACCCACGCTCTCCATCCATTTACAGTGGTGCCACTTTTCCCAGGCATAAGCCATCACCCACAGGCCTGAGCAGGCAGGGATTCCTCCCACTCCTTCAACTGCACCCTAACTACTCCCTTCTTCCCAGACAAGGGCACGCCAATCACTGTTATCTTGGCTGCATCACAACTCCCATCCCTGAGCAAAGACGGGCTATTCTATTCCCAGACCTCAACCCTTCCCTTCCCCCTCACACCTAAATCACATGGCTCTTAAAATCCCTGCACAGGGCAGGGGTGGCAGGGGAAGGCAGGGAACAGGGCTTGCTGTGCTCTTGCTATCACAGCTCTCCTTGCCAGCTCAGCTCCTGTGAGCCAACAGAACGGAACCATCAAGGCTGTGTCCCAGCCTCTGCTGTGCTGAGTGGGAAGCAATCCTGCCACGGCTGGCATGTGTTCCTGGCTCTCTGGCTGGCAGGGCTGTGGGAGGCATTGTGGGATGCCAGGAGATGCCCCTTCTTGGGTGACCCACCATTCCACGAGCAGCAGGGCAGCCCTTCTGCCCAGGGTCTGGCACCAGGACACAGCTCGCACACCATGGGACTGCTCGGGTGCCAGCACTTGTTTGAATAACGATACTTTCAGGCTGACACCTGAAGAGATATTTGCATTTTGCTCTCTTGCACCTCAGCAGTGTTTTCTTTTAATTGGTCTCACAGCCTGAGATTTTCCTAAAATACTCAACGGTTTCATGGCCTTGCTTCCAGGAGCATTTTTGTTCCCTTTCAACAGACTGCAGTGAACAGCAATGTGTCAGTTGTTCTCTTGATGATCTTGGGCTTTCCGGGTTCTGGAAATCCAGATGCTGGCTCTCCTGCCCTCATCCCTTGGCATCCTTTTCCTGCTCTCATGTCTTGGCAATGAAATTAATCCAATTTGCAAGAAAATCTACTGCAGACATTGTTGTCTTCAGCTGAGTGGAAACTCCCAGATGCTTTTGCTGTTGCTGGCTTAGGAACATTTGTGGTTTCTGGCATGTCCTTGGCAGGTACGAAACTTGTACAACTGCTGAGTCATGAGCTGTGCAGGGAGTGACGCAACACACCCCACAGTCAACTTCCAGAGGTGGCCTTTGGCTGAAAATTCACTGGGAGGAGGGAGAGGTGAGCACCAAAAACGTCTGTGGGGATGGTGTGGGCCCCAGGCCAGCGGCAGCCGGGAAGAGGTGGCCCTAACCAGAAAGGGGTGTGTGGCTTGCACGGCCCTGTAGAGGATTGGGTAGAGCTCCTGGGCAGGACAGCTCACTTGGAATGCTGCTCCTTCCCCAAGTGATGGCTGTGAAGGGGGTAAATGGCGTCATACCTGCCTGAGAGCCAACAGCAGGAGAACACCCACTCCTACCTGCCCAAATACACACATGTGGCATCCTCTTCCATCACCCCAGGTCACTTCTGTCAGATTATTAAGGAATATAATTAGAAACACTATGAAGAAAAAGGGGTGAACAATATTTAGTCTCAAGCAAACACACACTTGGAAGAAACTTGTTTTTCTGCATCGATTCTCTGATAGCCAAAGGACTTGCTCTCTGGAAAGCATCCAAAATCCACAGCTGGAAGTCTGAGCTGCTTCTCTCTGTCTTTTAAAGCAGAAGGGAAGGAATGGCTCTGGAGAGACCCTGCCACTGCTAGGCAGCAAGGAAACACCCTGGGCAGCTCCTGTTTGGAGGGGCACATCTGAGATACTGCACTGAATGAGCCAGGCTGCTGCCTTTGGAAAGGATGGAGGTGCTGCACAAAACCATCAGCACCATAAGGACCTCGTGGCCACGGTGATCTGTTGGTGAGGGACCACGAGCACATGGTGCAGTTCACTTTAGGATAAACAGGCAATCCAGTAAATGTATCCAGGGTTAGTCATGCCAACAGCAGCCACAGCCTATTGTAACATTACCAGAATTCATTAGGTGCTTCCCTGCCATCCATGTGAGTAATAATAATAACAACGATTAATGCTTCAGACATGAACAAGTTAATCCTGCTCTTTTAAAAGCAAAAATATTGCTGCCCTTATTTTAAGGGTGGGAACCTGAGATAAGCAAGGAGGGTGACCTAATCATTGTTATTCTTTGGAGTACATGATCACTTACGGTGTTTCGGCGCCTGGTTCATTTAGGTAATTATTTTTGTGATCCACCCATAAGCAGAATAACAGTGGCAAAGGTTTGGAAATGGAGAACAGATGTAAGACCATGCTGCCCTGTAGGATACTGGATCCTCTTCTCATTACCTCTGACTGGAGGCAACAGATACAGGAGTTTTGGGGAAAAAAAGCAGGATATGATGGGGGAATGCCCCCTGCTTAGACCTTGGCTCCAGACCTAGTGAGGACCACAAGATTCATGCACATTTTCAGTCTACCCCAAAACCCTTGGTGTCAGGGACAGGCACAAAGATTTTAACATCTGTCTGGAATTCATCCTCCTGGGTCCAGAACCAGACCTGGTTTCAGCAAGGCTGGATTCAACAAGATGTAGAAAGGACAGAGGGTCACCCACCTCTGTTCTCACAACCAGCACGTGAAAACGTTTCCCACCAGGCAGACTCAAAGCTGTAGTTCCCAGTCACTCTGTACTTCTAATAAAAAGGTTCCAAATACTACTGACCAATCTGTCTTTACTACATCCTGCTTTTTGTGCTGAATTCACCGAGCCCACAAACCTGCTACCACTTTTACCTACCTCACAGTTGTTTATTACAGATAGCAGAAACTTCTGCTTTTAGCTTCAAAGACCCAAGCTCAATCCCTCTAAAAGAATAAAAAATTTCAGCCAAAATCTCCAATCACTCGATAAGCACTACAATAATCCCCATAATACAGATCCATCAGTCCTACAGTCAGTCTACAATCTGTACACATCAGAGCAGTTTTCCTGGGGCATTTAGGAATCAGTGGACTTCTAAATCCCTGCCCTGCTCTCTAACACCAGAGGTGACAGGGGACAGGCCAGGAGCTGCAGGAGTTTCTGTGTAGTCAAGGAACCATTTTACCCTGTGCCTACATCAGGGCACATTTCAAGAACAATGGAAGCTGCCAAGCTGGAGAAAACCTCAGAGAAGGAAGTACTCAGAAAGCTTGTGACTTAAATCAACTTACTCCTGACTCTGCTGGAAAGGCCCCTCTCAGCACAATCAGACCTAAGTCAGGGTCCCACCAGAACAACAGGATGCTATTCACAGGGATAGTTTTCACATTGGTAGTTGCAGCCCCATGCTATGCTCAGTCATCCTCAAAGGTGTCCTGGTTTCAGCCGGGATAGAGTTAATTTTCTTGTTATTAGCTGGTACAGTGCTGTGTTTTGGATTTAGCATGAGAATAATGTTGATAACACCCCGATGTTTTAGTTGTTACTTACACCTGCTTACTCCAAATCAAGGACTTTCAGTTTCCCATGCTCTGTCAGCGAGCAGGTGCACAAGGGGAAGCACAGCCAGAAGAACTGACCTGAACGAGCCAAAGGGATATTCTGTACCAGAGAATGTCACGTTCACCATAAAAACCAGGGGGAGTTGGCTGGGAGTTGCTTGGGAACAGGCTGGACATCGCTCAGCACATGGTGATCAATTGTATTGGGCATCACTTGTTTCTCTTGGGTTTTACTCCTCTCTCTCTCTCCTTTTCCTTCCTATTATTATAATTAGTATTAATACATTACATTTTATTTCAATTAATAAACGGTTCTAATCTCAACCCACAAATTTCACTTTTATTTCTGATGCCCCTCCCCACTGGGGAGAGAATGAGCAAGCGGCTGCATTGCACTTCACTGCCAGCTGGGGCTAAACCAGGACAAAAGGTGACAGCAGACACCTGTGACAGTGGTGCATGACAGAGAGAGACAGTCAGTGCATGGGAAAATTCACCCTGTCCCAGTGTGCACCTTTTCCCACTGACACCTCTGCCCGGGGGACAGGCACAGTTGCTGCTCAGTTTTCTAAACTGGTGGCACAGGCAGCAGAACCACTGACTCTGGCACATGCTGCTCCGAGATTTGTGCAATCCTGTCCAGCAGTTTCCAAAGCTCTGGGATTTTGCAAAAGGGTTTGCAAAGCAGCAAGAGACCTTTGAGAATTGCAGCCCTTGACAGCCCTTGAAAAATCAGCTCAACCACATCCCTGTTACTTGCTGGCAAAAAACCAAAACATCACCTCTGTCACGTGCTGAACTGTGGAAAAAACAGGCTGTTTTCTTCATCTTCCTACCCTGCTAGCCACAATCTGAGAGATGTGAGGAGGATCATGTGCTCTCCTGCAGGTTGGGGCTGGTGGACAGAGCGAGGGAGGATGGTGGAATTTCAGATTGGGTTTGGACATGCAGCCTTGCAATGCCAAGTAAAGAAATCTCGTTGGGTTTGAGCAATGAACACGTCTGACAGGGTGCCATGAGAAAGGGAAACCCCAAAAGGATCAGGAATATATTCAAACTCCATAAGACTCATGGAGTCCTTTTCCAGAATCCAACAATCACTGGTCCCAAAGCTCTTCCCACCCTGACCCTCTCCTCATTATACTGTCAGTGCTTTGCCCCGTTGTGCTTTTCCTGAGCCAGGTGCTCTGGAGCAAAGGTGGGAGGCCATGACTATGTCTGACTGCAACATCTTTCCAGAGAGCCTACAGGTCTGGCATATCCCCAAAGCAGCACCAACCTCACCCAATTCCCAGAAAGGATTTTCTATTGAAATGCCAGATGCGGCTTCTTTCCACCACACTCAGGTCCCTTAATTCAGGAAAAGGCCACAGTACCTCCCTCCTTCCTGTTTTTTCTCTTCCCAGTCTAGAATCCATCAGTAAGGGTTTGGACAGCAAGGAGTAGTCTGAAACTTCATAAAGGAGAGTGGAATGACTTCCATCCCAAAGGCCATGGCAATCCCCACCTTGACACTGTTCGCCTTGTTCAGCCTTGTCTAATGACTGACTGAACTGCAGCTTCCATCAGACACATTAAACCAATACTTTTAGGGGTACTTCTATTTTCAGTTGCACTCCAAAACAGTTCATTATTTGCAGAACTGGGGTGACAAAGGGGTCAAATGAACCTTTCCAGCATGCAGACAGCAAAGTATTAATTTGACGTATAAAGTTATCATTGCACTCCATCACACAATGCCTGCAGAGGCCCCTTTTCTCCCCAGCAGCTCTGGTCAACACCAGAGCTCTGTGCTCAGGCCCTGCACTGGGTTTGGCACAGGGAGAGGCTGATAATCCTCTCTGCTCCTCACACACATGACCTGCTTGGCTCTGCATTGGAGACCAGCTGCATCAAGCTGTGGTTTTGCCACCTACGTGATATAAAAGAGCAACCCCGTACAGCAGAGCACTCTGATGGATCAGATTGAAATAGCAAACTAATGCTGGTCTATCCAGGCCACTAAGAATCAGAAATCAGATTAGGGAGAAGTCACTTACTGCACTGTCCTCCAAGCAGGAATTATTCAGGGGATCAAATGGAAGTGGAAGGATTATTAGAAATGAAATGACCAAATAATGCTCAAACACAAGGAGAAGTCTCCATCCACTGGGGCACGTTGAGCAAAGGGTAGGTCGCTGGGTGAGGACTGAGAGCAGCAGCCTTTAATTACCCCCAGACATGGCACTCCATTGCTCTCTTCAGCTACTGCAGCTGACACAGTGATGGGTCACTGTGCTGCGTAAGAGTTCAGGGTGGACACTGTGCTGCATAAGAGTTCAGAAAATACTAATTTTAAATAGTCTGAAACATAATAGTAAGGACCTTGCAATTCTGCATGTCAAGATCACATTCCCACAGGTTCAACCCAAGGCTAACATAACTCTGCTCCCAATCCTGCAGGCCAGGAGACTCCTCTCCCCATCTCAGAGGGGTGAGGATCATCCATGGCTCTCTGTTGGAACAGAAACTGCCTCCCTGCAGAAGGGCTTTGCTGTGCCCTTGTATCAAATGATCAGGGAACCCAGATGTTCACTGCCTGTGTGTTGTTCTGCCCCAGCTGCCAGCACTGGGGCACCCAGGGAGCTGGGGTGTCACAGGGGCTGGCTCAGCAACCAGCCAGCCTGGGGGCAGCAGGCTCAGGTTGGAAAGCATCAGAAAAAACAGACCAAGTCACAAAGACAGCAGTGCTCACTGTATATAAACAGCTGAACTCCAAAATAATCAAAAAAATGAATGAACCACCACAGCTCTCCTCCCTCCACCATCTGCTACGCTTCGTCTTCATGTCCGGGACACCACGAAGCTGATGACTGGAGAGAATAAAACAGAGCTCTTGATCAAAATCCAATCCTATTATTTTCCGGCTTGTGGAACAGAGACAAAACAACATTGAAGTGTCTGTCATTTACCACTGACCTTTGAGCAGAAATCTCCTGACAGCCCTTGTTTGCGTTTCCACCGCGATGGGCTGTTTCACGGCTGCATGCCGCCAGTGTGGGGGAGCGCAGGGAGGGCTGAGCCCACGGGGGTTTCACTTCTGCAGCCACCTGAACCCCCAGGTAGTTTAAATATCCTTTAACTGCTGTGTTAATGCTCTCAGAGTCACACAGGCCAGCTGAGAAGACACAAATATTTCCCAGGCTGAAAATTCACGGCTCTGCGCAAAGCTAAGCGGTCCAGGAAGTCCCTTTTGGTCTCACAGAGTTCAGAGCATGACCTCAGCAGCATGAAGCCCCCCACGTGCCAAACACACCTCTGGAAAACAAGAAACACACCCCAAGTTATTAACACTGAATATTATCATTATTAAATGCAGTCAGTTGAAATCATGAGGACCTGACAGAGCAGTGTAAGGGACTGCACATCTCCCAAATCTGACAGGGTTCAATGCGAAGCCTTTTCCGACCGGCTGAAAATACTGAGATGAAATCTTTTGAGAAGATGTGAGATGTCGAAATAATGCTGCTTGGTGCAAAATTGTTTGGAATTTAGCTACAGTTTTAGAGAACAATCTTTTGTAGAACCCTATTAAATAGTATAAAGTTTACCAAATATAACCCTAAAGAAATCCTTAATTATATCTTAAATTCTTCTTAGCAGTTCTAATTATTCTGTTAAAACAGAAAAAAATATAACAACTTCTATGTTAAATAAAGAGTTAAAATAAAAATGAGCCTCTGATTTTGAGCAATTTTATGAAATTCTCGTGGAGGAATTTGAACCCCCAGTCCTATGCCACTTGGTACCGGTCTCAAATAGCTCTCCTTAATGATTTCATTAGTGAGGCTGCAGTAACTCAAGACTTCATGGAAAAAAGAATAAAAACTCATAAAAAAAAGGGAAGAAGAATTGCACTAAACCCCACAGTGAGACTCAGACATGGGGAAAGCCACAAGTGTTTACATCAGCGTCACATGTTGAGGGTGCCCATTCATTCACCCTGCCTGTGTGTGGCTGATCCTGGCCGTGCTCTCGGACACGTGGCCAGTACCTCCGGTGGCCACCAGCCCTCGTGGCCATGTGGCTCCTGCAAGCCCGGGGACTTCAGGGATTTCACACAAACTCACACAGTGCCCACAGCAGTGACAAGGCAAAACAGGAACCAGGGATGATTTTTGGAAAAAAAAGCATTTCCTTCTCACGAAGCCCATCTGCAAGGTCACTTCCCAGAAGTGATTTTCTGGGCGGTATCTTGGCAGCCCCAGCAAGACAAGTCTCGGTCATCGCAAGTAAAAGCCTGACTTCTGCTAAATCCAGTATTTTCACTCCTGGAAAGAGCTAGGACACATAAGACAGCCACAGCAGCACAGTATGAATCCCCTCCTTTCCAAGCCCACAGGCCACAGCCACCTGAGCCCAGCCAGCATCCCACAAACACCAACACTGACTCTTTCTCTTCTCAAATAAAGCAGATAAAAAACACAGGAGGGACTGTCCCTTGGAAACCTTCAGGTCCAATCCCACCAGCTGCCCCAGGGACACTCAGCTCTTTCTGGGGCTCCTGCTTCCAGCAGGAAGGGCAAGGGCAACACTCCTTTACAGACTGCACATCATCCTCCTGATACAGACTGTGAAGCCACGTCCCTTGTCCCTTCTCTTCACCCCATCTGTATAAGACATTCACAGACCCTTCAGGCTTCCCTGGAGAGCACAGTGGAAATGAGGTTTCTCCTTCCAATGCAGAGTTTTGCACTATATCAAGGTTATTGCAACTCTAAGGTCACCAAAGAGCAGCTGTGAAAACTGTCCCTGGACTATTTTTCCAAGCTGGAAGCCTATCATCAGCCCTGTAACTGGTACACAGGGTATCTTCTACTTTTATTTATGTTCCTTCCCTCTCCCTCATCTCTAAAGTATTTTCCTCAAAATCCCAAGACACTTGCCCAGTGTGTCACAGAATGAATTGTGTTCTGGTGGGTGATGGGTCATTTTTCGCCTTATCCAGTGTGGCAACGCAGGGCAGATGCCCAGAGCTCTGAGTTACAGTTCAGACACACTAATCAGTAGGATCTGTGAAGAAACCTATGGTTTTTCAAAACATTCACATGGTTTCCACCAACAGATTATATTGCAACAGGACTCTGTGGTTTTGCGTTTCTTCATACTATGACACTGCTGGAATAAAAACATTTCACGACCTCGGGATAAAGGGGGGAGGATATTACAAAAACTATAACAAACAACAAACAAACAACACAACACAACCCCTCCCCTATGCTTTGGGATCCTCCTTCTCCTGTTCTTTTTTCCACTTTCAGTATTTGCACTTGGATGTGCTCTGGTCTCTGGTGAGCTCAGGCATTGCAGTACCAGGCAAGCAGCTTGGTAAAGCCTCATTTGCAGCCTAAATACTGATCCAGCTCTCAGTGGACATGAGGACCACTGCACAGGATAGCCACTGACCCTGGTAATGAGCTGCTTTACACATGCTGAATTAAAAAAAAGACACCAGCTCTATTACCACAAGGTATCTACAAAGTCGGAACCAATTTTCCTCTTCCTGCTTCCTGGCACCAGAAAAGACAGAGGCGTATTAAAATAGGACTTGTTTTCAGAGAGAGCACACTGCTTAGCAGAAGCAGAAGCTGCTCAGCAGAGCAGCTCTCCGTGGCTCTCATCCAGGCTGCGGGGCTTTGACCACATTTTGCCAACACTGCTGAGAAGCCCTGAGCCCGTGCTGGAAGGTTTCAGCACATTTTACGCCTTGCATGACTTTCGAGCAGCAGTGCACAAGCCCAGATAGCTCCAGGTTTTGCTCAGGAGTGCTGGCTCGTGAGCCACATCCCCAAAACCCTGCAGAGTTATAAATCTCCATATCTGCTCCTGGGAGTCCCACAGCTATGGGTTTATCATGTGGAATAGAACAGCATTCCAGTTGGTTTATGGCTTCACAGGCAAAGCCAGACCCGGAGGCAGGACAGAGGTGAGGAGTAAAAAAGAATGGCAAATCCTGAGGGATGCACATGTGCTGACCTGGAGCTATTGACTCTTACCCATCCTACAGCACAGCACAGCGGCAAGGCACTGTCACTTAGAAATTTTCAGATGGCATTTAAGACACACTTTCGCTACAGGATAAATGGGATTTCATGTTCCAAAAATACATTAGTGAAACATTTCTGCCAGTTCATCTCCTGTTCTCGGAGTAGGAAGATGTCGTAGGCTGATTTCCTGACAACTCACACTGAAACAGACCAGGAAACCAACAGATTTCTCCTTCTGGTTCTACCTGTAGGGAAGGAATTTCTCTGCTGCCATCACTGTGTTTTCCAGTGCCACTATTTTAGAAACATGAGCATCTCTCTCCTGTAGCCACTGTCAAGGTGAACACCAAAAGAGGACAGAGAATGACTGACTGACTGCTTCAGAAATCTGGCACATTTGGAAGTTCCTGAGTCACTCTTGGTGAGTTTCCCCATAATTAGTGAGCCCTTGCTGGAAGAACATCTTGGCCTGGACACTGGGACTAAACCAAACTGGCAGGAAAAGAAGGGAAGGGAACAAGTGCTTGGAGCACATGGAGTCTTGGAGACAGGAATGCGACTCAGCAGGCAGTCATGGTGGGTGCAGGAAAAAGCAGAGAGGGATGAGGAGAGAAAACACAGCCCTGGAACACTCTTACTTACAAATATAATCCTTACTTGCCTGAGAAAATGATTCAATCTTGCAAACCGTATGAGGATTAGAAGGAGCTTCCACGCTTTCCTTTACAGAGAGGTATTTACATGTAGCACTATGTTCCATATTGTACTGAGACTATCATGCATTTCCCCAAAGGATTCAGGACTATCAATAAAACTTTGGATTCAAAAGCACAGGAACAATTCACTTTGGCTTTCCTTTCCGTAGATGCTAAGTGCTCCGATCCTAGCAAATGACCTAGATTCCTCAAAAAAGAAATTTAATCACTCACGGGGAACCAATGCTGAAAAGATCACAATATTTGTTCTCTGATCCAGTCACAAAGACGTCATCAAGCTTACAGCACTCCGACTCCTCGTGAATAATCTGCACAGAAATATTATCCAGGAAGCTCTTTAGAGAGAACGGGGATGTGCAAATACTACGCCGAGGTTTTCAGCTCCATGAGCATGTGACACTGTTTTAATTTTATGTTCAGTGTCCCAGCCAGAAATCTCATGTGGCAGCTGGTCTCCAGAATTCTGTAATATGATAATTAAATGTCTGCCTATAAACAAGTGTTTGTATTACAAGAGCTTTCCCATGGTATTTATCTGTGCAGCAGGAATCTGAGGCACGCACAGAGGCAGTAGCAGTTTTTCTTGGGTCTAAGCAAGTCTCCTATCCCATGAGAAATAGAATAGCACAGTCCTAGCAATAAAAATAATTAGTTCTGTTACATTTATATGGGATATGCATCTTTTATTCCAAGGAATTCTCGAAACTATTTACTACCTGCATATCTGTCTCTGCATTTGAGATTGCTGCTCCATCGTGGGGCAATTGCAACAGCAAAGTCTCATGGGGAGTTTGCAGAGTCTCTGGCTCTTCTTTGGAAAGGAATGCAATGGTTGGTACCAAAACCTATGGAAGGAGGGGAAAAAAAATCTGATGCCATTACATCCAGCCACTTCTGAAAGACAGCTGTGCACAGAAACTCAGGAGTCCAGGACAGATCATGAGAAAAAGTGTCCCAGGCAGCTGGAAGCAAATGTTGAATTCAGGTGGCTGGGAAAGCACCTCCTCCCAAGCAGACATCCACAGGAGAGACTGATCCAACAAGGGACCCCACTGTTCTGTACACACCAGCCAAAGGCTTGCACGGGAACCTACTATTTCTCAAGATGTGGGTACTGAAAGGTTGACACCAAAAATCAGTGGTACAGGGACTCTGGCTGCCAGCTATGACCATGTCCCCCTCAGTCACTTCCATGGACTTTCTCATGTGGGCTGGACACTACTCCTGGGCTAACACACCTTTTCCGAACCAACAGAGCAGTGCAGAGGATCTGAATGGCTCCCAGGAATTCCCTGTCCTGGCTGACTGAGCTGATGTTGAGCCTGAGCTGAGCCAGACCAGAGATGTAGTTGTGCTCACGTAACCTCCTGTGTGAGCCAGCAAACCCTGACAGACAGGAGCACTGACTGTTAACTCAGATAATCAAGGGCCTGACTCTGAGCTATGGACACCAACCCTATCCCAGCCACTGAGCAGTGCCACTGATTTCTGCTGAAATACTGCCAAGGTCAGACCAGTTCAGAAAAGTCCAGGTGTAATTTTGCCTGATGAAAGCAGGACTGCATTTTAAGCGAGAACAGATTTAATTAGTGCTATTTGAACATGATGAGTTGAAGAATTAGGGAAGGGGGGAAATAAAGGCAGACCTCCAACAAGTATAAATTTTAATCTCCTCACTGCGAGCTTAAAAAATGTGGGAGAGTTGAGGAAGAGAAGAGAAATTGCCAAAGGGAAATAATGTTTCTCCTAACAAGATGTTCTGGATTAGACCACAACACAAGATAATGCCGGGTTTGGGAAATAAAACCAAATAGAAAACGCCTGGAGTTAAGAACCCTGCTGCTTAAAAGCAGCCCTGAATTCCCATCACTGCAGGTTATACTGGAGTGGTTCTGCTTTGCTGTGTATTTAACACTCTACATTTCACTCCTGCTGCTGTGGAACGCCAAGTTTGGATGTGGGATTACAGCACAGTGGCTGATGACCACATTAGCCATCTGGTCTCCTGCAGGTCTGAGCACAAGTCCAGGTTCTTTCTCAGCCAAGAGTCGTTGGCTAAATGAGGTGACACTTCTGATTTGCGTGTCAGGCCGTCCCCACTGCTGCACCTTCATCGCTCGGCACGGCTGAACCGCGGGAAGGAACCTCCAGCCGAGCCCAGCCGCTAATGGCTCACCTGGCAGAGCTGCTGCCCATGGCCAAGGCAGCCCTTGCCAAGCCCAGGCACGGCTTGTGATGAATGGAGAACACATGCAACAAGTCTGGCCACAGCTAAAGAGCCTCAACCCCCTGGATGGGAGCCAGCGGATGCAGCACCACCAGTTTTACGACACACGGGGAGAGGGAGCGTGGTCGTGCATCCCCAGCAACAGGCTCAGCATCTCTGCTCCCTTATTCATGGGAAACCTGCTCTGCCCAAGGTTCGTGCTCCAAAGAGCTAAATATTCACTGATATAAACCCACAATGATACCTGGAATTAGACTGAAATGCATTCTAGTCATTTGCAACAGGCAAGAACTGTTATCTGCTGTAAATCAGAGCAAAAAGGAATGAAGCAGTTCCAGGCGGATCTGCTTTGTAGCGGAAATGCCTTAAATGCCCAGAGGAGTACAGTATAAAAATGGAAACAGCCTGATATAAAACCTCTGACGTCAGAGGGGCTGTTTCCTCCAGCCTCAGCCAGCTCTAATAAAAATCCACTGAGAAGTTCCAGAAGCAGCATTTACTTTGGAGTCCAGAAGACTTATTCAGAGTCTGCTATAAAAACAATTTTGAGATATTATTTATGGGAGCTGGTGGTTGCTCTGGTGAGCTTCCCAGTGCCTCCTGCTGCTGCAGACAGACCTACAGCCCTGGATGACTACCCAGCTGATGGTACCCAGCCATCAGCTGTGTGCTTGCTCTCAGTCCCCTGCTTGTGGAGGGAAAGCAGCAAAATAAACTAATAAAATGCATTTCCTGGAAGCTGCAGGAAT
The DNA here is from genome assembly GCA_013397795.1 of Orthonyx spaldingii. Classification (NCBI taxonomy): domain Eukaryota; kingdom Metazoa; phylum Chordata; class Aves; order Passeriformes; family Orthonychidae; genus Orthonyx; species Orthonyx spaldingii. The sequence continues at coordinate 597,533 of VZTJ01003253.1, forward strand.
AATTTCTTTCCCTCAAAACTGCACTAGGTAAATCCCGCATCCAAGGGTTGTTTCTGTCTTATCACATCACGCTGCAGAGAGTCACAGTCCCCTTGCATGTGTCCTTTGTGCATGCCCCTAGGCAGATTCAGTGACACAAGGGCTGTTACATCTCACAGCTCACCCTGTTAGTCACAACCCTGGCTGTTTTCCTCATCTTTACACCCCCACTCCTTCTCTGAAAGACTCAGCTTGCTTACATCCAACCCAGGTCTGAACATTTTCCTCCCCACCTGAGGGAAGGACACCCACTGGGGGACAGATGAGCTATGTAATGGCCTCCTGACATTTTTGTAAGGCAATTTGAAAGGTGAAAAAGTAAATAAACCCATCCTGCCTGGGGATGTTTCTCTCTGTGGTGGTTTGCACTGCCTGGCTGACTGCAGGCTCTGTACCGGGGAGGAGCTCCCTGCAGAGCACACGTGTGCACACACCCAGCCTGCACCATGCCCACAGTCCTCCACAAGAAACCAGGCCAACTTCCAGGGTATTTATAGATCTTGAAAAAGAGCCAGAACCCTCTCTCCAAGAGGATGCACAATTTAACATTGTGCAAAGTCATTAAGCCTCACAACACCGACTGCACAGCCCTGGTCTGGTAATAGGGATGGCAGCTCCTCACCAGACTTCATTAGATTAGTTCACATAATTGCAGGCACCCTAAAATACCTGTGAAAACCCACTGTGATCCCAAACAGAGAACAAAACAATTGCTGGCAATGACAGAGGCATAAATGTACTTTTAAAGTTCAGCACAGGCCTCTGCTGACGGCAAAGAATTCAGTGGCAGAGACATGAATTTACATTTTCATTACACAAGAGTTCTCTGCTCCCCCCTTTATCAGAAGAAAATATTTTACAGTTTTTCATTTTAATTTTAACTCCATTTTGAAGGAGTTCCAGCCCTCTGACACATGCTATCCCACATGCAAAAGGCCTTTGCAAACAGCCCCAGCAGTTAATGGGGATGAGGTTGATGGTCTAAATTAGAATAGTTCTCTTCTACCCTTGGACTTTCTTTAGCCTGTCTGACGGAGGAGATTAAGGAAGTAGAAGTTCACAAACGGATGATTTGTCAAGGGATTGGTGCAGGTTAGCTTTTATTTAAAGCTTTCTCAAGCATCTTATCTTACTGGGCTTTAAAGCTGAACAGTCACCTTGGCACCCACCTCCGTTGCCCGAAGTGTAGTTTTAAAAATGGCTGGGGAGGCCACTTGAGGGACCAGGACTCTGACAGCCTGTGACACTGCTGTGCCAACAAGGGCAGATAATCAGCAGGCAGTGAGGCAGCCATCACAGCCAGGCTGAAATGGAGAGTCTCTGCACTACAGCCCTGCTTCCAAGAGCCACAGATACTGGGATCCAGCGGATCCCCAATTTCCAGCTACTCAAAAGTGGTTTTTTTCAATCTCTAGACTGTAACATAACCTTGAAATATGAATTAAACATATCAGGAAATATCTCCTTGGCTTTGCCAAGAGCCTGAGTTAGAAGCTCCACACACTGAATTCCCTTAAGCCCCTTTTCAGCAGCATTGCATCCTGTCCCGTGGGGCTGTGTGTGCAGCACCATGGGGATCTTTAAAATTCCACCAAGGATGTCAGTGCCCACTATTTGCACTCTCTTTCGTCACTCCGTTTCCATGCACATGTTTCAACAGTTTCTGGATGAAGAGCATTATTTCAGTTCCAAGGAGTGTAACTGCTGGCTAGGTTAGACAGAGCGTCACTGAACTTACTGGAGCTCTACCAGAGAAAAGTCTCACCTGAAATCGCCCATCTGGGCTTGTGAGCAAAGCCATTAATTCAGACAGACCATGGGCATCTAACTCCAGGCCCTCTATTGCACCCTAAAGGCTCAAGGGACCTCTGTGAAGGACTGACAAAAAGCCATACCAAAACCTGCCAGCACGAGAAGGGAACAACTGCTAAGCAGACCACGTTAGCACTGTAATAAATGTTGTTTGTTGTTTTCCTTAACATCTTCACTGCACTCTTAGCAGACTGCATTTCATCACTGCCCACTACACCTTTAACCAAAACAGGTTCTTTTAATTAAAAAGTGGCTACAAAGCCTGAAACCCCAAGTGATAGACAGTCAGACAGACAGACATTCTGACTGAAGGCTCCTCAGTTTCGGTGCTGTGCCACTCTCTGCCTCTGTAGCAAAGATCTGTCTCCTGAGTGGCAAGAAGCAAAATGCATTTGATGTCTGTAGTTATCTGCCACTCAGATTCAAGTCATTCCAAACGATTCCCAGAACCACACTACGGAGCTCTTTCCCTGCCACGAGGGGCTGTATGCATCCAGTCTCCACACATTTACAAGTGTGTAACTGGAGCTGTCTGGTAATGCTCTACATATGGGCTTGAAAGTACATTATTGACAGCATATTGCTTAAACTGGGTGAGCAGCTACTTCTCAACCTGTTTTCAACCTCATAATTCAGCAGTGTCCAAATTAATTTTATGATAATCTCATGCATCAATAAATTCAACTCACAGGTGGCTGACAGAACCCAAGATTTTGAAAATTATGTGCATTCCCCTTCAGGGAACAGACACGGGCAGAAGCAAAGGCTTGATTGCAGCCTGTGTATTTTTAGACACGTTAATTAAATCTGCCACATCATTTTAGATAGATGGCTCTGCAACTTTAATCCCAAGGTGCTGCCTTTCAGAGGGATTCCTGCGGGAGTCAATTATATTCTGTTTGCACAGTGCTAACAGGTGGTACCTGCAACTCTAAACTCTGGGCATGGAAATGAAAATCCAAAGAGCAAATTCTGTTCACTTTGCTAAAACAACTGTAATTGCAAGCAAACATCCAAAAGCCTCCTTGGGATAAATTACATTTCCCAAACTCTTCAGAAATATTGTTTTCCCATCTACCCAAGTGCTGGTTGAGTCTGACTTAAAGAAAACTAGGATTGGCTCCCCATTTTCTCCTCAAACCTCACTGCTTTTGGTTTCTTATAGAATCATAGACTCGTTTGGGTTGGAAGGGACCTTACAGACCATCTTGTTCCACACTGTGCCGCAGGCAGGGACCCCTTCCAAGATCCCAGGTTTCTCCAAGCCCATCCAACCTGGCCTTGGGCACTTCCAGGGATGGGGCAGCCACAGCTTCTCTGGGCAATGTCTGCCAACACCCAGGCCTTCCCTCAGAGCCCTGGGAAACTGCTGAATTATCTCAATCAGCAAAACTTCGTTGAGTCTGAGGAAAATTTAAAATAGGGATGGACACCTCAGGCATGACATTTTACACACATCATTGAAGCTCTGAATCCGAATATAGGCCTGGCAACCAAGACAAGCAACTGAAAGAGGTTTTTGTGCATTGGTTGGGATTTTTGTCTTCTTCCTCCACACAGATCCACCAAAGGCCACAATGTCCCTCATGACCATGGGCTGCCCCAGGTACCACAGAGCACTTTTGTGGTTATTGCGTTACAAAGTTTCCACATGGCTTTCCCCCTGCCACAGAAAGGCAGGTGACAGAATGTAGGTGACAGGATCACTGCCCAGAAATGCCTCTTCCTCTCCAGAGTTCTCTTTTTACTGTCCGAAGGTTCTTAGCATATCAGGTCTATTGGAAAGCTGCCCAGGGGTCACTCATATCAGCCATATCATCTGGCTGGTTTATAAATGGTGACAAACAACCCTTTCAGACCCAGAGTCCAACTACCCCAAGAGGCTGTTTGAGGAAGGGAAAGGAGATTTGGAGCACAGGCATCATTATCTTATCAGCTCTGTTGTAACTCTGCTAAGATTCCCCTCTTAAGGTTTATTTTACCAAGGTTTCTCCATACTTAGACCTCAGTTCTGTATCATTTTGGTTGCATATCAAAGGATGAGTCAAAGCTTCATCAAGTGGGAAGGGAGGTGCATACGTGCTAAAACAAATGTCGAGTCCTCTGTACTTCATTGACTTTGGGATCTGAGGAGCATGAAAATGTAGAACAAAACCACAGGAGTAAATCACCCAGCCAGATCACATCTGTCTTCACACTAAGATTCCTACAGGGATACCTGAAAACCCCAGGAAAAATGTTATCCCCATTTAAATCTTAAAAAGAAGAATGAGAATGGAACTGTAAGTCTGTTTCATCCATAGTATGACTCCAGGCCAGTTCCTGGCTCTCATTTATTACCAGCACTGGAGAGTGAGGCCCAAACCATTGAGGTTCACTCCATTGAATGGATTTTTATTCCCATTTCACACAGCTGCTGGAGCTGGGTTTGATTCATTAGAGACAGGAGACCTGGCTTAGACTTTAAGGACTGAGCCACTTTTCTGTTCTGCACCTTAACTGAAACAGGAATATCATCTGAAAGATGCTCCTTTGAATTGCTTTCTCTGTCTCTGGTGGAAGGTCACATGCTCTATTGACAGATGGAGCTTATTTAATTTAATAAAGGCTGATTTTAATCAGACTTAGAGTTCATAGCAATTAACAATTAAGTCCTCCATTTCTGCAGAGGTCGTCTGTCATCAGACAGCTGGGTGAGGCGTGGGGGGGTGCACGGAGGTGGCAGCCAGCCCACACTGCCCTGTGTGCCTGCATCAGGGAACACCACCACACTCCCTGCACCCTGTTTGAGGACAGTGAGCCTCAGAAATGGTCGATTCAGTGAAAAGTGCTGTCCTCACCCAAAAATATCCTGCACTGGGGTGTTTTCCTGAGCACACACACCTGACAACCCACACAGAAAACTGATGCGGAGAACCTCTGCAGTGAAAATGAAACTGCCCGAGTCCTTGTGAGCTTCAGCTGTTTGTGTATTTATACACAGCATCCTGCACTCAGGTTTGTGCTGCAGAGTCAATGGGCACCTGAGGCCACACTTAACCTCTTCAATGTGCTACCAACAGACAGCTCAGCTAGAGACAGAATCAAGAAAAGGAAGCATGGGAGTACATTTCTGCACTGAAAAACCACAGCAGGCTTTGTGGAAGTGCTAAAAAAAACCCCCCACAAGCTACAGGTGTTTTCAGAAGCTGAGCAACTCAAACCCTGAGGTCAATTTCTTAGATGTCTTGGCAGCAGTGGCAAAGTGACCTGCCTAAATCATCACATCAGTTATTGTCCTGCCTGGTCCCCTGACACTCACTTCTCTCTGGTTTGAATAACTTCCTTTCTCAATAATTCTGCTGTTAGAGTCGATGAAAAAAACCCCACCAAAATTCAAGACCAAGGAGGCAGCTTTTGAAATAACAAATGACAGAGATTACTGTCCCAAAGAGAATATGACAAAAACCAACAGTGAGGACTGTACATGCCATAAATTTGCTCCTTGTTTTCCCACTACATTAATAACATTAAGATTAATGTCCACAAATCTGCGTATTTCAAATGCCTGAGAATGAGGGGAGTTGTAAAGCTGACCTGTATCTTTGCCAAGTCTTTGATTCCTGCTTCATGTTTCCAATAGCTTATGAAAAATGTAATACAAAGCTCTAGATGGCAAACTGCATTCTATTTTTTTCCAGCATTCAACACAATTCAAAGCATAAAAACAAAGCACAAGGTGGCATTTTCCCCTAAAATAAGAACAAAAGGAAATCTTATTTCTGCTGCCTTGCTCCCCTTCTGGGAAGACAAGGAGGTGCTGTTGTCCCATTAAGCAGCGTGTCCACCTTCTCAGATAAGGCCAGCTCGCCTCTTGAATTTGCATGTGCAAATTACCCTGCTCAGCTCTGGAAATGATGCTCGTAGGTATAAAGAGAGGAGCTTTGCTGCTTTGAAGTTCGCAAGGCAGCGAGGATGAAGGCAGGAATTAACTCAATGGTCTCCTCCACATCAGACTTTTGAACACGGCACAGAAACACACTGAACAGCCAGGTTACACTTCTTTTTGCCATCCAAAGCCCTCAAAGAGAGGAGACGAAAGCTCTGTTTGTTCCTGGAGCCCAGCCTTTCCTCTGAGCTGTCTGTTACTGACTCAGGCTTGTGTTGGAAGAACACATCTTCAGAGAAGTGCCAACATCAAACACACGAGAGATTTTACAGGTATACACATTGAGGCCTCTCTCTGAAGTGCTGCTTCCCAAAGAAAGCATGACCAAGGAAAGCACTGGAATATTTTAATAGTAAGCGAGGCAGTCACATTCTTCTCTGGGCTGCTGTAAAATATGGGCTAGTCTTTCTCATTTTAATTTTCTATTGCTAATGGCCTCTTAATTACCATCACACAGTTGTAACTTGGATCCTCCACCAGGAAATCACTTAAGCATGCACTTAACTCCTTCTTCATTTAAACAAGCAAGCAAACGAACAAAAAAGCTTTGCTTCACACCATTACTGAAATCCCAAAGAGGGGATCCAGTGCCAAAACCAATCCTGAAATCCACCATCTCTGGAGCAAAAGGCACCAGTTAAAGGCACAACAGCTCTGGGCAGCAGAGAGGAGAAGGAAGCACATCCCCAGGCTGTGGGTTGGATTCACTCTCATAGTGGGCAGCTGTCAGGTGGACCTTATTGGCCCCCAGCCCAACCCACACACTTCTGCAGGGCTCAGAATCTTAACCTAAGGAGCCCTGGCCAGGATGCACCTCACTTTCTGAACTTCCTGACCTATTTTCTTGAGGACCTCTGCACTACTCTGAAAAGGGTATCGGTCTTCTGGTGCTTTCTACTTGATAAATGCCACTCAAATAAGGCCATCTAAAAAATAGCTGAGAAAGGCTTTGACATTTTTCTCTCCCAGACCCTGAGTGCTCAGTGCACTTTCAACTGTGACTTGAAAATACACAATTATGTCTCAAACAGATGAAAAAATAAAACCATGTGGAGGAAAAACAAAATTATTGCTCAATATTTTAATAATGATCAAAGGAAAAATGTGCTGAAACACTGCCCAAAATCTGGAATAATCTGCCATAAACTGACCACTTGCTGCCTTCTGCTTTGCTCAATGTTTGCTCTAACCCATCCCAATGACCTCTCTGAAGGCTCTTTCAGAATATCATTCCTGGAGGATTAGATGGCTTCTTCTTGGCAGCCCATCCTTCTTCTTGGCCATTATTTGCCTATTGGTTCTCATGTTTACCTTTGATGTGCTCCTGACAGCAGTCAGTCAGGCCCAAATGTTGATGGGCTGCATGAAATGAGCTCTTTTGATCTTCCCATGCAGGCTTAGCAATTCCTGTCAGATAAGGACTTTGAAGGTCGCACCACAATGGATATGAAGCCTGTGCCTCACCCAGATGTGTGTCTCTAGCAGCCCCCAGCTACACCAGCAGGATATTTGGGTCATGGGTTTGTGGAGACTTATGACCACTCACCCTCTGAGTCCTGGCTCTGTTATCTAAGTTAGTGACCAGCTATCACCAGCAATCTTTGATCAGGGTGTGGAAAGAGGAGGTTAAATTGAACCAACTGAGAACAGGACCATGATAAATTCACAAAGAAAGGAACTTAAATAGTCAGGCTGAGCATCCACCTTAAAATCCACACTGACACCTACTGAAACTTTGACAGCAGACAGCCTTCTCCCTTTGCTTGCAGAATGGCACATTTTTGGAGAGCTCTCAAGGCCAAAATTCACTTCTTCAGATTGGCTAATTTGAGTTGGCCCATTAAGTATTCCTGAAACAGTCTTAGATAGTCAATTGTAATCTAGAAATGTTCTGTAGGTAGGGCTCCAGCAGGAATCCTTGAAATAAACCGCAGTAAAAAGAGAAAATGATAGTCCATAATAGAATCACTCCATTCAACATAAAAGAAAATAAAGCATAATCAGTGATGTGAAGAGCGACACACTGTACTAAGCACCACGCATTACTCATTCTCTTCAAATGATCAAAATTGCCAGGATTCTCTCATGTCTAGAGACCAAACAACCCCATAAAGAAACTGCTGAATATCAAGAGGGAGATTTTTCTCTACCAAGAAAAACACCTTGGCAGCATTAGAGTCTTGCAGCCTGAATCTTAAAGGCTGCAGACAATATTCAAAGGAACAATTTTCAATTCGATGATGGCCACGAGTCCCATTACATCTCTACGGCAGCTTCCCAGCCTCCAGACCTCGCCAGAGGAGCACTTCTAGAACATAAGAGAATGAGGAACATTAAGCTCAGAGTGAGAGTAAATCTACCTGATGTATTGCTAAACTTGTCAAGCCTTTGTGACAAATCCCCGGCACCTGGCCCCAAGCGCGCGTCGCCGTTGTCAGAGAGCAGCACTGGTGGCAGAGTTTGCTCTCTCTGCCTTGAGCACAGTGCACACGTAAATCTTGTTAGTGAACTAAGCATAACTAATGCTTTGTGTAAGCACTTGGGGGTGTGATTTGAGTATTTAGGAATTCAACCTCCCGAAACAAACTGGCTTTCACATGTACCCGTGGTAGCCACTTAGTCAAGCCAGCAGTGGCTAAACAATGTTGAGATGTCAGGTTTTAAAGAATTCCCCTGATGTCACAAAGTGACTTGGTGTAAGGAAATACAAATCAAGGTCTCATTATTCCTAAATACTTCATGCTCCAAGCTCTGCAGGCTTGCACTTGTTGTCCCAAACAGTCAGACCCTGATGCGTTCACCTGGGAGGAAGCATAGAGAGGGCTGGTGTTCCCGGGAAGCTCTTTAAAGCTGGGTATGAAAGAAGCAGCAAGGAAAAAACTCCCCTCTTCCTCCTCCTCCTGAGAACAAATCAAACATCTAATTGAGAGAGCATCCTGGAGCAACTGGCTCCCTTCAGTGTTGAGCAAGAGCTTATTCTAGCATCAAAGTCACTGTGTATGAGCCAGCCTTTGGTGTTCCTGTTCCTTAAAGAACTGTAAGCAGTGAGCAATAGGGGATATAAGAAGGTTTGCAGAACCTCTGATATAAGCCGTGAGAATCTGCAGGATTTACTGTCAGAGATAACTTAGGGCCTGATTTTCCCACTGTATGGATGCCTTCAGGAGCTTAAGCTATCAGCACAGCTCCACAGTTTCTTCACAGTAGAGTAAATATTTCCTCAGCACATGTGAAAACTTGCTCTGGAAAGACTTTGTTATGTTGTTAGAGCAAAGCTTGAAAGGCTTAAAGGTCCTGCCAAAACTGAGGAGAACAGACAGATTTTCAAGCCAAACACGAATTTCTCCCAGAGCTTTGGTAACAGTGGCAGCAAAGACACAAGGGTTATTGATGTGTTAGAAACCACAGTCCTGCCTGAGAATGGTCACATAGGAACGAAAGCTTTGTAACCCCCAAAAAGGTGAAATGAGATCAATAGCCTAGTTGAAGTGCATCTATACCAGTGCAGGCAGCGTGGGCAGCACACAGGAAGAGCTGGAGACCTCTTACCAACTTAGCAGATACCTGCTGAAAATACAGCACGGCAGAGAGGAAACAGTCCAGGAATCCTGTGCTGAGTTTTGGGGCCCTCACTGCAAGAAACACATTGGGGTGCTGGAGGGTGTCCAGAGAAAGCAACAGAGCAGGGGAAGGGTTTGTTTAGCCTTGAGAAAANGAAACAGTCCAGGAATCCTGTGCTGAGTTTTGGGGCCCTCACTGCAAGAAACACATTGGGGTGCTGGAGGGTGTCCAGAGAAGAGCAACAGAGCAGGGGAAGGGTTTGTTTAGCCTTGAGAAAAAGAGGCTCAGGGGAGACCTTATCACCCTCTGCAACTCCCTGAAAGGAGGTTGTAGCCAGGTGGGGGTTGGTCTCTTCTCCCCCAGGTAACAAGTGACAGGAAAAGAGGAAATGGCCTCAACTTCTGCCAGGTTTAGATTGGATATTAGGCAAAATCTCCTCACCAAAAGGGTTGTCAAGCATTGGAACAGGCTGCTCAGGGCAGTGTTGGAATGACCAGTCCTGGAGGGATTTGAAAGATGTGTCTAAGTCACCTGTTTGAATTACCCCCAAATCTGAGCATCTCTGAGTCTTTAATGCATGAACTGTCAAACATTCCTGTAAGGTAGGGAAATGATGTTTTGCTAACAAGAAAAAGAGGCACAGAGATGATCATTGCCAGACTTTCATCAAAATCAAAATTTACCAATGCAGGTCTGCCAAAAGACAGAAAGAAGCAAAATTCTGTTAGTTTCCTCAGCTAGTCCTCAAACAAGGGACTGTTATTGCTCCCATCTGGAAAATAAGATGGATTATTTAGTTCTGCCTATGCAAAGTTGCATTTATTCGTTGTGCGATCGGAAGCTGACAACAAAACAAAGATTAAAAAACCTAAAGCTGTTCCTGTGCTGCTCTTCCACCCCCTCAGCACCACAGAGTCCCCTGCTCTGCCTGTGACACCTGACAGGCCCAGAACCCCTCTCTGTGATTTAACTCAAGAAGGGGATGCTCGTGTTTTACATCAGGCTGTTGAAATTAATCCCTGCTTTCTCATCCTTCTGATGCACTACAGGGCTCTCGGATTGATTCGCTCCTCCCCGGCCAGGAGCAGGAACATGTTCCCAGTTCCGCTTCGCTGTGTACCATTCTGCAGTGAAACAGGAGCCTGTCACCCTCTTGTCATGTTAAGAGAATAATATAATTTAATCTTTCCAGGCAGTTTAAATGAAGCTGCTCTACCCTGAAATAGATACATGGGTGTACAACATGCAAAAGACAGATCCTTCAATAAACACGTTACCCATGTCTATCACACGTGGGGATGTGAGAGATGGCCAGGGTTGTGTTCCCCCAGGACAGAAAGCTGCCACCACCTATGAAAGGGACCAAAAAGCTGTTTGTTTGTGCCACTTTGGGAGGTCACACTGATCTGCAGATTTCCATTTCAAAGCCTTTACTTTGGCAGAGGCCACCAAACACAAGTCCCCCGTCACTTCCTCACAGAGGAGAGATTATTCCCCGTCTCTCCATGGCCTCAATAAGATATTTTCCACCCTCCAACTTCCTCCTGTACATAACACCAGCCATCCCAAACTCTTTCCATTGGAGTACTTTCACTTATTTAAACACAGGAGAAATTTTCTGGTCTGCTCTCATCACATGGAGACTTCTCATCCTAATCCTGTTTGATTATTCCCTTCCCTCTCCCCCTCGCTGCTTTGCTGTGCTGGAAACTGGGAGCACAGCTTCACCATGGGGGCAAGAATGCTCACAGTGAGAAATCATTTCTAGTAGAGAAATAAAAGGCATAAAATATTAGTTCACAAGAATCTGGAGTTCAGAAGGATTAGATTCATACTCAGTACATGATTTCACGCAGATAAAATAAACTGAGCAATCCACCTTTTGCTACCCCGCACCTGTTATACAAACTTCGTTTTTGTAATTGTAGGTACCCACATCTATCACAGAAAAACCAGCTGGTGTGTGGAGCCCCTGGCCTGTCTGCCATGCCAGACAGTGGGCTGAGGTTCCCAGTGGGAAAGCAGGATTTTACAGGGCCAGTGAGCCCTGACCATCCTTTGCAAGGACATATTTGCCACCTGTCTGGGGGCTTTCTAAAGATATCATTCAAATGTCATCAAAAACCCTTACTCCAATCTCCTTCCACTTCAGTTTATAGCCAGAAAACACATTTGTCCTCTCCAGAGGAAGAAACAGAGCTGCAATTTGTTTGAAAAACACTACATATTTCTGAGTTGGAAAGTGTAATCCTCCTTTAAACAAATACTTATTTTCTACTGGTCTAACACACACTTGGTGACAACACTTAGGTTTGGAAACAAACTCCCCTTGCCACCTGAGAGACGTGGTTTGTGAATTTGGTTACAACAGGCCAACAAATGGTGGGTTTTCAATACCAGAGAGACCCTTGGAGCAATCAGTGGCTTGTAAAAGAGTGTTCCTGCCTGGTGCTCAGTGGTTTGAGGGCTTTTATACATTTGTAAGTGATTTTTGCATTTGTGGTCTTGTGGGACAAATAACACTGCTGGAACCAAGCAGCATGACTAAGTACAACACAAACTTCTTTGCAAGTCTCTTCTGGCACAGCTGAAAATTCACCTCCAACGAGGCAGCTGTTAGAGAGAGCCCTTGGGCAGCTCTGGAATGAAGGCCAGGCACAGGCTCAGCTGCAAGAGCTGAAGTATGAGAGTAAATAATCTCTCCGGGGATTAAACAGATTGCTAACTGCAGAGAGCCTCCCAAGGCAGTTTTAGGGACAAGTGACCAGGGCAATTGCCCGGAGCTGTAGCCAATGAGACAGTGTGACAAAGTGCTGGTCACTCAGCAGTGGTACCTGCCTTCACCACAGCTCAGCATCAATTCAAGCCTACAGGCAACTCCACCTAATCAAGACCCATTTTCTTCTAATGGATGTTTCCTGATCATGGGCAGGACAAATCTCCCACCCAACGGTGACAACAGTCCCTGCTAGAAGAATGACACTTGCCCTGCTTCTCTCCCTTGTGGAGTTCATGCATTGAAGCCCACAGCAGACAATTAGAGCATTTACTCTGACATCCTGTATATCATCACCTCCTAAAAAATCTCACTAATCTTGTATGGGAGCCAGAGTTTGTACATGGGAAAGCTCCTCTGCAAGAGCAGCCCCAAATGTTACAACTCCCATTCACACTGCTGACATTTGACAGGCTCAGAAGTGACTTGTGGAGGTGTTTGTGGAGAGAGAAGGCTTTGCCGAAGTGAGTTCTGATCTCACTCCTTTGAAGAATGAACAGTGACAGCAACACTAAATAAACAGCTTAGCAGGTGTCTTAGGTTCTGCCGGGCAAAGCCTGGGAGCTGCAGGTGTGGAGCACATCCAGCCCTGGGACCCACATTCCCAAATGGAGGGTGCAAAAACCTGAGCAGACCTCTCTGCCCCACACAGTGAGAGAAAACTGGGAGGAAAGAAAAGCAAAGAAAGAAAGAAAAAGTGCTGCTCTGGAGCTGCCAGTCCTTTGGAGGTTGCAAAAGGTTGGAGCAAATGTTTCAGGTGCAAACAGTGCATGGAGATACACAGCCTCAGAGGCTGGAGCACAGCCCTGTGGGGTGCTATTGCATGACCTGTGCAATATTCATAGCCATGTTCAAACATGCTTTCTCTGCTCAACTATCAGAGTGTTTACAAGCACCAGGGCAGGTACAGTGCAGGAATACAGGTTATGGCCCAGCTGAAGGGGACAGTGAGCCAGCCCAATGCTCAAGAGATGGTCGTGGAGTCAAGGCTGAATGAACTGCAGCAGCTCTGTGCTTCTCCATCCATCAGATGGCCACAGCTGCTGAGCTGTGGGCTCCCAGCCTGTCCTGGTCACACAGGGAGCTCTGTCAGCTAAACCTCAATAAAGAGACTCTCAGAAAACACAGCAAAGGCTGTTCCAACTCCCAAGCATGATGAGGACAGTCAGCTCCCAACACAGAAGATGCTCCAGGGCTTTCCGGTATTCATTAAATTGCCACCCAAAGCAATTGGAAAGAAATTGTCAGGCGACACACCATGTCAGTGGAAGATCCTTCCTGGCTGAACCCAAACATTTTGTCAGAAATTTCCTGTAAGCGTCCAACACATCACAGTGGGTCAATGGGCATGGATTCCAACAGCACTACTGGACGGGAATCCTGTTTTCTTCAGTTTTTTCTAACAAAGTTGGGCTTCCAGGATCTCTGTGGGAAGGCTGAGCATCTGAAAAAGCAGGAGCACACAGGAGCTGAGAGCCTCTAGGTGCAATCATAGCAGTGCCATGTGGCACGGAGCATCCCTGGGCATCCCATGGCCTTCTCTCTTAGAGACATTATGTTCCAGAAGTTCTGGTTGGTTTTTCCTCAATATCAACAATTTTGGGTTTGAGACATTTCTAAACTTTTGGTTTCATTTGGTGATAAAAATCAACTTTCAGAAGAAGCAGGTGAATGTATCACCAAGAAAAACATTTCAGACTCTGACATTTTTCATGACAGGACATTTGCAAGATTTCTCTTGGACTTAGGGGCAAGCACTAGTGCTGGACTTCTCAAAGGAGAAGGAATTTGTATTTCAGACAGTCCTAGGAAGAGGGCTCAACCCCAAAAGATTTTGTAGGCACTAAAGAAAAACCGTGAGCAGAGTTAATGATTGATAGAGCTGATGACGTAGTGATTTTCAGAAGGAAAAATATTTCCAATTCTGTAGCCTCATCCTGCTGACATACGAGAAGCTGTATTAATTCTCAATAAAATTAAGAAAAGAATGAGGTGCCTTTTATATGAAAAAGCCTGTAACTACAACAGATACTGACCATGAATATAAATGGGAACATATACAAAATTAGGCCAGGCAAATTAGCCGGTGCTAAAAGCCTGGATATGGCCTGCACATGCCAAATGTGACTCTGGAGAAATCTTGTAATTGCTTTAAGGACAGACTTAAGATACTGTAAGTAAAAGCCATTCAATATGCCAGCAAAGTACACACAGGCAGCTACAGGAATATCACCATGGAGAAAATGCTTCTTTCCATCTCCATCTAGTGGGTCTGACGAGGCATTGCTTTATCCACGATGCTCTCACAGCATCGCACAAGAGGAGATTTAACCTCCTTATGTAACAAGCCTTTTGGTCCTCTAATTCTGTCCCCACGGCTTTCTGCTTGTTCCCCAGCTGCATCTCGCTCCCTGTCCGCTCCCTGTCTCTCTTTTCAGCACAAAACAGTGATTCTCTTAAGTTTCTCCATTTTGCTTAATAGAATTCATTGCACATTTAGGGCCATTTTACAGTGAGATTTACAGCAATGTCACCAATAGAGAAAATTGTTGTAAAATAACCGTGGACAGCGTTATAAAGTAGCAATAAAACCAGCAGTAATGCACAGCTGTGTATTTATGTCTGCCACCTGTTCACTTCACTTTCCTTTTTTAAGCCACCTCTAATCAGATCAACCAGTTCAGCAAAGGAATGATCTGGTAATGTCGCACTGGAAAGCAGAGGTCCAAATTTCACACAGACAAGCACAAAGAGAGCATTCAGTGTGCCCATGTGTGTCAGGCCCTGACACAGAGACCATCTCCACCCACACTGCTCAGGAGTGACGTGCCAAATAACCATCTCTACATGCAACACACACACAAAAACACAGAGACACACTACAAACATATCTGAGCACACACTGTATGCACATATATCCATCTGGTTTGGCATTCAGAGTCCTAATCCTCAGTCCCCAGACTGCAGCCTATAGGTCTCATGTGGGACAAGTATTTCTTAGCCATGCTCTGCAGAAGGCTGGCTAGTCTTTGGGATAATCCCACAGTGTAAGAAGAAAAAAGAAGTGTGAGCTCAATATCCAAGCCTTGAATCATCAGTGAGTGACGGGGGGTTCAGCATATCCCCACCACTGAATGATAACGAGTGGCCAAAGGGCTCCAGCCCAGCAGCCCTTGTGTCGGGTGACAAAGGCTGGTGAATGTGCAAACAGCAAGGCTGAAAGAGATTATTTTGTCCTTTAGTCCAACTTCCAATTTGGACCATCCATGATGGGCTGCACTCAATATTTTAGTTCCAAATATGTCTTCTGCTTAGTGCTGGATGGTTTGCCAAGACCATCCTTCTCCTTGAGCAAGTGAGAGTGAACTGAGACAGCCACTACTTGCAGAGAGCAGATTTTGTTCAATTTGCTTTCCACCTCTGGCAAACATTTCTACATGCAACACTCCAAAATAATTGCTGTGGGATCTGTGAACAGCCTGGTGCATTTAGATATCCCAATTTGCTTTATGGATCATTTTGTGATGAACAAGGGCAGAACAGCCGCCTTGGGTAACATCCAACCAACAGTGATAAAAGGCAGCCCTGCGTGCTGTGCCACCTAGGAGGGATGTGTGAAAGGGTCTGTCAAAAAACATTTGGATAAACTATCAATAACCCTTCTTGTGCAGCCCACAAAACTCTCTGGAACGGAAAGTGCATGGGCTGAATTTTAAACGTCCCCTCCTCACAGAGCCAGCGCTGTGGCAAAGCACTGATGGTGACACTTGGGGCAGTTTTGTTTGGACGTGGGGCTCTGCCTGTAAGCGATGCCGTCTGCTGAGCACACAGCTTCAATGAGCACCTCGGAATTAGGAGGCATTTCTCACTGCAGTGTGTTATTGCAGCCTGTCCCCACAGGGAAGGGAAGCAGACAGTGCCTGAATTGCAGCTCTTCTGAACTTCATTTAAGTACCCCAACATTTTGGTTTCCTTTTAAATATTTGGTATATTTGCATTTTTATCAGAAAACTCCAAATTGTCCAAGTTCAGCAAAACCCAACCTCTTCCAGCCAAGAGGCACAGAATAACTCTTAGTGAAACAAAAATGATATCACACAGCAGAACACTGCACAAAAGAACTGCTTGAAGCCATATTACCCCTGATTTTATTCATCACTGAGTCACTCACAGAGTGAGAATTAGCAAACACTTTCCTTTCTCTGCTCCTCAATTCTCCCACCCCTGCCCTGGGCATAATGAAGTTTTCTCTAACTCACAGGTTTCAAGGCTAAGTACATTAAGAGTTGTAAAACATTCTTCCCTCAGTAGCTAGATTAAAAGGATATAGAAATTAAAACAATGTATACAAGATTATTATAATAGGGATGATGTGAATCCCCTTGTGGATGTGCTGGAAGGCCACTGGATAAAGTCATTCAGTGATGACCCGAAAGCTATAACGAGCCTCTCATCTCAGACAGCTTCTGCAACGAATAAAATGTGATGGGGAAAAAAAGGAATATCAGGCTTTTGTGGACTGAAGCCTGAAGGCAAATCTTTCCTTATCACAAGTTCTGCAGGTCAAAATGGGATCAAGAATCTCTGTCACTCGCAAGCAAATAATTACCCCAAAGGTGAAAGACAAGTAACTGACGACCCATCCAAATTACACAGAGCTAGCACAGCACAAAGCAAAAGATTTCTAATGTGGTGATCTTTCTCACGGTTATTTGTCACAAGTATCCCTTTATCTGAGGAAAAGAGAAGGATCAATTCTGGCAAAGAAATCTCTATCCTGCAGTTGAATTTTCAAAGCCATGATAGATCATATGGACATTGTACAGAAATGAAAAGAAGGTCAGGAAACACGTGCAGCCAAGCAGTTCATGTTGCATTTGAGATGCATGAAGGATCAAGCAAGGATAAGCTGAATACTGTGTGGAACTAACTAACAGGAAAGTACACAAAGCAATAATGAAGCACACACTTCAAAAGCACACAACCCCATTCCTGTCCACACAGGCACACGGATTCAAACTGAAGTTTGCATAAAGCTTGTGAGGAGTGTATGTGGACAAGGAGGGGGATATGGAAATTAAAACCAACCAATTTCTACTATTTAAATGCCATCACTCAAAAATCTGTAGGAGAAAAAAATTGATCCACCTCATTGCTCCTAGCAGGAGCTTTCTTAATGCAAAAATCTTTATTTTTTTAATTTTATTTTCAAATTTGAAATTCTTATAGCCTCTTTAGGTTCAGACATCTCTTTTCTGCACAAAGTTAGCTCACCAGTGCCAGAGATGTTCACAGGTCATTTAAATAAAAAAAATCAATGAAATTAATTTTTCCATAATGCCTAATCTTTAACCACCATTCCTTAGACAGACAGCAAGTGACCTGACCAATTTCAACCACGTAATGTACTCAACTCCTGTTCACTGGGGCCACCTTTTGTGCACATTAGACCACATTAGATGCACAGCACTGAGAGTGAACAAGGCATCAGAAGATGGCTAAGCCATCCACAAAGCATATGATAAAAGGAAATTTAATGCTGAGTTCTGTAGCTGCCGGCACCTGTGACACAGCACAGCTTGTGACAACACGGTGCTCCAAGTTAGCAAGTCACAGCATTATCACTGTTTTATTTGGCTGCTGCAGAGGCAGTATTTCAAAGCTTGGGTCAATATCAACCACTTTTAGAATGAACATCACAGTGAAGAAGAGCAGCTTCAGCTGCAAACTCAGCTCTTAGAGTCAGGCCATGAATGCTCTTCTCTGGCCACACACCCAAAAGTGGAGGTTCCGAACGCAGGAGCTGGAACAAGAGGCCCAGGTGTTCCTTTCCCCTGAGTCTCCCAAATTATTTACTGAGACTAGAAGGTGGACTGCCCAAGAACAGATGAGTAAATGTTGCACCCTGGGCATTGTGTCATTCCAATCATGTTCTCAATGAGTGTGACATCATTCCTTGCCATGGCAGGTGAGACCCCAAGGGAAGAAAAGAATAATCAACTCACACACACCAAGGACCCGATTCACCCTTGCTTTTCACCAGCTTTCTGTGCCACTGCACTTCAGTCAAAACCTGTGTGAATCAGACTTGTGATTTTTATCAGGGATCTAGCTGGCTGGTTATGTCTCAAATAAAATAAAATGTGGAGTTTATAGTCGTGCTCCTGCAGTCATGGATGAAAACACAAAGAGTTGTCTTCAGACAGGTCTGAAAGGAACAGATTTCTCCCTGGTGCAAAGTCACCACTCTGCTGAAGTCAATGGAGTCTGGATCTGCCTTAAGGACTGCAGAGATTACTTAACTCAGTCACCTTCATCCCTCTGCTTAGGTCTTTCTCCACTACATTTTTTCCCACCTTGTCAAAAGCTACAGGTTTTGTCTTGCAAGCACAAGCCAAATGCAATGGTCACAACTTCCTGCATGGATTCAGCTACTGCAAAAAAAGTGTGAGGGTTTCCAGTTTTTTCCCTCTGGCAACTTCTCATCACTCACTGGGTTGTCTTCAAGGCCCTCTCCTGTCCTGCAGGGCTGACTATCCTTTGAAACACAGGAAATATCTGAAACCATTCTGAGGCAATAAGGAGGAACTTGATAGATTTCAATGAACCTGATGAATCCCCATTACCAGGCTTGAAGTAGGAACACAATATCCCCAAAACAGTAAAACTTACAGAAACTGGGTGTAACCCACAGCTAAAAAAACAAAGAGCAAGGGACAGGACCACCCAGCAAAGACAGAGGAACATTTATCTGAGAACTGCTACCAAAAGCCATCACACACCCTGAAACGCACCACACGCAGCGAGATGTCACCGGTAGCATGGGCTTGCTGTCATTCCCCTTCCTGATGTAACTGGAGCTGTGATTCTCATAAGTCCCTCTCTTACTTTTCCCATTCATTGGGAATCTCAACCACATGGAGCTCTTGGCCTGATTTGCAGTGTTCAGCTAAGATCAGTCTGTCTGCAAGTGCTATGTCAGGCTATTTGCTGTAGGTATTAGGCAGTTAGTCATCTCTGCTGCTGAGCCTGCAGCAATATTTCTACAACTTCAAAGCCCTTACAAAGAATAATATCTTTTGGCTAATTAAATCAGGATATAATGTAACAAAGGTTTTTTCTTTTCCTTCTCTTCCTTGAGTTTCTGCTTTCATAACCTAATCAGGCATTTTACTGGGTGAAACATCTCTATTAAGTCTCATTTCTCAGCCACATGATACAAAAACAGGATGATAATTGAGGCTGCATAATTGATGTGCGCAATGACAGAATATAGAAAAGGGCTCCATTAGCCAGGTCACATCATTAGCATACATTACGTTCAACAAGATTGCTCTCTTCACCTCCTATTTATTAATGGGTTAATCCAGTCCCATCAGCCTGAATACATCATTGTTTAGGTCCTTTCCTGTAAGATACAGCAGCTCAGTTTGACATTAGGAAAGAATTGCTACCGAGGGCAATAAAATCCTGTAAGTGTCAGCGCTGCAGTGGTGCTGTTTGCGGAAGCCCTTGGCTCCCCAAGAAGCCAAGGATGTCATCAAGTCTGCAGCACCAACATGTCCCTGGCAGCACAGGCCTGAGCAGAGAGGGAGCTCCTTCAAGGACATGTGAGCTGTTGTCAGACCAGACCACACGGGGACTCCTCAAATGATCCCACTGTCTAGTCTGTCTTCAATTTCCTGTCTGGATTACCACATTTCTCAGGGAGTTTATTTCCTCTCCCACTGTCACTGACACAGAGAGGTATTAGCTGCTGTTTAAAAAGAAACTCAAAGCTAAAATAATGTTTAAATCTCATATGAGCTCTGCCTCCCTACAGTGGTGAGGACTCCTGGTTACTTCATTGCCTGCCTCTTGGGATGAACATGCCTCAAGAATTTTGCTGTGGGATCAACCGCAGCTACCCATCATCCCAAAGCTCTGGAGAGTTCACAGCTGCTAGCACTGATGCAAAGGTAAAAGCCTGGTCTCCCACAGTGCTCTGAGAACCATTGCAGGACAATGCTGTTCCTGAAGACAAACAAGAAAAACCTGGTGCAGTGGGGAACTTTCTACTTCAGTTATATCATGATGCTAAAGAAACTGGCCCTACAAACTTGGCATTTATTTAGGTGCCTTACATTAACCTGTATGAACACCCATGATTCATTTCCTGAGCATGGGAGTCCAAAGAATTGATGGCCTGAGATATGATGGACATATCTCAAGTGTCACGAATAAAAAATGAAATTGCATCCTCGCTCTAGGGCTCTCCAGGCCACTGCCTGCCTTGTGCCTGGTTACAAAGTCCCTTGGGACTTCAAGCCTGACAGTTCAGAGTCAAGTCCTGTGTCACTTCCATGGAACTGATGCCCAATCCCTGGAAGTGTTCAAGGCCAGGTTGGGTGGGGCTCTGAGCACCCTGGTCTGGTGGGTGCCATCGCTGCCCATGGTGGGGAGGTGAACTACATGATCTCTACAGTCCCTTCTTGCCCAAACCATTCTGTGATTCCGTAAAGTCTTGGCCAACTGAAATGTTTATTCCTGAGTTATGTTTTTGGCAATAACCTATGCAGAATGCCCCAAAGTGCTGTCATTACTGTACCTTTTCAGTTCATTGTTTTAGTACATGGAGAGTCAGTTGTGCTCAGAGCTCTCTCGTGCTAGACACGATTGGGTAGATAAAGGACAGAAGAAAGCAGGAACTGTTATTCTCATTTTACACCTAGGTTCAAATAAAAAACCTACATGACTTGTCTAGTCACGCAGAAAATCTATAAAAGAAAGGAATCAAACAGGTATTTTTGATCGTAGCCATGCTCCTCACCAAAGCAATGATTATCCACTTTCCCCTCCTGGCCTGTCATGCTCCACTCCACCAGGAACAGAACAGAGCCAGTGAGGCCAGGCTTAGGCATGATTCACTTACTCTTCCTTCAGGAAGAACACAGTCATCATAAACAGACATCTTCTGATTCTGGGGATCTGCAGATCAGCCTATTGTGCTGCTTGTCTGAGTGACACCTCTACAACACAGACACTACTGAGAGCCCACAGTTAATCATCACTGCCAGGTGCTCTTCTGCCAAGCAGTGCAGCCTGCTCGCCTTTGCTGCTTGAGGAGAGGCACAAACCATTCCCATTCTCATGCCTCATTCAGAAAATGTCACAGAAAGACTCTGTGCTCGAAGCTGGTGATGCATTGATATATTTACCAGCATATCATCATCAGTACTGAGGCTGAGACATGAACATAATCAATCTGCTGCACAGGATCTCTCAGACATGTTAGAGTTATGTTAATAAGACAGCAGGTTGTCAGCTCTTCTAGTGAAGTACCAGAGTATTTTTTTTAATGCCTAATAGTAGCAATTCGGAGTTCAGAAGCTCTGGAATAAAATAAATGCTTGTACCTCTTAAATAACCTTTCACTCATACTCCTTTTCTCAGAGCTGGTGTGGGATACAGCACAAAATAATTACTCTGGAGACCACTAGAGCAAAGCTCTCATAACAACAAGCAAATGGAGCTTTCCACCTACCCAGGTTGCTAAATTAAACCATATAGAGTCCACAGAAGTCCTCAAGTGCCACTGTAAAGTAAAAAGGAATTTTTATAGTCCGCTTTAAATGAAGTGGGCATTGTCATTCCAGCTGGTATAAACAGAAAAAGGAGGATCAAACATCCTCTTTGTTGCTGGACCCTCTCCCCAAGTCCTCAATTGCAAAATTGCTAAACCTGTTTTTCTACAAAAATTATTCTCCTCCATTCAGCTGGGATAAAATGTTTGTCTATTTTATATTTATTTTTAATGTGTATCATTTAAAACATTTTCACTCTGATTGTGATCAAAGATAATTCATATCCAAAACCAAATAAATCCTCACTGAAAATATTTACCCTGTGAAAACTCTCTGATTATCAGACCTGAAATCACAATCAGCATAAAATAGCACTGTCTGATTTCACTCCTCACCCTTTGTGTCTTGATTCAAATCCTGCCTAGCCCAGCTGATGGCCAGAGAATTGCCTCAGGGATACCCAGCACCATCCATGGATCTCCCCAGCACTCCATTGACACCCAAACTACAGGCTCTGCTCTGGCTCACAACAGGATTACTCAGCAAATTCTGGCTGATTTGCATGGCAGGAGGCCCAGGGCCTGACTGTGAAAAAATTCAGTATCTGGAGATTTGGCTCGTCCTGGGAAGGGCAGATTGGGGTGCTAAGTGCCAGTGCTGTAAATAACCATACCCCTGACAGCACTGTCTGCAGCAGAAAATCAGGGAGGCTGGATGCACAGCTCCATCTGCCTTCTCCCCTCTTCTGAAAGGCACAAGCAACCAAGACTATTTATTTTCCCAAGTGCACAAGATCCCATGGACTCCCAGCCTGGAGATGGCTATAAGGAGTTGGAGTTTCTTACTGCCACGCTGAGTCAGGTTTCAGTCCTGAGGAGAGTGGATTTAATCTCTGGTAAGGTCAGCACAGCTTACTGAGAAAAAAAAAGATAAAGAAAAGGGCTCTTTTAATTGCATTAATTATGATACATTCTCTTTTGTTTCTGATGACTGTTGCATTTTAGGATCCAGGAATGGTATCACTGAATTTTAATCAGAGATCTGAACAAGCTACTGAAATATGATTAGTTCTTCTATCTGACACTGTGATTACTGCTTAGGAGACATCTGCTGCTGCATAAAATCAAATCTTCCCTTTCTGTCTTCCATTGTGACAATGCCAGAGCTTTTCTCTTTTTTTTCAAGGAGGTGGAGATGATCCCAAGGAACACCCCAGGAAGGCAGCGCGGCGCAGCCTTTGGCTGAGGAACACCCAGACACACCCCTGCGATGGTTTTTGCCCTTTGCCAGACCCCTGGGCTGACAGATTGCCCCCTTTCACAGCAGGGCCAAAGCTTTAGCTCTCTCTCTCTGTGCATTTGCATGCGCAGGATGTGGCCCTTCCCTGTACTGCAGTGGGGCTGCCAACTCTTCCCATTGTCCTTGTGACACCTGGTCACAGGAATCGCTGGAGCAGCCTCCAGCTGGGTCTCTGCTCCAGCAATGCTCCTTCAAAACAAAACGTGTCCCTCTCATCTGTGCAGGTGAAAAGGTCTTTTTCAAGATGACTTCATCAGAGGGCAGATGGTGGCTTTAGGCTACGCCTTAAAAGGCTGATGGAGTGAGGTGCTGCTCTCAGTCCTGGGTGAGAGCAGCACTCAGCACCTTGCAAAGACACGATCCAGAAACTAAAGGCAGCAGCAGAGAGGCAGGAGAGGGAACGAAGAGAAGGAAAAAAAAACAGGAAAGAAATAAAGAAAAAAAAAGGTAATATTTTTCACATCTGACCTCAAAGCTGCTGGGACTGCTGTGAGGTATTTTTCCCACTCAGGTTAGTCTGCTCTAAAAGGCTGTGGGCATCAAAGAGAAAACATTATAAAATATCTGTCTTCCACTCGCCTGCATTTTGCCTGTAATAGGTCTCCCACTTACACTGTTATTTTTTTCCCCCCTCATCTCAACATAGAACAGAGGACGGCTGCTCACCAGGCTCATTAATATGCATAAAGTGCAGTATAATTAGTTGCCACAGGTAACCCTTCTATAACTGTGTGAATTGAGCTAATGTGCAAATATACGAAGCACTGCAAGTAGGACGGTGTAAGTAAAAGTCCCCCATTTCATAAAAGGAAATATTTGAATAATATGCAAATACACTGGATGTTATTAACAGGATGTCAAGGTTTGACAGTCCATGTTATTGTGGAAATAAATGAGTTTTGACACAAATAACTTAGATATGCATTGATTTTTTGAGCAAACGTTGTAATGAGATGTTATGTATTGTAGTGCAGGTTTATACAGATTTTGATGACTATTAGGGGAAAACATAACAGTGGATCAATTATTAATGTATTCATTAATATGCTCCAATGTGTAACAATAATTATTTTCTTTCTTTTCTAAACCACCCCCCCCCTTCAAAATGCAGTTCCTCTTGCATTTTTAATATACCTGCTTGACAGTATATGGAGCAGAGTCAATACAGCATTCAAATCACAGACATCGGGGAAGACGGACTGTACCTAACCACTACTGACAAACACTACCCAAATGCTCCTTATACTCTGCATTTCTTCATTATAACTCCCCAGAGGAAGCATTAGCTTCTGTTCTTTCAAGGAACCCAGTTCACATACTGAAGCTCATCGTCAGGTCAACAGTTCCTAATGTTGGTCAGTGAGCTTATGTGAATTTCCATTGTGCTGGCATTTGCTCCTGAGAGGCAGAGGGAAAAAGCATCCAGAAAGCATTCAATGCCTAAGGACAAACATCTGCTGAAATGGCTTGCTGGCCAAGTTCACCAACAGGGGAATCTGCAGTTGATCCATTCTGCTGAACCTGCCAGATGTCCCTGTTTTGTGCCATCTCGTCCTGATTTCTGAAAGGATTGTCATCGAGTCCCAGTAGGAGCTGTGGAGTCCTGCATGGAAGCACGGTCAGAGCCCTGCTCACTGTACCGACTGCCACGTCCCAAGCAGTGCTCCAGAGGGCATTAGAGCGTGGAGGGGGACAGGCACGTCAGCATGGGCAGCCCAGCAGCAAGAAATCCTGAGCTGATGGGAAGTGGCACAGATTCAGCTCAGCTTGTTCTGGCTTTGCTGTAGCACTGGACTTGCACAGTCACTTGCAGATGATGCAGGAGGTATGGAGTCCTCCTTCACTACAGTGGCCACCAATGAAGGTGTCCCAAAAGGCCAGTCCCTTTTTAAGGAGGATGATAAATGACTGAGCCTTCCTTTCATTAGGATATTAATTGTTCTGTCACTTGCAGGAAAAAAAACCCAGAAAACGTATCTGTGCAGTAAATCTTTCGAATTTGTAGGATCTTCTCTAATATTCTAAGGTTAAGGTATTCTGGCCTTAAAAGTTTACACTATAACAGGATCACTGAAGGGAAACTATAGTTCTGGACAAACCTTTTCCTAATCATTTCATAAACTATAACAAAGCAGCAGATGTTTTGAAAGGTGGCTGCCTGAGCAGAGTTAGTCAAGCCCCTGAATCTTCTCCTTGCAAATTGCATCAAGAGAAATTGGATTATTTGGGGGGTGGTCAAGGGAAGTTCTTTTTTTAGGTTAATCTGGCAGGTACTGGTGAGAGGGTTTGGCTTCTTGTAAAATGTGGGCACAACCCTCTCCCTGAGCTGCCTGAAAATATACTTTTCAAACTTTTCAGGAATACAGGACACACAAACCCTGGCCCCTCCAGCAATCTTTCCTGCCTCACAGGAGAGACACTCCTTGCTGCTCGGTATCAATTTTGTTAAAAGGTGCCGGGAGATGTATTCTGGCCTGCAGAGTCGGGAGGCAAGTGAAGACACTCTCCTGACCTTTCTCCACAATAGATGGGATTCATCTCACTTCAGCTCAGCTTAACAGCCTGTCCATGGTGATTCATCCCAAATAACTGAAGATGCCTCCAGACAGTGCTGTCCCTCTCTCTTCTCTGGCAATAAGTGAAGCCTGGATGAAGAGCTCCAACTTGATGCCAGCTTTCAGGAAAGTTTCTTGTATGGCTGCTGAACTCAATGACCCAGCAAGTTCCAAGACCCTTGGAATTATGGCAAGGAAACATCTCTAAGCTTATCACCTATGATTAAAAAATACTGCACTAGGACCAAAGATAAACTGATCAGTTCATCAGGAGGTTTACATTTGTTACACTTTCTCAGACTAATCCAAGACAGAAGTTACCCTTGGAAGTTACCCAAACATTTCATGCTTCACCATGGTGCTACAAGAGCAGCCACACTGCCTATTTAGTGATGCAATATGGACCACCATGAATAGATTTAACTGCTTTTAAACTGTGACATGAACAAGTAAATGCTTCAGGCAAGAAGGGGAAATAGCCTTGCAGAGAAGCAACCTAAGCCTGAATACCCCAAGCGGTGAAAGCATAAGAAATCCAAGACCAGATTTAAAACTGCAACTAGAATCACCAGAAGAATGAAGAAGCACATTTGCTAATTGTGTGCATGTCATAAACACTGGGATAGCTGGAGACTCGCTGCTTAAAACATTCATTTTATCCAGCCAATTAGCATGCTGCCTAGACCATTATCTAGCATTACTGTGGGTTTCACGGCGCACAATGAAGAGGTTCATGTAATTATAACATGATCCAGGTGACCTTCTGTACCACAGGTAATACATTGTGCCTCTTGCACTACCTAATTCTGGCCAATAGACCCGAGACAACCCTGAATTGTTAAGCTACAGACAAGATTTCAGAAGTGTTTCCAGCCTTCAGGCATCCAAAATAATAAGTCATTTGAGGTCTTGTGTTTTCGAGAACAGGTACTGATTTTCAGGGGCAGATTAGATGCCTGAACATTTGAGGCTTTTGCTTTGGAGATAATAACTCTCTGATGGATTTTGCTCACAGTCATCATCGCTGGGTAAGTGAATCTGAAAGCAGTGTGAGTGTATAATTGACTGCACACCGGGGTCTGGCTCGGCACGGTGACGTAACCAAGGAACAGGGAAAAGCTTCAACTGCCAAGGAAAGGGAATATTCTCCTTAGCCCATAAAAAATACAGTCCCCCAAAACTGCAGGTTTAAAACTCAAAGCCAAATTTTCACACATGGCTATTAAAGAGAACAAACTCCCCGAAAATCATTCCCCTTTTCTCTTAGATACTTTAAAAATTCCAATGTCACTCTGATATACAGGTGAAAATAAAGCCAGCCATTCCTACTAATACCAATGCCTCTGTAGGCACAGCTTTTAGTGCTGCAGAACATCTCCTGTCTTTATCATTTGCATTTATTTATAAGGCTGCTGTCTCCCATCGCTGGGTAGCATCACATGTTGCATATTTGTGTAATGCAGCAGAAGAGAATAACTGGGATTCCTGCTAGAAGACCCAGAGAAATCATTTCATGTTGGTTTTTTCCAAGCCAATAATAATCCCATAGAAAACCACAATACTTTCCCCACAGCAATATTATGAAGTCTGCTAAAGACCATCTCCCAAGGAACACACTGACAGCTCAGAATTAACCCAGGCAATGCCAACAAGAAACAGAAAATACTTTTGTGTAATACTCTGTAGGATAATCGGGATATTGCTAATATTCTACTCATTACTTTGCACTTTTTGGAAGGACATTATCAAGTATTTTCTAAAAGGAACGAAAACCTTTGCCTGCTCTTTACGGGTGTGGTAATCAAAGCAAGGGGAGATGAAGTGACCTGCCTGTGATCATCCACCTGCAAAACAGGGACAGATCAAAGTGTTCTGGTGATCTCCAAAGCAAGCAGTGAGCACTCTGCAGCTCATTGTAGGGCTCCAGGCCCCACTCAGCTGCTGAGGGCTCCTGCTCAGGATGTGTTACAGCTTCTAATATTCCTGTACCCACATTTCTTCTGTTCAGGTAGGGACACAAGACTCAGGGAGTGATGCATGGCTCCTCCTGGTTCCCTTATCCAGCCTGGAAGCACAGACAAGCCTGGCAGCCCAGAGGTGCTCCCATCTCTCTGCAGACTGGATGATGCCTCTCAGCTGCTCCTCCATGATCCTCCAACAAAAGATCCCCTAAGCTGCCTTCTCTGGTTTGAAGAGACATCTGACTCACTGTTTGCTTTACCTGAGGCATCTCTCTTCCTACTTGTCACAGTGATATGAAAACCTGGGCTGTTTCCGGCTGGTGATATCATCACCATTTCAGCTCCATCACATAGTGAAATAGCATTCCTTCACCCCAGCAAGGACTGCTCCATAAGTTTTTTTTCCTCTGCTGAATCACTCTAATTTGCTTTGACTGAGGCTGAATGGAGGGGAATATGATCACTGTATTTCCAACACTCCAGTCCACCCAGGGGCTCCTCAGCTCTTTCAGATCTCAGGTCAAATGAGTTGATTTCTATGAGCTGACCCTCAGTTGTCCCTGTGGGCTGTGTCAAGGTACACTGAGGCAGTTCAGTGCTCTCCATGAAGGGTGACAAAGCTGCCAATGGGATTCCTCTAAGGAGGAGTTTCCAGAAGGGAACAGATTATTTCAGAGCATGAAGAAAGTTCACAAAACTCTCCACAATCCTCCTGTCCTATTGTAGCTGCACTAAGTAGTTACAATATACAGAGCCTTGTTCCACAGAAATAATTTTCCTCCTTTTAGTCTCTCCTTCCTTAGCTCAGAGTCAACAGAGGGCAGGGGAAAAAAAGAAACAACACCACAAAGAGAGTGCAGGGTACAGGGAGAAAAAACAGGAACTGAAAATCAGGCTAGAAAAAAATTATCTATATTCAAAATAACTTCTTTTTTTCTTTTTAAGTATGCAATGAATCACTTTTGAGCATTCTTGAACTTTTTTTTTCCCCCACAAAACTGATTTACCTTTTCTACCCGCTCCACCAGACAAACAGGCAAGCAGACAAATAGCTGCAATCCTATCCCTGAGAAGTTTTGCTCAGGTCCTTGCCCTCTCTAATGTGATTGCCAACACAGACTGACAGCAAGTACCATCTGTGGTGCTGGTTTTTCTGATTTGAATAACTCCTCACACTTCCAACGAGACAAACAGGTCATTTCAGATTAGACATCAAACCTCACCAGGTTTTGGTCACTTCTGGCCTGGGTCACATTTGACTACAACCTGTCACTTGCAAGTCATCTATCAACAGGTTATTCCTACCTCCAAAAACACCAGGTTCAATAATTCATGTAGTAAACCACAGTCTGAGGCCCTGTAGGCTTTAAAATACATATTTAAATGAAGGAGGATATTTAAGGAAACATTTTAGGGCCCTTTTCATTAGTCTACTACTTCACAAGACACTTGTTTGTTTTATTTATGAAGAGTGGATTTGGGGGGAAAAAAGAATATAAACAAAAGGCAACTAGACTAAAATGCTAAAATTCAGTGTCAGGCAAAACAACACATGGTAATGAAAGGCTGAAGTGCAGCTCAGATGACCTTTTCTCCCCTTGCCTAAGAGACGGATGGTACATGGCCCTCCATTGCAAACGTTGCATAGGCAGACCTCGAGGTCTTGCCTTCAGCTCGTTCAGTCCGTGCAAAATGGGGAAATCAAGAACACCAGAGCACCAAAGGTGGGGATTTGCAAAGATGTAATGGCTGTCCATGTAATGAAATGCCTGCACTGTGCACAACGAGCCATCATAGGTTTGAGAGCACCACAGAAGTGGGATTATGCAGTTAAATAATGTTTGGAAGCTGATAAAGCCAGAAAACACTGACAATACAGAAGTAGGATACCTACAATGTCCAGGTTTCCCAGCACCCATTCACTGCCATGTTAATAAGGCCCCCAAAAAAATTAGTGTGATGATGCTGGGACAGACCTGCCTCATTTTCATGGCTGTGACCACCAGATCTCTCCACTTCTGCATCTCTAACATCACACATCATCTTTAACATCACACTTGTCGTGGTTCACTGTCTTACCTTGCTATTCTACCTAATTTCAGACCACTTTCCCTTTATTTATAAAATTAAAACTCAGCCATCTGAAGGCATTTCATATGACACTGTTTGCTTAATGATATTTTTAAAAGACTTTAATTGCTTGAAGTGAAGTCTTCAAATGTGTTTCAATACCTTCAACGTCGAATTCCTCATTCTTTTGTGAACTGAAGTTTAACTCGCTTGAAAGCCTGGACTACAAAAGAAGAGAAAGGAGAAGGACTACTTAGGCTTGTATAATGCACAGGGCCCCTCTCTTCCATCCCTAACAGGAAAACACCAAAGAATAAGTGTGTTTTTCAGAAAAGCTTCTTGTCTTGATATGGAGACAAGGGGAAAAACATCACTATTACCATTAACTTGTCACTGCTTATTTACCCTTGTTGAGATAAACACATGCCTGAGTCATTTCACTTCAGCATCCAAACACTGGTTCTTGTTATAACTTCACAGATAGATTAAAGAACCTCTTACAAAGTAGTGTTTTCCTGCTGTGGAGGCACTTAACACTGAAGACAAGTCATCTCTCAATCTTATTTTTGATGAGCTAAAAAGATTGAGAGTATCTTGTGGCAAAGCATTTTCCCCAGCATCTCTTTCCTGCCTCCTCTCCTATGTACCAGGTGTATTTTTCAGAATGGGAACATGGGAAGAATCAAGATAAAGCAGAGCACCACTGGCTTCCTAAAGCCGGGTGAAGTTGCCTTCCCACTTCACTGCCTCGTGGATTAAATGTCCATGGGTCCTGTAGCCCTTGCAGAATTCGCAGAGGAACAGGGGGACTCTGCAGACACATCCATAGGGAAGCAAAGGAAAGCTAGAGAGTGCCACATATTCTCATGGATTCATTTCAGGTTATTAAAATCTATATATTCTTGTGGACAGGATCTACTTTGCCCTAATAATGAACCTGCAGCTCCAAGAAGGAGTTTCCTTCATGACTCCCTTTATTCTGGATGGAACTATTCACTGACTTTTTGTACTGACATTGTTGCAACCCCATTTTTAGCAATGGACCGGCAAACATGTATCTCAATCATGTTTTCATGGCTGCTTTTACAGTTTAATGGGGTGTTATAGTTTAAATGGCCACCAATTGAATGGGCCTTGTTGGTTTATGAAATAGCTGTTAATATTAGATTGCACAGTTGGGAATATTACGGCGTGCACTTGTGCATTAAATATTAATTTGTCTGGTGAGAGCTGAGACTATTTGAAGTGTAAGAATTGAAACTTGGGCAGGGCTTCAGTGTGTTGTTGCCAGTGGTTTAATGATGTATGCAGTGTATGCTAGCCTGAGTCTTTGGGGTACCACAGCCTTCAGTGCAGGCCCTTGGCCTGTATTTTCCAATTTGTCCTTGTCATGATGAATACTGAAATGAAGACATACAGATTTCTACTGCATGTTCCCTCTTTCAGCAGATGATCAATCTCCCCCTGCTCAAAGTGGGTCACACAACACTGTGGCAAATATAATTTTTGCTGCCAGAAGCCTCTTCATAGTAAACTCTGCATCCCCCAAGGATAGACTATTGCCAGCTCTCTCCTCTTTTGTGTAATTCTTATTAGAACAGTCAACATAAGGCTGTAGTGATCTCTCAAGCACCATCAGAGACACAGGAAAAATCAAAACTAACCACAGAAGTACTCCCATTGAAAAGGGTTGTTGTACATGTCAGTGTTAAGCAGAAATGGGATGGGTGCATGTGAATAACCCATGGAGCAGCAATTTTTAGCTTTGGTGATTCCAGGTATTGCATATTAGCACACGAGTTGCAATGTGTAAAACTTGTGCAGCTGCAGAGATATTGAAATTCTTTTTACTGCCCAGAGACCTTCAGATGGACACATTGTAAACTGGATAGAGATTGAACCCATGACACAGCTAAAAATATTCTATTCCATAAAGCCAGAACCTTGGTTTTATTGAAAGGACTGAGTGAAGTTGTTCAGAGTTCAGTCAGCTTAGCTAATGTGAGTTGAAAATGGATTTGGTGCCTTGGCTACTCCATGAGTTATTTCTGCAGCTGTACCTGGTGTTTACCCACACGTGTTCATAACCATCTGAAACCTATCCATGTAAAACCACAACCTACCAAAGTGTCTGTTGAACTGTGGAACACTTGAGGCATCTTCCTGTACCACACCAACATTCTGCCTGACAGTCAAAGCTATTTTAGGGTTAGTATTTCTTATTTATTTGCTTTGCTTGTTAGGGAACTGGGACAGCAGAGTCAATGCTTGGGTACAATTCTTCCAGAAAAAGTTAGACAATTCCTCAAGTATCAAATATGTACCTTACTAACTTTACACACCGTCCCACTGACTTCCTACAGCCCACCTGCATGGTTTATATTACAAACACACACTGGGGGTCTCAGATGGTGTTATCCTGGAGGTTGCAGAGGGTGGGATATTTCTCTGACTCAAACTACTGTATATTTAAAAGCCTCAGAGTATTTTACCCCAAAGACATCCAGTGCAGCCTCACTAGGTGTGGTTAGTAGGGTGTACAATGCATCTTGGGCCACTCTGCTCAAAAGCAGTTTGCAAAACTGTGTGAAGCAACACTGGCAGTGAACTTGTGGAACCTGCTGCCACGGGGGGCTGTGGAGGAGAGGGCATCTGCAGCATTTAAAGGGATTAGAGAAACTCGTGGACAACAGGTCCAGCAAAGGCATAGGCAGGAATGCACCCTCTAACAATCCTTAATCCAATGATTACAGACGCTGGTGGCATATGAAGGGAAAGGGCTGCAGAAGGTGGCTGGAGTCACACACTCCTTCTGGACAACTTTCGGGGGCAGTTTAAGACACCCAGGCTGGATGAGTGATTACTCTGACCCAAGATGTGTTTCCTAAGCCAGCTGTTTATCTTATAGCCTTTTTTTTTTATCTTTTTACCTTGCAGTTGAAGCCAGACCTGAGTGTATTTGACAGAAGTAGTGAGCTCCTGTCAGAATTGGAGTGAGCCTTATGGTGAATGATCCCAGCATGGCTACAGGTGACTTAAATACCACAAACATAATAGCATTAGCAACAGAAGCACTGCCCACTTCATCCAGGTTCATGTCACTCCTGGGGTTTCTGATAGAGCTCAGGACACACACGGAAAATGCAGAGACCTCATACAGCTGCCCTGATATCTGTCTCCATCTGGTGAGTCAAAGTCCCTCTCAGAGGAGATCCCTCAAGGACTACTATTTCTCTGATATTTCCTGATTAGCATTTCCAGGAGAAATTTTGCTTTATAAGGAAATCCAATGAATAGAGTTACTGATAAGCCTGAAACTTGCTTCCCATGATTTCAAAAGTGACTGATGATTTTGAGTACCTCTGATTGCAGCTGGACACTTCAGGATGCTTTAAAGGGCCTCCAGTTTTAGGCATCATAAGTCCTATAGAGGGGAAAACTTTCGCCCTCTTTCCACACCTCAGATTGTGCAAATCCCCGCAAAGAAAAGAAACCAAAATCAACAGCCTTTGGAAAAACCTAAAACTCTGATTTTGAGATGAAGCATAAGAAGAATTAAAAGGGTAATTGCAGCTGCCAAGAGAGGAAAGACTTCAGTACATGCCTTCAGGTGAGCAGATACTTCAGCACTGATGAAACATATGGCTTTATCTGAAACACACCTTTGACATTTCTAGTGTAGGTGTCTGGGTGGGAATGGGTGTAAAAGAGACCACAGTTCCTGTAAAAAAATGGAAGCAGACTTCAGAGCCAATTGGGAAACACATGGCAACACCAGATAAAAGAGACAGACAGAAAATAAAAAGAGCAAAAATTCTGCCAAAGGGGAAAATCACAACTCACATCCTCTGCTTTGGAGATGGCTCTGTATGATTACAAGCACGCTGTGAATATGGCTGTTCTGATAAACACAGTCTGCACCATTCATACAGCAAAGCTCTTCTTTGGGGGGTAAAATGTTCTTAGCTTCTGGTTTTTTCTTTTCCCCCAGAAAAGCAGCTTTTGGGTCCAACCAGCCGTGCCACGTGCAAAGCCTAGCCTACAAGCAAATACCCAAACACACACCCCAACTCCTAAGTGCATATTCATTTGAACCACAGTGACAGCCTCATTTAGAAACAAATTAGGGGTTAACTAAGAAGTCCATGACTGAGGCAGAATCGAGTTTCCCTTTTCCCCTCACTGTCTGTTAGAATTAGAAAGTGTCTATGAGCAGTGTGTGTCAAGAATATGAACATAAGATGTCATTTCTCCTGCCTCTAATTGAAGCCAAGATAAATGAAGTGGAAAGGCGGCGTCCAATCCAATCAAAACATGAAAAAGGTATTTTGACATGTAAATTACAAACTTCCTGTGTATTTTTTCTCCCCAATTACACCCTCCCCTGTCATGTTTTTTTAAATTATATCTTAATCTCCCAGTCTCCTAATAATTATGTCATCATTCTTGGGCCTTGAACACTGTGTAATGGTATTTTATAGGATGTGCCATTCATTATTAACTAAACTTACTCTCTGTCCCCGGTGATGCTATTTCTCATGGTGTTCAAATATGCATTGTGTCAGTTCTCCCTTTGTAAATGTTAGGCCAGTTCCACTCACTGCTTCCTGATTAAATGGTGTGGAGTAGGCGAGATACTTTCAGACAGTTTATTCTGCCCATCATTATTTCATAGGGATGCACGCTTCCTGGTATTTTTTTAATGGAATGGGTGAATGGTTTCAAATGTAACTTCCCAGTCAGTTTGGATCACTGGAGGAGCTGCGTGGCTTTCATGGTGTAATTGACTGTGTTTTCTCTCCACCTCTTGAAAGGGGAGGCAGTACTGGCTCAAATTAAAATGCACAGTAAGGGATCGGGAGTAAGATCAATGCAGTGTCTACCTACACCTCCATGAGAGTATTTCCATCAACTGCTACAGTCTTTGCATCAGATCTAACAGAATGACACCAAGGATCAAATTCATCACATCTATATTTAGACGTTGTGAATGCTACATCTAAGGGAACCAGCAGGACCAAAATAAGCACTCCTAGACTGCAATTCATCTCTGTCCTTTAAATGGCTATTTTTGGATGAGATTAATAACACCTTAGAAGTGCCTTTTTCTCTCAGAAGACTAGAGCAGAAGTCCTCATGACTTGTTCAAGCTGTGGAAGCCCACCAGAGGAGGAATCCCACCCCAGATGGAAAGGATCCTGTCTCTGGAGTTAGGGACTGCCACCATAAGGGGGAGAGATGACTGCAGGGAGGAGGAGAATTTAGGTAAGTCTTGTGATACTTGATCTTGCTATTAATGCAGTCAGTTACAGCTTATTGATGCCCAGGTAGTAGTTGCTCAGGTTTCTGAGCTAAAACACCACCCACACCATCAAATATTCATGAACAATAGCAAATCAGACCCAATATCAGACTGCATAAACACACCACACTTGGATGTTCTAGTGATCATCAGACAAAGAATGTGTAGCCCTTATGATGTAAATGAAAATACTTCATTATATACAGCTAATTCAGCAATATAACTTAACTCCTGATTTTGAGAGCACAGAAAGTGCTCTCCAGATGTGACTTACACATAAACAGCTGGAAAAATTACAGAGACAATTACTAATTCCACTGTATTTAAAGGTGATGCTAAACAACTTCTGTCTACACATAGAGTTTTATGTTCCCAGTCAAGCCTTCAGTGAGACAGGGAAGCCTGTGAAACACTTTCATCCCAGACTTCTGTTAGTGAAGGCAGCTTACATACAAGCCAGTCCTGTTTTTCAGCACCCACCTGCATGACAGGAATTTTGCCCTGGATTTGAACCGCTCCTCAGCTTTGCCTACGCTCTGTGTAAATGGATAATGATCCCAGTATCAAAGGTGCCGTTTGAAGATGGAAGTTTGGGTTTGGGTACACCTGGGCCATCTCTTTTTATTGCTGTAGCCAGTGACTGCAACAGAGGAGCTGCACAAACTCCAGCAGTTTGAGTGGGATGAGCTCAGGAGTGAAGGAAATGGAAACTCCTGTTGAGTTTCAGTACTCCTTCTCTTTGCAAGGAGATCCATATCTCCGGAAAAGCTCTGCTCTGCGCCTGCACAAAAAAAAGCAGGAGCCCTCTCTCTCTCTTTCTCTCTTCCCCTTGGCAAACATCCTGCCAGAACTCCACCTCATCAGGCCTGGGAACTCAGGGCCTCCTGACATGGACATCTCCTCTTTCCTACAGCAAAGACAAAAAGAATCCAGCTCAGCAATAGGTCACCTCAGACTTATTTCTTCCTGGTGTGTCTCCTTCTGTTATTTTCTCCAGACCTGTGGAACAGCACGTGAGTTGAGGTGAGACAGCTGTGACCAGGGCAATCTCCTCTCCTTCACAGGGGTGTGGAGGGTCCATGTGTCTCATTTCCTCTCCCCCCTCTACAGTGTCCTGTTTTATCAGTTTTATCATTGCTGACCTCTGTGCTGTAAAAGCCTGCACTTCTGCTCACCTGCCTCCAAAGCACTCCAGCAGCAACTTCTGTTAAATTAACCAGCAAACCCACGCTAAGGCTGAAATACCTCAGCACAGAGCCCCCCTGCTGAGGAGATCCCACTGCTCTCAGCCTGGCCCGTTCACACCGCAACCATCCATCCCTGCTGGAAACTGCATTTCTATAAATTCCCAGCACAGTGTTGCTGCCCTGCTCATGCCCTGGCACCTTGTGCACGAAACCCAGCTTCCCTGGAGATGACCAAGCTCTCACATGCCATTATAAAACACTTTCTCCAGCCTCAGACACAACGTTTTATTGTTCTCCTGTCAGGAATATCCAGAGGCACACACACCTTTCATCCAGTTTCTCTGGAAAAAGTTCATCTTTCATAGGATTGAACAGTTGGTTTCACTGGAATAGGATTGAGACATCAGAACTGAATTGTTTCAGGCATCCTGTCATCTGAAGGTTCCCTACCTGAACGGGAAGAAGGATTTATTGCACCTCCTTCACCTGAGCTGCTGCAAGAAGCCACCAGGCTGTGGTTTCCCAGCACAGGTTGTTGTGCTTGTCGGTCCCAGATGTGCACACACACATGTTCACTCTTTGGAAAGGAACAGGGAGGTTCCTGCCAAGCTGGATTTGATCCTGGGAACAACACACTCCGTGTTCCTGCAGTTGGCCTTCTAGCACTAGATACAAACAACAGGCACTCAGGTGTGGTTGTATCAGTCTCACCTTAATTAAAGCCGCTTAAAATTACTGAGAGTCTTTTTCTTCAGTTGCACCATTCTTTCTGCTCAGGGTTCATCTCTCCATCTAGAGACACCTAAATCATCCCACACAGACATAAACTTCATCCATCTCCTGGGGTTCTCATTTTAAGTGCATCACACATCTCTACCCAGATGAGGCTGTGGTTGGGGTATCAATAACACAAATTAACATCCAGTCTACTGGAAGTTGGGACAGTTTGGCTATGGCCAGCAAGATTGGTATGCTCTTGTTTTGTCTGGATAGTTTTAAACTAATTTTTTGTTTAAGATATAAAGACAATTGATTTAGCAAATTATTAACATAATACTTGCCAGAGCACTTGTTCACATGTTGCAGCAAACCCTTGACCTGAGTGCTTTTAGATGGAAATACATGAAGAGAAAGTTTCCTGTCACAGCTTTTCATGTGGCACAGCCAGGATGCATTTGCAGATGCATTGCGCTGTTATTGTACATCTTGCACAGTCTGAGCGTCCTCAGAAAGTACTGCATGTACCAGACAATGACTTTTTATGCACTCCAATATTCTCAAATGCCTTCCCGCGTCCTTCTCCCTTCCCACATGTTCTGGATAGATCTGCACTTCAATAGATTCTGTCACATGCAGCCCAAAGTGCTGAACTCACTCAGCCACAGTTTACCAGCCCCTTCCCGGCACCGAGCCACTGCTCCACCACATGGCTCTGCAGATTTGTTCCCAAAGCCCAGCACTATGTGAAACACTAAATAGCTGCTGCTGGGCATGGGGAAGGATGCTGCTGGTGAAAGACCTGCCCTGCCTCCAGCTCTGCACAGCCCCTGCAGTCCCATCACAGGTCTGGCAGCAAACTCTTGGCACAGGCCTGGGGAAGGCAGAGTGAGCAAGAGGAGAGCACAGGGGAAAACGTGGGAAAATAAATGCAAGGGGAGCTTGTACAGAGCTTTCCTCACAGAGTGTCTTTCAGTAAGACTAAACAGATAAACACGGGATATATATATGTATCTATAAATACATGCACATGTTTACACACACCTCATACACGCACAACAACCTCAACCCACAAATTAACCAAGGATAAAGAACCAATTCTTGTCACATCCCAACCTATCACACCTCCAAC
The DNA here is from genome assembly GCA_013397795.1 of Orthonyx spaldingii. Taxonomy (NCBI): domain Eukaryota; kingdom Metazoa; phylum Chordata; class Aves; order Passeriformes; family Orthonychidae; genus Orthonyx; species Orthonyx spaldingii. The sequence goes on from VZTJ01003253.1 coordinate 635,435, forward strand.
AGCAGAATTAACCATGTTTCAGGTGTGTTCACCAGATCTCTAAGGTTCCTTCCAACTCAAACCATTCTGTAATACAGGACAAAGTAAAATCCTGCTGTGACAGTGAAGGGACACCCCTGTGGCTGCAAGTCCAGGTTCACCACAAAGAGCCACTCCCTCACCAGAGAACCACCAAGACCTCCCCATTCTCCTTTCGGTCACAGCATCCCCAGCCCTGGGCACTATGGAAAGAGGCTTCTGGTCTGAAATTACATTCCCCACCGCATAAACTTTTAAAAAGTGCAGTTTTAATAGAATGACAAATTCTCAGCCCTCCACAGAAGGTCACACTCCACCTGCCAGAGTATTCACACACTTGCACTGTAGTATTGCTTTTAATTCACAGGTCCATTTTTTAGAGTGGCCTTAAAAATAGATAATATTTTTAATGCATTTTTAGCAGTAAAGAATTTAAAAGGGAAAAGGAGAAAAAAATATTGGTGAAGAAAAACGGCATCCCTCTTCAACAAGCTACAGACCCAGTCAGAATGTGCTTGAAATCTAAAATTCTCATGGATTCTATTCCCCCTTAGAACGGTCATTTGTCAACCATTAGCACATACATAGATTAGGGTTTGGATTAGAACCCAGTTGTAACCAAAAAGCCCTTTATCTTCATCAACATCACCCCTACCACGGCGCTTTTGCTAATAAGACGACATGGAGAGCGAAAAGAGTGGATGCCATATCGCTACAAATCCCTCCTTTTCTCTTTTTTTTTTGCTATCAAATCCTTGATTTTAATTCCAAAGCACAGAATTCAACACATACAAATTCAATACTACCTCGAAAAGCAGAGTTTGCTCCTACTGGGCCAGATCCTCTGCTGGTACAAATCAATACGGATCTCGTTAGCCTAAGTGCATTTACATTGTGAATCCGGCCCCTGGGATCCCTGAGCTCACATACAGGAAAAGTCTGCTTTTAATTAAAGAAAAAAAATAAATAAAAGGCCTTGCAAATGTGAGCTTACAGAGGGAGAAGGCCCCTCTGCAGGTTTATTCTGGTTTATTTGTATTTTTGTAGGAGAAAATTCATGGCCAAACCAAGAGCCTGGATGGCAACTGCCTTGGTTGAAACATCGCAATGAAAATTTCAGTTTTGGCAGCACCATCTTCTGGGAAGCTTGTCCCACTTTCACCAAATTCTTTGCCTTAGAGATAGGAAAGGAAATAATGTTTTAAAACAGTTATTTTGATATGTACAAGCCAGAACTGAACTACAACTGTTTCGCTTGGCAATTTCTTTTATGTTAAATGATTCAAACCATCCTTCAAAGCAAAACATTTATAGAACAAAACAGTTGTTTTGGAGAAAAAATAAAATATTTATTTTGACACAAAAGAGTCTGCTCCTTCCCTTTCACTATTTGATTTCCTGACTTTTTTCTTATTTTGCTTTTAAAAAAATATTTATTTTGATTTTTTCGCACTGCCAGAGAACAAAAATAATCAATTATTCACACTGCTCTAGTTAAACCATGCATAAATCATGAATAAAAACATACATTCATTCCCTCCACTGTAAACTACTATTTGGTGAAAAGTAGAACATAACAGGAGCCTGAACTTATCCTCTGCCTCTCTTTGTCTTGTTTTTCACTCAAGATTCAAGTACAACAGCTTGGATCTTGGGACAACCTCAGAGCAACTACACTCCTTCCACGTTGTTATACTACCATCTACTGATAAAAGGATGCTACTTCTCTGGGATTTTACCTCCTGTCCTCATCACCTTGGTGCAACAAGCAGTATTTCAACTCAATCAGAGCTCGAAAATGAGCATTAACTGTTGCTGCAAGCCTTAGCACCTGAAGGCTCTTTTCTAAAACACAAAAATGCTCACGGAGGCATCAGCTGCACTCCAGACCCCTTGTAGGAAAGGTATTGGGGGATTTGTATTTGCTACTCCCTTTGTTTCTTCCAAGGGAAAAAAGCTGAGGGATGGGAAATGATCATCAAAAGCCCTTTGCCAGCTTGAAGAAAGGAGGCTGGGTTGGTCTTCTGCTAAAGTGAGGAAACATTAAATTGCTACTTTAAAGGAGCTTAAAAGTGTGCTACATTAAAAAAAAGAAAAGTCAACAATAACAAGTTTAGTTCTATAAAATATTAATTCCTTCCCACTATTCACAGCAGGGAAGGCAGCAGCTTGGCTTTTTGCAGCATCCTCACACCCCTCTTGGGGGTTTCCTGGTGCTTGCAGCGAGCTGTCCCCAGTCAGCATCCAGCACTCATCTGGGATCACTGCTCTGTTTGACTGAGGAATGGAGAACAGAGAGAAAAGCTGAGGACTCTTTGCAAGGCCTCCAGATGAAACAATTGGAAATGCCAGTTAATTTCACATCCTTTGCCCTTCTCAGCTATACCCAAAATAGAAAGAGTGGCAGGCACCTTTCAGTGTAATCAGTGCGCTACAGTGATTTGGGGCTAATTAGATGTTAGTAATTAAGAAAAGACTGCTGTGACGGATGTTTTCACAGGTTGCATTGTTGATTCAAGAAATAAGACTGTTCACCTTTAAGTATTGTCAGTCACATTTCTTTAGCTGGGAAGAATTAAATGTCAATTTTATCTTGCTTCATCACTGCTCTTTAATCAATGTCGATGCATCACTTCCCACTATCATTCCTCCATCAAACACTGACCTGGAAATCTGACACTGAGCTTTTCAACACCAGCTCAGCTAATTAAGAACTTTGTTATTCCACCTTCCATCTTTTAAAGAAAAGTAAGAAAAGTGCCAAAGAACCTTTTGCTTTCATGTGGAATAGCATCAGCAGGGGGTTAATAATAATTATTAAAATGACTGACAGCTGAGGCTATGCTATGATTTGGCCCAGCCCTGTGGTCCTGTAGACATGGAAAGGTAAAAGCTAAGAATAGCCAGGCCCTGAATTACTACACTGAATAAATGGGGTTTTAGGAAAGAAAATAGCTTCCTACCCTGAGACTACAGGAGTGAGAAAGGTGCTCATATTTATTTTTGCATCTGACCCTTTTAGCACAGCAGCCAAGCCCTCCCCACATCCCCGGGAAGCAGGAGAAGCACTCGGAGCCTTCCCAAAGCAGCCCATCATGGATAGTGTGGGCCACCAGCAAGGAATTAAAAAGCAGGGCTGAGCTCTCTCCAGATGGGTTTACTGGATTTTCCTGCACGCAAGCAGAGGAGACTGTTTAATACATGTACTGCCACACATTCTGGGAGCCCTAAGCACAGATTAAGATCTCAGTATTCTGGGGCCTGCACAACGTGTCAGCCCCAGTCCCACAGATCTCACAGCCTGAGTGTGAGAAATAGAAAAAAAAATGGGAAAACAGCAAAAGCAATTAAGAAATTTTGATGGGTATCGTGTCACTGCCACTCTGTCTTCCATAGGCTTTTAGGGGTAAAACAAGAGAGGAAACAGTGTTTAAATATTACAAAAACACGTCCTTTTGAAGATATTTCCCACTTTTCCCTGAGCCCAGAGGGAACTCATAAGGCCAGATACTGCAAAAGCGTTTGCTAGAAAACTTGGCTGGTAGAAAATCAATTAGTTGTGGCCTGTCAGAAGTGGGCATAGATTTGTCAATACTGAGTAAGAGTGATAAGCAGGATGGATATGGACTGTGAAGGCTCTTCAATAAAGAGATGGTCAGGACTAGCAATGAGGACTTGAGAGGCAGAGACAGGTCAAAGCTCCTTGGACACAGAATCCAGCAACAAGGCAATCTGGGCAAGAAATCTGTTTGTTTCTGCTTCTAAAAGGGAAATATTAGGTCCATTTTCTGAACATAAGCGAGAAGAACAACCAAGGCATATATTTGGCTGATATCTGTGTTTTCTTAATCAACTGCAAACAGTATCAGGAAGTTCAAATTTGGCTGATCTGACTCCTTAGAGGTGGGGGAACAAAAACACAAGCACTTGGCACAAATCATTGCTTATATTATCTCACCCAGAAGACCTGTAGACCTAACGACTCAAGCAGACTCTAAAGGCTTTCACAGGATTACTTGTGTGAGAAAGACCTTTTTTTTTTTTTGCACAAAAATAAAAATCCAGAACTCCAGATACATTTAAAGGGCCAGATTTCTGGTAAAAGATGGAGAAAAGACACAGGTGGCAATCTTTATCGCCCTTTTCCAGGCCAGCATTTCCTCTGATAATTTTTTTAGGGGAAAAAAAGATTCCCATGGAGTAAGCCATGCTTCTTAAAATGCTCGCCACCCATCTCAGTGTCCTCTCCTAGCTCCAAAGCTGGTGTGTGCAGCAGCTCCATCCTGACCCAAACCTCATCCCAAGTCCCCAATTCAACTAGGACTTCAGGCAATTCTGCCTCTGGAGGCCCTCAGTTCCCAAAACCAAATGGTGAGCCACCTCTCAGCTCTATCTAAAATCCACCAAACTACACTGCACCTGCAGGGCAGTGCAGATGCCTCAAGTTTTGAAGCTTTTAATTTTTTCCAGTCCATCTCAGAGAGAAAACACGCAACGGAGGCACGATCAAGTCTTGGCATTGCCACACACATTTTTCTGCTGGTAAATCACAGCCTCTCAGGAGCTCAGCCTCTCATCTGGCAAAGGGAGGTCCCTCAATGTATAGATTTTGTGAAGATCAATTCTCTAGTATCTGTGAAAAGCAGCATTAGAGGATATACAAAGGCACCTCAGTAACATTGTGGTGCCTTCAGTCCCACCTTATGGATTGCACTTTTCCTGGAGCGGAGTGACCTTGATTCTGCAAACTCTGTGAGCACAAACTGACAGTGGAGCTGAGTTTCTGATGGGTTGCAGAACCAGGGCTGATACATCCATCAGAGATACATCCAAACACACAGTTGACAAAATAAATATCTTCTTAGTGCTCCTATTATCATCCAGTGTTTTGGGGCCGGCTCATAAAGGCGCTTATGTGCAACAATGCCTAAGCAAACCGGGCTGATTTAAGAGGGCTGAGGGAACACTTAGCTGAGAATTTCCTGGCTTCAGTTAGATGCAGTCAGAGTGTTAAGATTATATTTCAGTGTCAGTATATTGTTTTTATTTGCTTTATTAAATTTGCTTTAACTTGCATTGACATTTTCTTCCCCTCGTTACTCAATCTCACAGCTGTAAAGATTCTGTTTTCCTGAACTGTTCTGCCATTTGTATCAAAACTAAACATTAATGCAATAGGAATTCTTAATTTTTTTATCACCAAGAAGTGAAATCAAGCCCCAGAAGATGATGTTGCTTGACTTCCAGTCCCAGCCTGGCCAGACTAGTCAAGAGATTTTTGATTCAGAGGCAGCTGTACCAACAAAACACAGAATTTGTTCTCTCAGGCCATGCAGTTACTGCATTTGGGCACCAAAGCCCAGTTTAAATTCCCCACTCCCTCTGTCACAGATGGAGCAGCAGCACTGTTAGCAACAGCACTGCTGTTACTGATTGCAGCCATGGAAAAGCTCCAGAGTGCTAAGTTTCTTAAAGGTAACTTCGATTTAGGTGCATACAGCATTGCACCTGTAAGGGTTGCTGGGGGTCTAAGTGACAATGCGATGGGATTTACTGCCTGGAAGCTCACTTGGAAAAATCAAAGCATATTTAAGTCACACACTGGTGTACAGTGGTACATCTCTGCTTTATGCATGATACAGAATTTGGTTCTGCAAGAAAACATTTTCAGTTTTTTGAAAGCAAAGGTGGTTAAAGCTTCAGATTTGACTGTAAGCAAATATCCAAAGAAGAGAAAGAATGTCTGCATAAAACAGAGCTTTATATAAAGCAAGCAATTGTTCTAAAGTACCAAGATTGTGTAAGTTAAACCAGTCCCCTGACCTTGAACATACTTCTGGGACACTGCGTGAGGCTTCGCAGAGCCACAGGAACTGACCCTGTACCACAGGAGGGGCTTAGCCAGGGCTGTAGCCAGGGTAACTGCTCTCCTAACAAGGCTCTTTTGCCTGCAGGATCCCTCTGGACACCTGTGCCCCGCTCCAGCAGTGCACAGAGGTGGAATCTGGACAGGACAGAGGGGTCACAGCACAGGGAATGCTGCTCTGCCTCTGCGAGCAAAGAAAAGTCAGTCTTGGCATAACCTGTCAAGTAAAGCATGGTGGGGCACAGCCAGGCTGAGTGGAAATCAGACCTTTGCCCTTACAAGCAGTAGAGGACAAGATTTAGGTTTTGGCCTGCCTGATTCTCCAAGATTCAGGGAAGGGCATGACTCCCTGGCACAGGAGGTGAGTGATAAAGCTGGCACTGGCTGGCTGGAATCACCTTGTCTGTGCAAGAGGAGATGAGACATTGATCTCATACTCCTGGGTTTTCGAAGACCATATGCAGGTCTCACCAGGATACTCCCCCCTCACCTAAATCCTCCTCAGTGACAGATTCCAACCATCTGGCAATGCCACTGTTCACTCAGGTGACTTTACTTTGAAACACCAAACTCCTGTGAAGATATAACTTCTCTCCAGAGAGAGGATCCCAAATGGTCTTTGCTTTATATGAGAGCCTTGTTGTACACGGGAATAGCAAACTACTGATGCAAGCAAAAACATTCACAGTGAAACTGTCAATATTCCTCTCCTTGCTTTGTGTGCTGAGGTTGCTGAAATCCCAGGGAGCTGGTGATCTCCTGCACTATCAGTGCTGAAGCATAGCCCAAAGAGACTGGGAATGAGCAAGGAACAAGCCACAGCTTTCAGGTCTGTGCAGATATTGAGTAAACTGGACCTGCAGTTTTATTCCCAGTGTGCAGAGATTACACAATTTGCCTGGCCAGCTGTACAGATCAGGTGCTCTTCAGTTCAACCCAGTTCCCAATCCACGAGCAATAAATCCCGTAGCAATCAGCATCAAGACACTACAGTGAGAGTGATCCATGGTTCTGAAGACAGACAGACTGATGAAAGTTAACTTTATGGATATTTTCTGTGAGAGGGAAGGGATATAACTAAAGCGCGGCCAGGATTTTTAATGGCTGGTAAAGAATCAAGCCCATGAATGGGCACCAGTGCTGTGGTGCACCAAGCTATGTGAGCATTAAGTGCTTCATCAACACTGTGCCTTTAATCCACAGTGCAAACATTTGATTTGCTTCAGGCACAGCATTTCACTGTCACATTTGCCTGGGATCCTGCCCAGATAAGTGAACCACAGCACCAGCCTCTGCTCTTTGCTCTGTGAATGCTGGCACCAGTCCCAAGGATGCAAAAGTCCTGACACCAGTGTCAGGAAGCCACATGAAAAGGTGAAACATCAAGTGATCCTTCTAAAAGAAATCACTGCAGGTGCTTTTCATTCACCTTCTGCTTCCTGAACCTTGAGGGCACATTTGCTTTATGCTGCTCAGCTTTCCTTCTCGGCTCCAGAAACTTGTGCCTTTTAAAATGAGAGCTGGAACTCTAGTTCCTTCTCTTCCAGCCAGCAGTTATAGCTTCCAGAGAAAGACCAGATACTGCAGTGAACTTTCCAGGGTTGGCAGAGGTTTGTCCCTGGCTGTCTGGGCAAGCTCTGACCTGGAGGTTGTGTCCTGGAGCCAGCTGTGAACAGCTGCCCATGGGAGCTACACGTGCAGCCACAGCAGCTCCTCTGGGTCTGCACCGTCTTGAGGACAGAGTTTTCTTTTGCAACTCCCATCAGAGGGTTTATTTATAAAGTGGGTTTTTACTAGTAAAGCCTGCCAGGAGGAACTGCTGGTCTTTTTTTGTCATGGTCTAAAGGGCTGATCAGATTGTCACAGACCCAAGGCATCAGCCCCTTTGGAAAAAGATTCATGCCACGATGTACAGCAATAAATACCCTCCAACGCTGCAGGAGAGCAGTGTCACGTTTGTTAGGAGCGAAAATCTGTCAACATGCCTGCGAGGCTACTCCTGCATGTCCCCTGCACTGAAGATCATTTCCAACCCATTAAAGGTTTTTTAAGGCCTGGATTCAGACCCAGCATGACCCTGTGTAACGTGGCCGTTCCCAACACCCGTCGGCCTGGCTCTCCCCAGGCAGAGCTGGGAGGATGGAAGCCAAAGAATGGGATTGATTTTACTGCTTGGAGGGAAAACTGATGCCTCTACACTGAGACTCCTCTTTCCAAAGGGAGGAAAATCCCTCCTGGTCACTGCAGGACTGAGCCCAGTAACATTGACACGCAGGTCTCAGACACACACAGCCAGGTGTAGCCCAACCGCGGTAGAATTATCTTTGTCTTCCCCTTTACAAAGTATCAACAGGGAAAAAAGAATTTTTAAAAATGCAGTTCTCAGGCAGCAAGAGCAAATGAGTCCATCTCCTCTCCCCATGCTTCTAAAGCACCCCAAAAGGGGATAACCTTGCCCATCAGCCTGTCCTGCAGGGCTGGTGGGCAATCTGGGCATGGGCACAGCCTCCAGCTACCAGATTAAATGTAACATTGACCTACCCAGGGCCCCCCAGCACCGCATGATGGACAATTGGTTCAGACCAAGCCTCCTGCTTGGTCTACCACAGCAGTCTAGACACTGCAAGTACAACATGCCGCTTTTTCTACACTAATAAACCCATAAGGGCAGGGAAGGCTGCAGGAAAAATGAGAACTACCAGAGCAGAACAGCCCCTGAGTTTTTGTTTATCGCAAACTAATTAAAACAAAAAGCATACCATAACTCAGCCCTTAATAATAGGTAACCAGATGTGTCATTACTTGACCATGCTATATTGCAGCACATATATAAAGGTTATAAGATTATTTTTCAAAGCAATGTGCCACTGCTAAGGGTTTCCTAGCACTTTTATAACACACTTAGCACCTGAAGGAATTTTACCTACCAAGCCTGAAGCAAAACATGGCAAAAGCTAAAGCATACGGTCCCTCAACCCAAAAATGAAAATGTCAGCATACAACGTTGCACAGTACACCATAAGACACCATTCCTATTAACAGGAGATATTTCCTCAAAGGACATTTTTTCCGTTGATTATAAAAAATATCCTGAATAAGGACAATTGTGCCAAAATGACAGCAGTGGGCAGTTCTAATTTTTTTTTATGCACAGAGTTTACTCAGCCCCAGCCAAGCACAGAAAAAAACCCCAATGTTTACAGAGGTAATAAAATATCATGGTGTGAGCAATTTACCTGATTACCAAAAGGATCAAGAACAAAAGTAAAAGGACAGCACTAAAAAAAGTCCTAGGCCTGAATCCAATAAAGCCTGTAGGCTTCTAAGACCCCACAGAAACCACTGTTCATTACATATTTCTCAATGAGGGTACACTGCTTATGTCTAAAACCACATGGCCAAACGGCCAAAAAGCCCAAGATCCGCACAATATTAATTTCATCCCACTGTCAATCACTTTTCAATCCACCTGACTGGTGTTTTCCACCCTGATCTCCAATATCTTTCCTGTGGATTGAATGTTCAAATGTCCAGCATTGATCGAACTCTCTCGCCATTAAAGCCATCGTGGGCAGCAAGAGGGTCCATGCTGAGTGCTCTGGGGAATGACAGGCAAAAGCCACCATGGGCTGCAAGTGGGAGAAGTGCCTTCAAGCATGGCTGGAGCAGGAAAACAGCTGGGAAAAGCCACCCTCTGCAGTGGCCTTGTCTCTGCTCTACAATGCTACTTCTGCCCAGGAAGCAGCACTGCAGCTGGGCAGATACGAGCAGCAGTGGAACGGCTCCAGTGCTGGAAATGGGAGGACTGGTGTGTCTGTCCTGTGCAGCATGGATGTATGGAAAGAGATCCCTGCAGATAAACTTAATTCTGCTTGGTGGTTTATTTAGGCTAAGTAAATAAACCAAACATATACATAGGTTTGGCTTAGAAACAAATGAAAAACCACAACAGTGCCTTGAACACAAAAACTGTTCTGACTGTTGTGCCCTGCCCAGGATCTCCTGCAGACTGAAAAGCAGGCTTTTCTTTCTGAACCATAATTAATGTTTTTGCAATATTGCCTCAGAGTTCGCCCGGGCCATCTGATGAATCTGACTAATAGGGGAAGATGCTTTTAACCTGTGGGCTGCCAGACAGCTGGGTACCTCCTCGGCCACATCTATTTGGCTGTCAGGTTGAAAGAAAGGCAGCAGATTCAGGGTTAAGCACTATTCCTGTCATGATTGCCCTGAACTTGCCCAGTTAAATTGCAACAGCATGGGTCTCCATAATTATCTAATTGTTAGTGTTGTGCCTTTACGTAATTTATGATGTAGCATTAAAGCCTGACCTCTGGTTTGAGATGAAGTGCAGTACTGCTGACATCCAAGCTCAAATTAGTAGGTAAGTAAGCACCCAATTAACGATTATGCCACTGAGCTTTCATTTCAATCTGACCACACTGCTACACTAATCAGTTTTCTAAGCCTTTCACCTTCCCCATAACTAATAAGCATTTCTCCTGCTTTTTATGTCTGCAAAAGCCTTGTTATCCTCATAAAAAGCACTCCAAGATTGCTGCCTCCAGTAATTCCTGCATTAAGCCACTGGCCCAGTGGCTTATTACCAGCTCTCCAGCCACCTGATCAGTAAAATCCAAAGCATCAAGCACAGGCACGTTGGCATTCTACAGCAGGGAAGAGCAGGGATAAAATCCTTGCAGTGTAGAGGAGTTGTCTTAGACCCAAAGCAGTGCAATTTAGGTGAGAATTTGGCCCTGCCAAGGATGACATGGTTTCACAGGAGTTTAGGATGCAGGACAAAGGGACTGAATATCAAACCATATTTTGCAGCTGACTAAATTCTGTCATCTTAACAGAAACAGTGAACAAGACCTGGAGCATCAAATATCTGAAGTTTTAATCTTAGATGAGTGAATAACCTTGCTTTTGCCATGAGCTTGGAGCATGCACCAAGTGGCTCTGCCTACACAGACAACTCAAGCCACATGTTAGACACTGTCTCACCTCTTGCATCACTTAAAGCATCCCTCTCCTTGAAAATCCAAGTTGTAGAGCTGAAGATCTGTTCCTCTTGGAATGAGATCTCCAATTTTATATAGATATAAAAAAGATACAATAAGAACTCAAGGCCTGGGCAATAATATCTGCATGATGGCTGAAGTCAGTGCTGGAACATGAGCCTACATGTGGGAAAACAAATCCCCACTTCCCCACAACCTCAACCTCTTCATTCTCTCTTCACCTGCAGTTTTCCAGAGCTCCTCTAATCTCTAAAATGTCTATCTTCAAGGCACTTGTAACTTTTTTCTTAGTAGCCAGCGATTTAAAAATCTCATCTCAACAGTAAAAGGTATAGCTTTGAGAAATCCACATTTTTTCAAAGGAGGAAATATTCAGTCAAGCACTGCCACTGGGCCAGATAAGAACTGCAAAGCTGCAATTAAAATGTAGAAGTGTGCTGCAAAACACAATTCCAAACCAAGTGCAAGGAACCAGCATGTTTTGGATGGAATCACATGCAGTTAGAGACACTAAGGCATAAACAGGTGCAGGAAGCAATGTCAGGAGAAAATTTTTAAAAATAAAAAACAATAGTACGTAATTAGTGTCAGCTTAAGATTTTAATACCACATCGGGGAATGCAATATCAAAATAATGTTACTCACAGCAGGGGAAAAAATGGTAGGACAAATCTGCACATTATAGGAAATGAGTTGTGTGAAATGCATAAAAAAGCTGACAGAGTCACATAGCCATAGAGACTAATTTCCTGTTCCACTGTGGAGACAGCCCTGATCAGCTGGACTTAATATAGCCTTCTCCATGGCAGCTGGGTCAAACAGTGGCCTAAGCACTAGAAAATTGCCTACCATGTGGATGAGTTTAGTGCACAATAAGCTGTGTGGTAAATAAACACGTTTAGCATGGTCAGGTAGGACGCTCCAGAGTTTTATGACACATCCAGATAGACACAGCCAGAGAGCTGCTGCAAACTGGCTGATTCAGGGCAACTCCTCCACATGGCCCAGTTTTAGGGGCCCACAAGCAATTTCCTGCATGCCATCAAAACGTTCTAATAGGACCCACCCTTGTGTGCAAGGACAAAACACCATCACTTCCTCCAAACTCCACACAGATACCGCAATCCTAATGGCAATGCTCTCCAACACCAAGTGCCAGTTCAGAAGGCATCACCACAAACTCTCCTTGGGTGGCAATGCCCACAAGTCATGCCACGGTTCCCAGCAGGTTTTAAAAGCTGCCCCCTCTTTCTGGGTCTCGTTCATGTACAGTCTGGTGCTGATTCCCAAACCCATGCCCTGTCAGCAGCTTCATCTACCACCTCACCCACCCACCCCAGTGCTTTTTTCATGGCACTAATGAGCACCCCGGTGGATTAGGGACTGGATTGCCCACTCATCTCCTACAAATTACCACAGGTTTAAAGGAGAAAAACTATTAAGGAATCTATAAGGACTTAAGCCTGGGTTTTATAGCTACCCTTGCCCTGGCTGAGTCAACAAGAAAGCACTCTACCTGACTAATTGGGAGTCACTCTGCCTTCTGACATCCGTGCCTTCAGCTCTTATTCCGAGCTATGCAGAGGAGACTTGGGAATGTTTTAAATTATTGATGAGGATAGGAAACCTATCTCTGAAATGCCTTTGGCAAACTCTTAATATTCTGGGATTTGGCATCAGGAAAGACAATGCCTCTGTCTCACTCATGCTGTTGATGCCTCTCACCCATTTACTCGCACTATAGAATTACAGTTTCTGATCATTTCCATACAGGATGGAGAGGCAAATGGAAAGTGCATTGTTTATAGCTCTGAAAGCTTCCAGGTAATCCATCTTTGGCGCCGGAGTCTGCAAACCCTTCCATTTGCAAAATTTTCATTGATGACAGGAGTCCTCAGAGAAACCGACCCAAAGCAGTCAGTTGCCATAAACACATTGGATAATTATCTTAATTATTTATAATAGCACCAGTAAGCAAGCCAGCACTGAACACATGGGTCCTGCCCTGGACAGCTCACGTTTTATCAGACGTGAGCGCAGCGTGCAAGACGCAAAGCAGACATGACATACAGCCTGCCAGGTGAGTTTATTAATATTTTAGAAAAAGGTTCATCAGTAAAGAGTATTAATGTTTTCCGGCCCTTTGACATGACAGTGTTAAACCTGACCAAGCATCACATAGCAGAGATTTTTTTTCCCCCACATGTTTAAAGGCAGTATATTCAAACATGACAAAGCCCCACAAAAATCTTCTAATTATTTTCTTTCGACTCACGTGTTTCAGATTGATGACTTTGGCTCAGGCTGTGCTAACTGTTTCTTCAGAGTTAGAAAAGCTGAGCAAAATCTCCTTTGGTGCCTTGAGACTGGGACCAAATTACCAAACCCAGAGACACTGCTCACTTTCACCTTTGGTGGCTCAACACACCATTCCTCACAAATGGCATTGAGGGTGATACAAAGCCATCCTCTCAAAAAAAGCACAATCTATACCTGTCGTTATCTGAAAGGAGGAAAGCAGCTTGTAACTACTAATGGGAGATGTTTCACCCCCTGCTTTGGAGAACGGGAAGAGAAAAAGCTCAAGGAGGGAACAAGAACCTGTCTCAAGTCATATGGCAACTTGTAGATGTGCCTTGGGACTGATCTCTCTCGAGTCCCAGATTTGCTCCCTTGCTGCCAGACACTGCTTTGCTACTCAATCAAGTTTCTGCAGGTATGACAGGTAAACAGTGTCCCAAAACCTGCCCAAAGATGGGTGGCAATGTGAGTATATCTACACACATATGTACTATACACACACACAAAATCTGGCCTGTCTTCATGAAAATGCTCCCACTTGTGTAAGGGCACCTAACCATATTGAGAGCAGTGACAGAGGTTGAATTTGTCTTTAACCTATGGATTTTGCAAGTGCTGACTGCCAAGAAGTGTTTTTTCAGCTGGTTGGTGTGCTGGTTGTTCGTTAATCAACGATTTTTTTTATCCATTAATGTGCATTAAGCTAAAAAAGAATGAATTTGGAGCAGGGATCCCATTCTTTTTGTCTTATCTAATTTTCTGTTCTCAGGGGAAGTTTATATTTTTTCCATTCGAAAGAGATTGAATTACTGCAAAAGGGTCTGTCTGCACTGACAGATCTAGCTTTCGTTTCCTCCTCAACAGCTGGGTTATTATTAGAACTGGCAGAATAATTCATAATGAATAATTTGACACCTCTTTTTCCATACATATATCACAAGTTGCCCACATTTATTTGTTACTCCAAATTATTAACCATAGACTGTGCCAACAACTCCCAAAGGGGTATTACTGATGCAATATATTCCTTGTGTTTCCCCCTTGCCTCCATCAGGAAATCCTTTCATTAAAGTCAGAGTGGGAAGCATTAATTACCCCTTATTTAAAGGTAATAACTCATCATCTGTAATCATTCCTCAGAGATAGATGCTCATGTGATGACCCAAACTACTGCAGAGTTTGCATTCATTGTTGGATGCAGATGAAAATTCACTGAGAACCCAAGAAAGAACAGTTTTAGCTTTCTGGGTCACGTCCTTGTAGAAAGAAATTTCTGTTGGATTATGGCCTTTTCGGGACTTCTTGTGTCCATAAGAGATCACTTCTGTCTTGTCTAAATGACTCAGGAGTCATCAGAGTCTTTAAGCTACCGAGTGAGATGATTGCACTGTGCAGGCTATATTTTCAAAGGTTAAGTGGGACTTTAGAAGTGAATGAACCTCATTTTGGTGCCAGAGCAAGGAGAGCACGGGTGAATATGATCTTTGGCACTATGTTATGTACAATCCCTTTTGTTACTTTTAATTTGTAACAGCACAAGTCCAATATAGCTCTGGGGACACATTTCTGCTAAGCCCTGAGGTAAATCAGCACACAGCGAGAGCAAAAGACAGCCCATGGCCACATCCACTGAGCCTCCAACCTTGTGCCTCCTCAGCAGAAGGACAAACAAGTATTTCTCGTTTCTCTAAAGGACAGAGAGAACACCACCATCTCTCTCCAACTCCATCTTCATGGTGCATGTGAAAAAGAACCAGTCAAGACAATCTCAAGAAAATCTAGAGTGGGTACATTGCCCTTGACAGCTCCAGACAGCCTCAGGTACCTACTGGCATTAATATACATTGAAACCACTCACAGAATCCCCCAGCAGGCTTGTAAACCTGAGACAAATACCAGCAAATGTAAAGGAACTGCCAGGTGCAAAGCTAAGTCAGCCTGTGGCATATGGGTACAAATACAATAACCAAGGGCCCAGCCCAGAGCCTTGGAAACTACAAGAGCTCACTGTTGTCTGGCCCAGACTACACGAAGGCTTTCAGTTATTTCAAGTTCAGCAGGTGAGTTTAAACAACCTGCTTAACACAAAACATAAGGCTAAAAACCAGAAGTAAGCTAAACATATTGGCATTCTGGCACCTTATGCTGAATAATTCATACATAAGGTACTGTAGAAAAGAAACATATGGTTTTGGTCCTCAGTGACTTTTTAAGCAGAACATTTAAGAACCAACCTCAAATGTATAAGTCCAGCAAAAGCCTTCTTGCACAGAATGAAAAGAGATCATTACAACGGCAGTCTGTCTCTCCCTTCAACATTTCCCACGGGGATTTAAATGTCTTTATTTGATTTTGTCCTGAAGCAAAAGAGAAACGCTTACAAAAATCTCACCTAAGACAAGATTTAGGGTGTTACCCCTGTTGCCGTACAACTCGGCTTATCTCATTTTGACACGCTAATGGTAGACGCAAATTTGATGTATTAAGAGATACAAAGACCTTCCTTCCAAAAATGAGCACCAGTTGAGGTCCAAATTGTCTCCAGAGTTGTCGTAGTAGAGCCATCAGTGCATCAATTCTCTCCTTGGTTGCTCTGAATACGGGCTCCTGCTGAGCACCATATGCATGTCTGATAGCTGCCATTAAAAATCATCATTGCACACACCAGTCCCTCAAACACAGTCAGTGGAAAATAAACTCAGGAACCCAGCATGGGAACTGCTGGCAAGTGAAGACTTTTAGCATTTTACTCAGCCAAAGTACACAGCTACTTTACTCTTGGCTAATGCCTCCTCCTTTCTGAGACACCTAAACCTACGTGCAAAGTGACAGCACTGCTGCAGTTACATCTTTAATCACAGCAGTGGTTAAAAGCCAAAAGTAAGCTAAACATATTGGCATTCTGGCACCTTATGCTGAATAATTCGTATGTAAAGTGCTGCAGAAAAGAAACATATGTTCTTGGTCCATAGTGTCTTTACTGTAAAATATTTAAAAATTAGCATAGGATGTATATAGTCAATAGCAGCCCACCAGTGTGGTGTCAGAGTCTATCTGTACCTTCATACACTCCTTCACTGTGTTGATACAGTACATACATATTTATATCAAAGACTCAGATCCATTTAGGAAACAAATGGTTCAGGTTACTCAAGCATTTTGAACACTTCTTTACAGAGGACATGGAGGACAACCCCAACTTTCTTATGAGCAACATACAAAGCTGCCCTTCCTCTGCAAACATGCAACAGGGATATCAGAATTTACAGCCCTCTGCAGCATCCAATCTAACTGGTGTTGCTTTACATTTACATACAAAGCTTTGAATCTCAGCTCATAGCACCACGGAGCTCAGAATCCAGTCCAGCAGATCTGGAAAGGCACCCAGACACATGCACACACAGAAGAAACCTTTTGGCATATCGATGAAGAATAGACCTTCCAAAAAAACATCCAGTATACAGATGAGCCCTCAAATTAGTAGAGAAAGCATGGCGACTTCAGCAGTGGTGGCTGATGAAGAGACACACACATACACACCTCTGCCACCGACAGTGCTGCTAGGGCATTCATCAAATTAAGTACCAAGAGGAACAACACCTCTGATATCTCTTCATTTGGGGCTCCAGTAAATGAAGCACTAGATTAGGCCTGACAGAGGCCTAATGCAGCTTGAGCTTTTCCTGGTGTAATTAATTGGAACTTCGCCAGCTTGACAAATTGGAATGATGAATCTATCTTGTATGAATAGAAAAAAAATGCATAATCAGTCAAAGATTTAGTTAAGACAGCTTCTCTCTGACTCCCTGCCATAGCTAAATCCATTAAGGCGAGGAAACATCACTTTAAGAAAAGGCACTGCTCTCCCTATGTTCAATTTATAACTTTTTGTTCTTGAATTTAATGGAGCAGTCAACCTGGACAGATTTGACTTTGGAGGGGAGAGGAAGGGGGAGGTGGGAAAGGTTGTTTTATTTTTAGCATTCTAATCTTCCCTGTGCCTGGGTAGTCTGGGAAAGAAAATAGTCTCTTTGGTCTGAATGTGCATTCCTGGGGCTGGATTTTAAATCCTTGGGGTTGCACAGGGGAATCTAATAAGAGCACCCACATACTTTGCCATCAAGATGATTCTGTGATAAAACTTGCTTGTCAAGTTTTTCCCCTACTAACTTGTTTAATTGCTGGTAACATTTAGGCAATGTGATAGATTGACTGCTCTGACAGCATTGCTTTTTCCTCTCTAATTACCACCTAGTTGTAAAGGCCCTTTCCTGACACATTTAATGGAGAGGCAGAGGGAAAACAGGTTTGCTTACTTTTAAAATATATTTTTATCATTTGGCAGTTATTTTCCATATATTTAATTTAAACCATGTGCTTCTCCTCTCCCTCCATCTCGTTTGCTCAGTCATAAGACCCAAATTTTGAAGAATCAATTAAGCAGCTAATATCCCCACTTGTACTGGATATTTAGAAAAACTTTACATTTCCTCTTCGAGGCTGTGGGCTGCGAAATAAGTTACTTACACGTGACGGAAGAAATGCTTGTTGGTTAAGTGAGAGTTGACAATGATGGTTTTCATTTCAAACAACCCAGAATTCCTCCTCGGCTCGCAGATGCGCAAGTGCCAGGCAAATGTTTAGTTGACATAATGCAAGTGACTGGCCATAGATTTATTTGACAAACAGTTGAGCAGACAGCCCTATATTGCACTCACTTGTACCCCACACAACCCCACTGGAGCCAGGAGGATTGTGCTGGCAGGAACGAGAGCAGGATTAAACCCAAACACTGCGGTTCACGCATCGAGCCATTTGCTTTTGGCCACTGGCCAAGCTGACAGCCACATTTAAATAAGCCACCTGCTGAGTAGGGAGTTTAGAGAGCTAAGTGCTCGGGAGAGCTTTAGCCCAAAAGTATATTGAACTTATGCAATAAGGCGTGAAGTGAAAGGATTTCAGTGACAAGGAGTACTAGAGGCCATATTATGGTCCTGACCTCTTGTTCTAGGTCAGATACAGAACAGTTGTTGGTATCCTCCCTTCCTTGCCTACACTACCTAAAATATATCAGACAGAAGCTCCATCCAGAGGACACCATTCCATACATGTCACGAAGAGTGAACTAAACACAGCGGTGGCTCAAATTCCTTTTTATTATGTCTGTCAATGCTATCAAACAGGATACATTACTTCCCTCTAGATATTGTTGTGATTTTATTATTCAGAAGAACTGGACTGTCTGTGTCAGAGGCAGAAGTTCTTTCCCAGGATAGCCATGAGATCCCTCTCTTCCCATGCACTCCCTTAGCACTTGGCCTTGTCAAGGTCACCTCGTCATCTCTTTCCATTCGGTTCTCACTCTCTTTGTCAATTTGAACAAAGATGTCTGTAAGCACCTGGAGGCTGAAACAGCACCGTGCACTTTCTGCTGCTGATTATGTGTGAAAAAATAACAACTTCCTGATATTACCAAACCACTGACAAAAATCTCTCCAAAGAGAGAGGCTGGACAAAGTGACAGCAAGGCAAGCAGTTCTGCTGTTCCAGCCCGTAACAGCAGCAGATTGCAGAAGTGTTATTTGGCTTTCTTAGCCCCAAATTGTTCAAATCAAACCTAACCAAGTGATAGCTGCAAAGAGCCCTGGGAGGGAGGCCTGCTCAGCATCAGACAGGACAACCCCTCCAGTAGTCAGACCCTTTAACCACATTGCTTTTCCTCTGAACTTCAGAGGGGCACACCTGAGGTATTTGAATTATCTACGTGGATGCAGTTTATACTCACACTCGTTCCTCATTTGCACTATTGCTGCTTAACTTGCCTCCTTCTCAGTCGTTGTTCAGAAGGCCCGGATATGGCCTTCTACCGGTGGAAACTACCAGCTTATTTTTCAACTTCTTTACCCTCAAAAATGTCACACGAATGACTTTTGACTTGGTGGCAACATGGAGGTTGTCAAGTCCAGTTCAGCAGCTGACTCACAGGCCATTACTCACCCGACTGCCATTCCACTTTTAACCTCCCCAGCCTCTGTTTAAAACTGAGTATCACACCCCATAGCTATGCTGCTAGGAAACACATTAAGAGCTTAATTTGAATAAAAATATGTTCTTTTCAGTGCAGGAAAGCTCCTATTTAGATATAGGAGATGACAAGCAAATTATTTTAGTGGCAGAGGACTTGAACCTTTACTCGTTACAGTATAATATGTCATGGCACTGATTTTATGCAATGGGCATTTAAGAGTTAATGATTTGCCAATTAAACAGCTGTAGCCAAAAGACCTAAAAAATATTATAGAAACAGTTGTCACAGAGGGTCCTTCTCCCCAGAGTGGTTCTGCAAGCCTTGTCCAGGAAGGATTTGAACATCAGGTCATTTGTTTCTGGTAACATCTGGGATCCTGCCCTGACAATGGGAACAATGAGTGCCTGACACTCACCCTATTGTGCTGTTTGCCCTTTGCTCACCAGGCAAAACTGACACCAGCAGTGAGCTGTTTAACCATAAGCAAGGGCTGTGGTTGTGTCACCTCACACAGGACCACAGGAGGTCCCTGAGACTACAGAAGTAACCTGTGAATTATTTGTGCAACCACCCCTCCTGCAAATCCACCTGCACACCCCAAGTCTGCCTTTGCCCTCAGCAGCTTCTTGATGCAATCAGAGAAATACACTAAAAACATACAACCTGCAGAACAGAGACATGAGTCTGGAATGTCTGCACCCAGATTTCTGGCTCCAAATGGCATTTCAGCCTGATAGAACAGTAGAAATTCAAATTCAAGTTTTGAGTTCAGTATTTCTCCATCTCCACACTGAATACACGACACCCATGCACACACCTGCCCCTTGTACAGAAGATTTCCTTTTTACTGTAGAGATTTCACTGTAACCTTTGGGTTCAATTTTTCTCCATCTTCACACTGAATACCCAATCCCTCATACATGCACACACACCTGCCCCTTGTAAGGAAGGGAGAGGGGTTTGTTTGTTTTTGTAACTATCCTTTCTGGGCAAGGATGATCAATCGTCTCTGTCTCTTGCTAGTCATGTCCCTGTTACAGAAGATCCTGTTCCAATAAATGATTAGTATGTGCAGAATGCATTAAAATGAATTATAATAGCAATCTGATCCCCAGTGCCTCGGCAGAACCTTTCCATCACAGGTGACAGCTGGTTCCCCTGGGCTTAGCTCTGGAGAGAGAGTGCCAGACCTCAAAACTCAATCCAATAACTTGGGATGAACCTCACCAACTACACAGAGCATTCAGTTCTCCCATTGTCTCCACACTAGGAGAGAGATACCTCAAAGGCTGTTCAACAAGCTGGTGTACACAACCTCATCTCAAATAAATGTGAATGCTTTTTTCATATATTATGTGATTACAGCCTCTATCTGCCTATGGTGCTATGTTTTATTACAGGCCACCAAAAATAATTAGTTGGTGACCCAGAAAACTGATATATAAAATCCTTTTAATCACCAATACGGCTTTCAATTATATAGTGTAAACTTATTAACCTTTTTACTGCTGAGATTTGATTTATGGAATTCCAGCTGCATTAACATTACAGGAGGAGATGGAAAGTGTCTCCTATGATGTGTTGGGATTAACAACTGATAGCTGGCTTTGCCATCACAGTCTCACAGAGCACTGGCAGCATCCTGAGTCCCCAGGGGCTCATTTCTACCCGAGCTGTGTGAAAAGTTTGGTCTGTGGAGTGAGACTGTGTAATTCCTGTCACTTTACATCCAAACCAGAACACACAGGCCAGTTGTGGCTTTCAGCAGGAGCAGGGGTTGTGTGAGCACTGACTGCATTAATAAACAATAAGGGCAAAGATAGGGCTGCATTTGTAACTCTCCTTACTCCCATGGTCAGAAAATACCTTCCTTCATTTCAACTGGACAGGCATTTCCCCATTTTAGTTGTAAGACAACTCCGGAAAGGTCCCAGAAACTTATGTATGGGTATGAGAGGGTTTGTTCTCTTTTTCATGATTCAGAAAAAACATTTAATGCTTTGTACAAGGTTTTAGGCATTCCTGGTAATCTTCCCATGGGCTGTGTTCTACAGATAATGCACAGATGAGCTGCAGAGACAAACAGGCCACAGTGAAGCCCTGCTAATTAAAGAGCCAAAATACTAATCTGAGCTACATAATGCATCAAAATCCAATAAAACATACATCTAAAAGGTAAATGCTACCACACCAGACTTGACTGAAAGATAGAAGGAGCTGTGTTTCTAGTCCACACGTCATTTCTTTCAAGCCTCAAGAACAAACACAGAAATAATTGATTTTGCCATAACTTGCATTCAGTTCCCCTCCTACTTCTTGGTGGCTCATTATTTGTAGTTTAATGACAATAAAATAGAGTTGCAATGCTCTGTAAGATCATTTCTGCTATGAGCACCTAATCACCTCTTTTATAATCTTGGGAGGGCTAAAATAACTAACATATTTGAGTCAAACTTTGCGAACGAATATCAGTTTTCAATTTTCAAGCCTTACTCTGTTCAATCTTAGAAACCATTTCACAGTTAACCTATTTTTTGGGAATATTTATTGTGCAAGCATCCCCAAAGGACACAGATGAGCAAGGTGAAATAACCAACATTCCCCACAAACTGAACCAAACTCTCATCACATTTACTTTGGTTTTATTCTTCAAACTTGAAAAGTTTTGAAAGTCACAGTGAGGAGAGGCTGTGAGGGTGGGTGCTTTGGGAACTTCTGCAAGAGCCATTGTCTGCAGAGAAGGGAAAGGCCAATATTTCATAGAATCATAGACTAATTTGGGTTGGAAAGGACTTTAACATCATCTCCTAGATCCAACCCTCCTGCCATGGGCAAGGACACCTTCAACCAGACCAGGTTGTTTCAAGCCCCCTCCACCCTGGCCTTGAACACCTCCACAGATGGAATATCTGCCCTCATTTCTCTCAGGTTTAAATGCTATTGAATGAGACACAGCTTCCCACACAGGCACTTCTTCGGCTGCAAAACAGTGAGCCCCATTCCCTTGTGGCAACCCCATTTCCTTTGGGCAGCCCTCAGGTCACTGCTTCCTTTGCCAACAGGTTTGTAAATGTTCACTGCAACCTCTGCACTGGGCAAAGACCCCCAGATCCTGACTTCCTGGGTCATACCTGGACATCCAGCAGGTTTATCCCAAGGCCAGCTCTGACATCTCTTTCTCCACAAGTTGAGACTTCCAGTGCAGCCCATGTGTTCCAGCCACACCAGCTCCTCCAGGTGCCAGTAAGGCTCAGCACAGGGACAGTGAGACTTTTGAGTGTGTTCTGTGAAACAAGGAAAATAAAAATCAATGGCACTATATAATTCAGCCAGTGCCTTTCTTTGCTGACAAATCTTCATTTGATCAGCTGGGGAAATTATGAACCATCTCAAAATAATACAGTAAAGCTGGTCAATGACAATTGTAACATAAAGACTAATAGAGATGGTGGTGTGGATCTGGTGTATTCTGTTCTGCTAAAGCCCATTTATAATTTTTAATAAAAACACTAGCACTTCACCATAAGTGGACATCATTTAATGCTCAATTACTATGAAATTCTTTTGGAAATATATATTAAGCAGAGCAGCTCTGTATTTATACCAGGAGGGTTCCTTGAGATTGATGTTATCACAGGGAATACTAGGGGAATGTCAAGTCCAACACCAGTGCATTCAATATTCTTGCCCTCTGGGTCATGTATCTTTTCCTCCCCCACCCTGACATTTGAGATGAGTCCTTATCTATGTGGAGAAGAACAATATAAATTATATACATGCTGCATTTAAAAAAAAAAAAAGGAATTTGCAACAGAGGCTGGCAAGGCCTTTAGCAATGATTAACTGAAACATTTTTGAATAACAATACAAAAAGTACAGCTCCTAAACAGGCAATTTTCTCTTGAAGGCCAAGATGTTTCTAAACCCCCATGTTTATAAACCAAGCATTATTCCAGATAAAGCACAAAACCTTTACAGCAGAACTAACTTCAACTTACTCAAGCTTAGCAAGAAAAATACCATAAATCTTTGTCCTCTACTTGCAGCAACTCTTATACTGCAACATCCTCAGCTCTGCCTTGCCATGAGAGCTCACCACATAGATCTGAGCCTTCCAATGGGCTCAGCACAGGTGGAATTAGTTACCCTGGAAAGCAAGGGGATCTCCCTGATCCCCTACAGCTGCCTGGATCCATGCTTTCAGCTGCACATGTTGTAACTCACCACTGCCCTATCCTGAGGTTGTGGGAGAACTTGTCTGTCTCACAGGTATTGGGGGAAAAACAAGGGGATGTGAACAATGAAGCAGAAACTGAACCCTAGCAGGGGATGGCTGGACCTCACTGAAGAAGTCTGAAACCCGTGTCTCCCACATTTTCTTTAGCTACAACCTCTCCTAGCAGCAGAGGCAACAAAAATGGCTGGACTTGGTCTAGGAAATGCAGTTTGAGCTGAGTCCAAGACTATCTTTTCTCTCTGGAGGTATCCACAGCCAGGGCTCCTACATGGCTGCAATCCCTGCCGTGACTGCACACAAAATCTGTCACCTGAGGGGGTTAACTGGCTTCTCAACTGCCCTGCTGGCTTTGCAGTGAGGACTAACAAGGCTAAACAAGGTCTGAAGGATGGCAGGTACCAGCCACAGGTCACCAGAGTCTTCAGTTTGCAACACTGTGAGGCTCCAAAGACAAGTTTAAAGGAGTACATCTCTTCCTGGACAATAAATACTACCAATAGCTCCTTAAGCAGCTTAGGAAAAAGAAACACTAGTTGGAGGAAAGGGGGCATCCTAAAGGCTCCACCACAACTAACATCATTCCACTTAAATCATACTTCACATTTTCTGCTGGAACACAATTTATCCCAGACACCAGAGCAGCTTAGACACCTGGCATAATAGCCCATTAATTACTTCAGTGTGGGAAATATATTTTAATATCTTTGATGCTCATTACTAAACACTTCATGCATTCCCAAATACACATCAATGGTTCGTGCTTCTTCCTTTTAGATGTTAACAGGCTTTATTTTACAGTTTGACTTCAATCAACATCTCCCTCAACCCTGTGTAGCATGTGGTAATGTTATACCCTCCTGCAGGGTCACCAGTTCATTTAGGAACTCAGGACAAGGTATTTATATTTTGCTGCACTCGTGTTCTCATCCTGTTAAAGGTGATTACAACATCAAGTTTTGTCCAGTGTTTCAGTCTCTGAAGATGAAAGGTGGCGTGAGGTACAACGGTAGCAGGTCAGCATTTTCAATAAGCATCCATCTGTAAATAAGTCCCTTAAAATATTGCAGCAGTGAGAGGGGAAGCTGCACCCTAATTGGGTAGAGTGAAAAGCCACAGGGCTTATAAATATAACGTGTAGGTGATCTGTCTTGCCAAAAAAGAGGAGGTTCGTTATATGAAGGACACATTATCCTTTTCTCTTCCTATGATTCAGCATGGTAAGTAGTCATTCCTAATTGGCTTACAGCTTAGTATGAAATATTAGGATGCCACACAATGTGATGACACAGCTGGATTCCTAAGGGAAGCTGAAGAGTGATCTGAGAACAGAAGAGGGACAAGAGCAGATGCGAGCTGGAAAAAAAAAATAGTTGTAGCTTACAGAGTAGCATGTCATTCTTTATCCTCCTGCTCCTGTGTGCAGCATGCTGCGTGCAGCACACCGCCTTCCTGGTAGAGAGGGAAGAGACCTGTCAGCTCACAGTTCCTAAATAAAACGTGGGGGGAAAAAAATGTGATTGCTGGGACTGTTGGAACAGGAAGAGCCAAGCAGGCTGAATAAATCCGGGCAATAGCTGCCTCGTCATGAAAAATACACTGCACAAATTTCACCTCTCGGTGCGTCAGATGATGATTTCCTCAAATTTATTCTCGACTGGAAAGGATTTGCCAAATTACCAAGTCAAACAGTCCGTGGGTCGCTCACAGAAGTCCAGCATTCGGGGGACGAGGCACCCAGGTCTGTGCTGGGAGCTGGTTTCCTGGTGCTGGCCTTGATTCAGGAAGGTAATTAAACAGCTGCCTACCTGGAGTCAATAGGGCCATTCACATGCACTTAAGTGCTGCTGACGCCAGGCCGAGGGGAATAGGCTTCTCAGGGGGAGATTTTTGCTGCAAATACTAGTGCTAATTCAAAATTCACTTTCTGCGAAGTCCTTCCCCTGCAGTCAGCTGAAATTAGCTATATCCACTGCGGTGCTTGCCAGGAAACTTGATAGAATATCGCCCAAAGTGAACATAAAGGAGAAATAAACACAGCAGAAATTAATAACAGGAGTTCAGACTGGTAGGTTGCAGGAGACGTGTTATAAATTTCATCCAGCTGTAATGCAAATTCTGCCAAATGATTGGGAACATCTCCCTTTTTATATCACTGTTTCACTACATATTAATAGCAACCAGTTACTGATGCAGTACTAAAATATTAATGATATGGCCATAAACCTGAATCAGTGCCTAACTTGGCAGAACAACGTAGGGCATCTTTTCAATCACGTGTGAACAAAACCAGTTTTCAGAAACCATTTTGTAACTGCAAAACCATGTGAGCAGAAGTAATTGCAGAGCTATTTTAGGCACAAAAAATTGTTAGTCTTCCTTGGAAAAGCAACAGCCCCGTTGAGGTGTACAGTATGGGTGCCCAGATCTTTCTGCAAAGCTGAGAGAATCTCAAACCAGGCAGAAACAAAGTTCATGCAATTAATTAGTAAGATTTCATCTGTGATTTCATCTGCAGCTGATATGACTGACTTTTATCTGTGCATTAGAGACAAGAGCCTCCAGTCTCTGGGGATGAATTGCTTCAGCAGGATTTAGCCTTTTGTTCTGGACTGAGATGGAATATGGGAAGGCAAGAAATCCAAAGCAAAACCTAGAATTTTTACACTTGTCTGATGTAAGAGCAGGTGAATTTATCAACTCTGCATTGCATCATCTGTGACCACAACAGAAATTTGGGGATGGTAAAAGGATTTAAAAGTCATAAACTTCCCTTGCACCTTTTACATTTTCCAGTCTGCTTTTTAAGTCTTGGAAAACTACTCAGATACTGAAGTACCCTTGTCAGGAGAACCAGGGGTAACTGGCAGATAAACAAGGCAACCTTTGGGATGCTTGGTGGGATCTATAAAAGAGAAGCAGGTCTTGAAATCTCCTCACTTCTCACTTTGGCTAAGGTCTATCAGGATTGGGCTGGTCCATTTTATTATTCACATTTGTACCTTTCTATGCAGATAGGGCCATACATCCAAGCTCCTTTCACAGACCTTTAAATGAAGCTATGAATTAAAGTAAGGACAGACACAGAAGGATTCTGGATTCTGTACAATTCCCAACAGCAGTTAGCACCCCAGGAAGAGCTGGAATACTAAAAGGATATGTTATTTCTACAGTTCCAAAGGACAAAGGAAATGGCTCATTCATCCTTCACTTCATTAGGATCCAAAATCAGCTCTGGAGAAACTCATATATTGCCAACATTTTGCATTGTCAATACTAAACCAAGGTCCGTCCTTTAAAGGTCTTTCACTGCTGCTTCTCTAACTCCTCAGTGCACAAATAAGCTGACTTAGGTCATGACTGAGTTTTCAGTTTAGAAGTGCAGAGAATGGCATGAAATTAATTATTAAGAAGGGCCTTTTTTTTCTGGTTTTCAACCACAGTTACATAAATGAGGACCCAAATCCCACTGAGATATCAGTTACCAGTGCCAGCACCTGGGAGGCAGGGCTGATCACTGCCACAATGTCTTGATTATTTGCTGACCAGAGTCACTGCAGTCACTTACAGCAATGATAATCTTTCTTCATTATATCTGCAAGCAGATGCCATCGAGGTGTGACTGACAATCATCCCTTCAGAGTAAGTGATCATAGGGTTCCCACTGCTCTCACATCCATTGGCTCCTTGTTTATTAATAACACAGTTGCAATTTTAGTGTTGCTTCTGCTCAGGTGGAAGATAACATTTATTGATTGACACCTGTCATTAGGAACGTTTCTCCTACAACTGAAGCAGCAAATAATACATTCTGATTGCAAAGCAAGTTGCCAAAACAAAGACTTTCTTTGGTCTACAAGTTACCAGAGCAGGAGGAACACTGCTTGTGTTTTGAAACTTGTTCTAGCAAGACACCACAAATCTCCCACATCTAAAGTCTACTCTAAAAACCAAAAAAAACCCCGTCTCTTGGAAGAAGACAAGTCAAACATAACTCATTCCTTTATTCTTTTTCTTTCTTACCATGTTTTACAGATAATTGTTTCATCTTGTTCTTCTGTTTCCAAGAAAGACCTTTCTAAATCCTCAGGCAATATTCAGAGCAGGCAGATTTTTCTTTGAGTGTTCAAGGCTGATCTGATCAATTTTTAAAAAAGGAAGGTTACAGTACATTTTAAACCAAATACCCCATAGTATAAAATCTCAGAGGCCATTCTAAAGAAAAATATATTTTGTTAGCAAGTAAATGCAAAGAAATGAAAAAGGGATTAGGTACAACCCCCTTTCTCATGTGTCCTCTGGGATTTTCTGCATTGTTCTCTCTGTTTAAAGGGTTTAAAATACAAGGGTAAGGCTGCTGAAGTCCTGGACACATGAGTTCTGTTCTCTGGCTGGAAATAAAGTGCCACAGATCACACAAAATTTTTCCTGGCTGTTTTGTTCCCCCACATTTTTGTCCTATTTAGCCCATAAAAGCTATGAATCATCTCCAGCCACAGGGTCTCCCTGCACGTGATGCACCACAGGGCTCCACAATCTTATCTGAGGCTCTCTGGGCCCAGCTGCAATGTAAACACTCTTCACCACTGGGACTCCCTTACAGGGTTCAGAGTCGCTCTTTGCAACTGCAAATTTCCAGTTGAGTACAACTCCTTCCTCAAGGTTCCTTAGAGCCTCAGGAATCAGACCTGGCATATGAAATTTGCTACCCCCTTTATAAACTGGCTAAATAAACTCATCTTCTGTACAGTGGGACACTCTTCATTTACCTGTCTTTCATTCTCTTCTCCCTCTTGTTGATTCCAAAAGGACACCACACAGACCAACCATCAGGACCAATTTGGTTTCCAATTTTCCCAGTAGCTTTGCAATCACGTTCCCTTTGGCACCTGAACACAGTATCGAATTTGCAGCTGGGGTGTGAATGGCTTCCGGAATTATCTCCCCTGGACAAGACACCAAAACAATTCAAAGGCAAGCAAACAGAATGCAGAAATATCCCTGGATAGGATTACGTCATGTTCCTACATCTAACCCTATTACTTCAGCAGTTATCCATTCCTCCTTTCCTTCTTCCCTTCTGGCTAATATTTTCCTACCCAGAACTCAGCTCACATTGCCACAGCAATCAAATATATTCTGTGAAGTTACTAGGTCTGCATGAACCTCTAGAGCTCGGCAAGCTCTATTGTAACACCAAAATATGCTCTTTACAACCACTGACCCCAAAAGCTGATGTGATCAAACACATCCCCCCATGAAAGAAAGAATAAGGCTGTAATCAGTTTTACCATTTTAAGGAAAATAAATCCTAATCCTTTGCTGTTCTGTGGTATTCCTCTAATTGCTGTTTCCTTACACATTCAAACATCTACAATTTGGTTCTGTTGTTTGAACGTCACTTGGAATCAAATCAGTGTTGCAGATACGACGTCTTTGAACCTTTTAGTCCAGCTGTGAACTTTGGGCTTAATCCTTTAGGGCGCCCCTGTCTAGCAAGCTTTAATGTATATTAAATTTTCTAAAAGGAGAGTGAAAGTGGTCAAAGCGAGATAGTGCAAGGTTCTGTGTTTCATAAATTAATAAGCATCACCAACTGCATTGCTTGACCCTTTAAACTCTGTGAAATTAATATAAGTAGACAACCAAAGTGCACTTGGCCCCTGAAGAGCCTTGGAAGTTCACTTAAGCAATCCAAGTTTCCTTAAAGTTTTATAAGCCAGCTTTTAAAGCAAGTCCTTTGTACTTATTACTGGTGACAGTGAGCATTACAACAGCCAATGAACCTTTGCTGACTTCCGACCCCAATATGGTAGAGCGCAGTTATCAAGGGAAATATCAGAATCAAAGCTTGTATATTACATCGAGGTCCTGACTCCTGCAAGAGCCCCCCATAGACTCCTCAGAGTATGTCAGGGAAATAAACAGCTAATATTCTCAGACATCTACTTATGATGTATGGATATTATTGTTTACTTAAGCACTTTTGGCGCAGTAACGCCCACCCCCACCTCCCAAATAAAAACTGAAGCCTCTTACGAAGGAAGCTGTGGCACTCCCAGCTCTCTCGCAAGAAGACAAAATTTTAAGATCTTTTATTTAACCTGGAAAACAACCCCTCCACTTGGTGGTGGTGAGCCAAGCAACACTAAGTGTTCATCTTAGCCGATTAATGGATTTAAATTATTAATTGGCACTAGGTAGGCATGGTGAGGAATACCCAGCCTTCTCTGAGCCCTCCACATGGGCTGAGACTGCCTCGAACAAAGAGGACTCTGTGTATCCACACCTACTGCGTTCTGGCACCAATCCTGCAGTCACTTGTAATACTTGAGTTAGCATCCTGTAGAAATAAGATATCTCAGCACTGCCAGCTGATTATATTTTTCATAATGTAAAAGGTTCTTGATGAATTATTCAGGGGCTTTTCCCACTATTTAACGTAGAAAAAAAAAAAAAGAGAGACAGAACCTCTAAGGCAGTCAGGTTTCTGGGAATAAACAGGCTGACAGGCAGTGGTGCCTAATACTAGTAATTATTGTTGGACTGTAAAGCCCAATTAATGATGATGTTTAAGCTAAACTTTTCAAAAGGGCACGCAGAAATTCAAAACCAGACAGGTTTTTGATGAGATGAGAAATCACAAGATTATCTGCTGAAGGGCATCAAACCCTATTGCGTGTGTCCCCCTCCAGCAGTGAAGTCAGAGAGGGCACATGTTATCTGTTCTCTCCACCTGTTAACAACATTTGGGTGAAGCTTTTGCAGACATTTAATGACACTGGTTTCCATTTGTTCATCTCATTTGTCCGCCTAGGTCTGGACGTGGACAGAGACAGTAACATCAGAGCATGGAGAAAATAAACACACAAACATAGAGACATATTTTACATGTATACCATACATGATTGTGCATAAGAAATAAAGCCCAAACAAAAAGCAGACCTCAAGTATTAGGCAATAATTGATGAAATTCCCTAGCAGAAACACAGATAACAAGAGACAGATGGAAAAAGGAGGTACTTTGAGGAATGTGGCTCACAAATTCCACACAAAGTGAATGTTACCAGGGACAGGCTGGTGACAGGGTCACATTCCCTTCCAGGCAGTTGTCTGCTCTGAGAACAGGGAAGTTCATTTAGCAACTCCCTGATTATTAAACCTAAATTGGACCATAAGTGAACTTTGAAATACTTTGAGTCTATTCTGAAACATGTTGCTCCAATTCAGACTCTTTGTGAGGGTAACCAAGCAACGATTATTTAAGATGCAATCACATTAATTGATCTTTATCAATAAAAGAGCTAATTTGAATGTATATATATATGCCCACGGCCATCTAGAGTGGTGTTAGTGGTTTGATTGCATGAACCAATACTGGGGGAAATCAAAATATGTTCAAATAAATCCCATTCATTCCAGTCCCACTGACTGGACACAAGCTTAAGGGACCACCCTAGTGCAGCATGAGGAAGCAAATAACAAAATTGTTGACATGAGAGAAAACAATTTCTACATTTAGGACTCCTTGATTTGGAAGCCAGCCACTGGTGCCTGCTGGCTTTTCCTCAGAGCTATCCATCTCCTTGCTTGTAAGTGGATCCCCCGCTGGTGTCAGGAGGAGATGCCCACAAGGAGCAGGACGTTTTTAAGGGATGTGACAAAAAATGTCTGAGTTTCCTTCCAAGAAAAGAAAGCCAACTTTGCAAATCTCAAATCTTTAGCACCAGCCTCAGAAGAAGGCTCTGGTAAATGTTCATTTAGCACTGGTAGAACAGGCTCTGCCTATGAAAGACAGACTGTAAGTCCTCACAGGCTCTCTGTTTCAGAAAACTCTGTGTAACTCTATCTGGAGTGGAAGCGAGACAAATGTCTCTCAAACATGAAAGCTGTTTTCCTTACTTGGAACAGTTCAGTACTGGAGAACCTATAGGAGCTTGCAGATGAGATATTAATTTGTTTTCCACCTTTCCCCAGGAGATTTCCAGGCTTTCTGATGAATGAGCTCTGTCTTCCCAGCTCCCATATTCACGCAGGCCTGTGACATGTATTTGTTTTTTGGTTCCGTGGATCAGGAAAGTTTGCTGAGTCTGGGGGAGTCTCAGAACTGCCTTCCAAGTCACTAAAGTCTTCTGCAGACCACTTTTGATTAGCCAGCTGGAAAAGAAAAGTGCCTTTTATCAAATCCCCTGGGGCTAACTCATATTGAAAATAACTTGTTCTTAACACTTTTAGAGGCAGGGTTTCAAATGATGAATGAAGAAGAATATTCTCTGTCACAGGGTTTTCTTTGTTTTTCAAGTCCTTAGAGGGAGTTTGTGATCTTTGAAACTCTGGGACTGAGAGCTCTGTCATTTCCCACTGAAGTTGCCACCGTTTCCTTCTGCAGAAGGTTGGCTACGACTTGCAAAAGAAAAGAAGAGAATCGTTTGTTATCCTGGAAGTACATGGCCAGAGCATTTCCTTAACTCAGACCATCACCTTGGGGCAAAGATCTGCTTTTTTCCCTTTCTTCAAACAGTGACAAATACTGCAATACTGACTGTCCATGAACATTTCTGTCATACAAATAGCTTTTATAATAATGGGAAATAGCCAGAGTATGTCTAACTTCCTGGCCTCATTTTCTGTTTTGTTTTAAATTTCTGATACCTTTGTTCTTTGAAATGTCTGAGGGCTTTTCTTTTTGAGGCATTTTTTTCTTCTTTCGGTTTAGCAAATTTTCAAACACTCTTAGTTATTTCTCAGGAAGAACAGAATCAGGCTCTGAAATGTAATTAGAATTTTTAAAGTTTCTAGGCTGATTTTCTTAAATACAAAACAGAAGAAAATGGAAATACGAAAATAGGTTTTGTTCAAGTGTTCAAAATTTTCAATGGTTAAAAAAAGTCAGTGTTTTATTAACAGTTTCAAAGTTTTCCAAATTTTAAGCAGAATCCAATACAACTTTTATGAAACAAGAATCCAATACAAAACTTTTATGAAACCCTTTTCTGACAATTTTATCAGTGAAGCTTATAGAAGAAAAATCTAACAAACAATACATAGGAAAAACGCTCTAGTGAGATTATCAGTTAAAACCACAAATACTGTACTTGGCTCAGAAAACTCCATTTCCACAGTGAGTGGATATTAATTTCAAGGATACACCTTAGTAACTACAAACAGCCTTGAATGATTCACAGAATATCGTCAGTTGGAAGGGACCCACGAGAATCATCGAGTCCAACTCCTGGCCCTGCACAGGGCACCCCAAGGTTGTTGGACACAACATTTTGCAAACAAGATCTAATGAGGACAAGCACTGCTCGTCCAGTCCCACCAAGAGACCCCGACACACAACTCCTACTGACTTCCCCTGGCTCCCTAAGTTGAGGGTGTAAGCACAATTTTCTTGGTCAGAGTTAGCTCAGGTTCCCTTGTACAGCTCTTCCTTGGGATACAGAGCTGCACTTCTGTCCTTCCAGCCCCCTGGATGCTGAGACCATGGGTCTTTTAGGGTTAATAAATCACCTGCTCCTGGCTCTGGGGTCCCACTTCCCTGAAAGGGGAAAGATGTAGATTCCTTCAGACTGAAAGATAATGGATTTAAATTAGCTATTATGAAAAAATTCTGCCCTGTGAGGGTGGGGAGGCCTAGGCACAGAGTGCCCAGAGAAGCGGTGGTTGCCCCATCCCTGGAAGTGTCCAAGGCCAGGTTGGATGGGGCTTGGAGCAACCTGGGACAGTGGAAGGTGTCCCTGCCCATGGCAGGGGATGGAACTGGGTGATCTTTAAGGTCTCGTTCAACTCAAGCCATTCTGTGATTCCTGCCTTGCAGCCAGAGGAAGCCATGCTCCAACTTCTCTACCTTCCAGTGAAGATGTTGTTCACTTCCAGCCTCCTGCCTCCAGAAGAGACAAAAGGAGGAATCCTGCTTAAACATCTGTGACCTTAATGGGAAGCAAAGGCCAACTTCCACTCTTAACCAAAAAACGTGACTGCTTTGGTTTGGGTGTGTGTCTGCCCAAGGCAATGCACAGCAACTTCAGCTTCCCTGTGTGGGGGTGGAAATGTCCTTGGGGTAACCTGGGTGATTCTTTTCAGGCAGATAAGGGAAGGTTTTAAAAGGGAAAAATTGAGATTGGACCTTAACGTGTTCCTAACTACGGACACTAAAAACACACAGGGAAAATCACTAAAGGGCTGTAAAATGTCAACCACTAGAAGAAGGTATCAGCTACAAACTCTGCCAAGTAACATCTTATTAACCCAATTCTGCCCAGGCAGGCATTCACCCCAGCACTCCATTTGAGCCACTGACAGTGCAGCAAATTCAAATACTGAGTTAGCCCCCAAAGGAAACCCCTCCCACACAGACCGAACACATGCTACATCCTCCACAAAGGAAGGAGACTTTTCCACAGCTCCAGAAATATTCATTTGACAGTTTCTCCTTCCTTGGCTACAGCTCTAGTAATTGATCTGCTCTATTATTTTTCCCCATTCTTTCTTTCTTACATTTGAATATGTCCTTCATACTTCTGGAGGGTTTTTTTTCCCCAGCCTGTATCTCCACTGTTACATTATTTTTTATCTCTCTCCTCTATTCTTCATGTGTGAAAAGGGTGCTCTGTTCTCTAATATTCATTTTTCTTTTTTTATTCTCCAAGTACTTTCTTTCCCATCTGTAACAGCCCCTAATATGCACCTCCATTCGATTTTACTCACCCAGCTTGAAACCCTCTCATTCTAATTACCTTTTCAGTTTTCTTCTATTTCTCCCTTGAGATGTCTCAATTAGTGTACTTTTTCTTACTGGCTGTCACCTCTGAGCTACAAGGTGGGTCTAACTCCAACTTAAACCATGCAGAAAATAAATGAGGAGCTGTTCTTGGCGGCCCTGCTGAAGGTGGTGTTACTTTACAAACTAGTGCACCTTTAATAGATGATAAATGGGCAGAAAAGTGGCCTTGTTAATGCAGCAGCCCTTGATTTGGTTGCCATGCCGTGTCCTTTCATTACTCAAAGATACAGGAAAGGCAACCTATGCTAAGTCCTGGGTGATGTAATTCCATACAAAGAGAGTGAGTGGGGGCTAATTAACATAGTTCTGGTCAAAGCCTGAAATTAACTCTTGTCTTTAAAGACCAAAGCTAAAAATGTCATTTGTCTTGCCCATAATTATGTTTAGAGGTAATTATGGTAGCAGAATAACAGCAAGCAAAATGAGCCTAGGAGAGGGTTTTTCTGCCCTTTCTATTGCTAGCGGGACTCTGAATTCTATTTCTGTCAAAGAGAACTGGATAAAAATGCAGGTGACATCCACAGTACATTTCTTTGATTAAAATTGGCACCGTTATACTGAAGTTCACACAGAGCTTTCAGAAGCTGAGGAGTAAATTCTCTCTCCACATGTTCCCACATAATGGAGAAACGAGCACCCTCCCCACGGCCGCCGGCGCTGCCGCCAAGGGCAGATGTGAGCCTGATTAAAGAGCCAGGCTTGGATCCCAGAACCACATCCACAGGGATGGGTCCTGCCACAGACTCATGTCCCAGGGCCCTTCAAATGACCCAAGAGATCTACATAGCACAGAGTTACCTCCAAATTAAAGCATTTTCTTCCTGGGGTAATTAATTTATCATGCAGGTCTGACTACATCATCGTTTGTCCAGAGCCACAATAACTATCTCTGTGTTCTGCAGAACAGATATACACCCCACATGTTTGAATCCACTTATTTAAATTATATATCTATGTTTAAAAAGGTGCTATTGTTGTTATTATTCCTGCCATTATTAAAATCCCAGTGGCATATGCTGCTGTCACCATTCAGGTGTCCTGAGATCCATCTACCTGTAGTGCCTGCTTCACCACCACCCCTGAAATTTATGGGCACATCAGCCATTAGTGATTTGGAGGATTTATTTGTGAGGTATGTAGTGCTAATTTAAAGATTTCAAACTAAACTTTAGATTTCTACTGCACTGGGGCTGAAGGTGATAAAAATGTACATACACTGGGCATTACTGCATGGGCTGCTGGCAGAGGCCAAGGTCTGTAACACAGCTGTAAGCAGAGCACATTCACTTGGTCCAAATTTGTCTGTTTCTGAAATTATTACACTTTACAGTGTAAATTCAGTGAATTCACCCAAGGGCCCATAATATAATTTTTAGCACAAGTACAAACTAAGTTACAGCCATGATTTCACAGAGATGACGATATTGCATAAAACATGTTACAGCGACTTTTATGAAGTTCTGAAGGAGAAAGGATCACCTCTGCTGACTTCTGTAATGGTTCTAATGGAACACCTCTGCCATTTTTACTAGTATCCTTCATGGCAAGAAGGGAAAGAGGGAAAAGTTCCTCTGAGGGGACCAGCCCTAGGGGTTCCAAAGGCAGCCTTCCACCGTGCCCCAGAAATCTTAGTTAGTCTTAAGAGACCACCTCCACTGGAGCACTAATTTTTAAGCACCAATTTAAGGACAGGGTACTGGAGTTCTGCTTAAAAAAAAAAAAAAAAGCTCTAAACTACAGCATCCTTTTGAAAGTCTCACTGTGCTATCAAAGCTGAATTCCAAAAAAGCTGTATAGCTCTTGAGCTGTCTCTTCTCAGAACTCCAAAAAACTTCCAGAAAGTTGGACTCTGTCCCTGAAAGTTCATGTTTTTGCCCCAGTTATATCAGTTACCCAGTAAAATGTGTCCCTTCTCCCTATAGACATGGTCTCACACCCTTCTTTAGACCTTCACAGCTATTGCATTACTACCACTACTTTTACAAGGGCTAAAAGTAACTTAATGGTGACATCTGCCAGTATCACCTGACAGACACAAGCACCAAATCCCATCTGGAAAAGTTGCCTCTCCCCATAATATTTTTGCATACTTCATGAGATTTTCTTGCAAAATTTTTTAATGATTTGTTTAAACACCAAAAAAAAGGCTAAAGAGTTGCACGTTACACTGACATCTGTTACATTCAAACTCTCTGTGGAGTCCTGTTAACTGAGTTTCATCCCTAACTAGGTGGAATTCTAGAGATGCAAACCTTGCAAAGTTGCCATTTATGGGATCTGCACTAATATTACAGAGCACCTCTCTCAACTCCTAAGAGCAAGGACACTTCTCTGCAGCACAGCCAGCCTGGCTTGTCCTTCCAGTGGAAGTGCAAAGCACACAGAGTGCAAACCAGAAAACCAGATTGTGACTGAAGTGACCCAGAGACTGCAAACAGTACCCCTGAACCTAAACCATCTTCTGCCTC
The DNA here is from genome assembly GCA_013397795.1 of Orthonyx spaldingii. Classification (NCBI taxonomy): domain Eukaryota; kingdom Metazoa; phylum Chordata; class Aves; order Passeriformes; family Orthonychidae; genus Orthonyx; species Orthonyx spaldingii. Next base: position 672,160 of record VZTJ01003253.1, read on the forward strand.
TCCCTGGCACGGCACAGAACCATCAAAACAAAGATGTGATCTGAAAATAGAAAGTTTTTGAGTTGAGAGTGTCACCAGGAGCACATGTGACACTCCTTGGACCTCCACCTGTCCTACACCCCAGCCACCATCAGAGATTTACCACTGTTCAGCCGTGTTAGCCCAGGGCTGGCAAGCAGCCTTTCTTCACACAGTGAGTTCTGCATCAGGCTCTCAGATTGCTTGAACCTTGTTTCTGAAGTATTTCCTCCCCATCTCCATTGCCCCAAGGTTTGGTGTGGCTGGACCCACCAGTGTACACATATCATAAAGAAACGTGTCCTACAATCTCACCACACTGGAAAGATACTGGAAAAGACCTTAGAGACCCCAATGTCTTTAGCCATGGAACAAAACTGTTTCACTGCAAGTCATTAGTTTGCACAGGAATGACTCTTCTTCTCCTTTTGGTATGGGAAGATGATCAGATGCTCCGATGTTTGACCAGCCAAGCAGCCACTGGCAGAGCACCTTCTCCTCTGAGATCAGTGGGTCTGTGTCAGTCAGGCCATTCCACCAGCAGTGGCACCTACATCCACAGTTCCCAAACCGTACCACTGCATAAAGCCATTCCAAGGTGACCTGCAGCCACAAAAGGGCTCATGTTTTTCCATTCACATTATTTGGGCATGACTGATACCAACACCTGACCCTGAGCTCACAGGATCATGATTTCCCTCTCCTTAATATCAATGGGATATCTAAAAGAGTAAAACACTTTTACTGAAGCCCCCAACTCCTCCTGAAAACAGATTTGTTCTGGAGGGAGAAAGAAAGAGCAGAAGCAGAGATCCCAGTTTGTTCTCAGAATCCAGCAGGGTGAATCCATCACTGCCACTTGGCTTCCAGCTGTTAATTTAAGTGAAGGAATTCTTATCCTCTGTGGAAACCTTCTCAAATCAGCAGGAACTTGTTAAAACTGCTTCCTTGTCTCTACTGCATTTTGAGAGCACCTTGGTCTTTGCAGAGCAGTGCAAAACAACACAGACAACTCTAAAATGTCTCACATGGCAGCTACAAATGCTTACAGTTTATGTAAAGCCATGGAGCCAGCATGATAAGATCTAATTACCAAGCGAATTAGTAAAAAAACAGCTGCAAGGTTTGCAGAAATGTCTGGAAGTGCAGAGTAAATGGCCACAATTGATAGAGTTATTGCACAGGCATCCTGAGGGCACAGTCTGCAGCGCTCCAGTCCCAACCAAAATCACTGTCAACAGTTGTTGTTTTCTCCATTCTGTTAAATGAGAAGAGCATGAAAATGATCCTGCAAACAGCCATTTAATATTCTCATGCATGTGAACTGCAATTATCAGCAGCAGCAACAACAAACTCTGCTGTAATGTGTTCATGGTTAATCAATTCAATTGATCACTGTTTATTAAATAAAAACCTGCTCTCTAAACAGTTCTTCTCTAAATGGCATGTTTTGGGACTTGGGGTTTTTTTCCCTAGCTTTCTTTTTTTTTTTCTCTTTTTTAAACATGCTTCTAGGAGAATCAGGAGACCAATTAAAGCTTTTAATTTAAGTTCAAGCTAAGAGAAGTGTTAGCAACATATAGAGCCTTTACAAAAGTATTAGCTTAAAAGAGGTTTGAATCAGCCTAGCCACACCCTGGAAAACTGCACTGGATCTTATTCACTCCAATTCCAAAGGCTTTCAAGGCAAGTTAGGAACAGCCAACATATTTATCTGTGTAAGAGACAGTCATGACCAGGTCAGCTCAGGATATCAGAAGTGGGCTGTTGATAATGCAGATTAGGGGACACACTTTATTCACATCAGCACTGTAGCATTGATCACCCCTATTCTGCACCTTTACAAAGTGGATTGGAAATCAATGAATTCCAGGCTGGGGAGATGCTGTGGATAACAGAAATCCTCTATAGGCAGTTATCTCCCTACAAGGAATAACGATCCTGCACAGAACCGAAGGTTTTAAATCTACGAAGAATATCCACTACATCACAAGTTCAATGGAGATTGATACCAGGCACAGTCAGGGTCTGGCTGTGCCCCAGCCCAGAGCCAACTCCAGCGCTGGAATGCCGCACCCAGAAGTTCCACCTGCAGTGCTGGAGTCCTCCCTGCCCTTCGGCTGCTCCAAACGCTGCAGAAGGGAGGAGAAGGGGAGTGTTGACACACAAAAATAACCTCGTGGGATTTAATTAAGACCACTGAACCTGTGTCACTTGTAATTTATGGCAGATTTGAACCCGTGCCTCCAGAGGGGGAAAATGAAGGCATTTCCAGTACATTAGCTGACTTCAATAGCAAAGTCAAATCTGACGTCCTGTGACCCTCGAGTGAACGAAGACTAAGGAGTCCCTGTTATCCCAATTATTTCTGACTAGATTTGTGAGATGTTTGCACTGCCATGGAATCCAGCCACAACCAGGTACCTGCCCTAATGGGGGAAGTGCAAAGCCTCCCCATGCCATGAAGCCCTGGTAAGAGCATTAGAAACCTCCAGAAAAACTGGGTCATTAATGGTGTGTTCCATGGAGAAAAAGGGATGTGGGGCATATTCCCTCCCCTGCCAGCAGACACCTGGCCTCCACAGGAGCTAAGAAAAGGCTTACAAATAAAGCTCTGCAAATAACCAGCTTTGCCTTTTATGGCCAAAGTGAAAAAATAAACTTCACAAAAATGCTTGGGGTCAAGTAAAATACTTTGTTCGGTCTCATATCAGGTGTTTCACCTTTGATCCCTTTGGAGACTAAGGGAAGGGTGAGAACTTGTTTTATTTATTTGTCAAAATGAGGCATATTTTGCAATGAAAATGTTAAAATTTTTTCATTATTTTTTAAATTCCTTACTTTTCAACCAGAATTAATTGCTAACTATGCAACCAACTTGCAAATAGGTTCAGCTGACCCAAAATTATCAGTCTCTTCAGGGGTAGGAGAAGAAATCACTGAATTCTTTCACTCAGAATAACTTCTACAGAGGTATTTCAGGGAACTGAAAATTTTGAGTATCCCAAGTAAAGGAGTTCAATAAAATAATACTAAAAGGAAAACTTTTCCCCAAGATGAGATGTCTTGCCTGACTGACCAGCCCTGAAACCAATAACAACACCAGGGAGGCTGAAAGCTGCAGCAGTAGCAGCAGCCTCTCTAGCCTGACCTGTTTGAGAGAAAAGGGATTATTAGGGAATAAAATTAAATCCTTTCGTTATAGGTTCCACAGCCAGTGAGTTTAGCACACAGCTGTCTAGTGACTGTGTTAAATCCATCTTTACCCCCAGGCTTGCCAGGCAGCATCAGCCAAATGAATTCCTGACGCTGCTGATCAGGCAGCTGACAGCCGGGAGAGGAGCAAGGCAGGTACCGCCACTTGGAAAGGTGCCGGGGGTGGGGACCCAGCCCAGCCCAGCCCTGCAGAAATGTCCCCAAACTGTGCTAAAACCCCAGCCCTGTCCTGAGTGCTCGCTTGAGCACGTGGCTGGAGGGAGGGGGTTGTTCCCCGTAGGAAATCGGCATCTGAAGTTAGGATAGAAGCGATGCCGCATCAAAGTGCTTCATAATGAGCTACAAATTTTGCTTGTAGTTCAGCAATTTATACGGATTAGCAGCCGCTGACCTTCCCAAGGCCCCCAAACGCCAGCAGGCTCCATCCCTGGTCACAGAGTGACCTCTAGTGTTACCCACAGCCGCGCAGATCAGGCTGGGTCCAAGGGCTGTGAGCAGCTTCCCAGCTGGGCTGACCTGGCATCCTCCCACTGACGCTCCTGGAGCTCTGTTTATTTAAGTCAGAGGATGAAATACCTCCTGGAGCCTGTTCCCGCTGTGCTGCACTCGGTACCACGGCAGGATGATAGAGAAGTACCCAAAAACCTGAAGCTGTTGATCCTAATCGTAGAATCACAGACAGGTTTGGGTTAAAAGGGACCTTAAATCTCAACTTGTTCCCCTCCTGCCATGGGCAGGGACACCTTCCACTAGACCAGGGTACTCAAAGCCCTGTCCAACCCGGCCTTAAACACACCTTCCTATGTCTGCTCGTGAGAGCAATCTACTCCTCTTACTAACTGGCACAGAAAAGTTTAAATGAATTTTTAAAACCCTGAAGAATGTTAGTGCGGAAAGGTAAACCAGAGCTGAGCGAACAGGTTTGAATCTATTTCCTGCAGAGCCCAGGTGTCTATAAGCAACTAAACAGACCTGCTATTGAACAGGATACTAAAGCAGCATCATGCTCCAAGGGCCACTTATTTCTACATCTAACTGCAATCTGGAAACCCAGGAGCTCCAGCACACAGCCAGGAGGGGACAGACACGTGGCACCTCCTAAGCCTGGCTTTCTGTTTGAGTCTGGATGAGCACTGAGCACACCCAAACCAAGGCAAGTGAAGGTCACTGAAGCACTGCACAGTGACAAATGCTGGGAGTGAACATTGTCACACATCTTCTGACAATCATTCCTGCAGTAGGTTTTCTGCACGGCTCCCTTTGGGCTGGGAGCTGCATTTCTGATCACAGGAGGAGCAGATAACTTTGAATCTTACTTCTTATCCATCAATGTCCTCAGTAACCATGGACACTGGACTTCCATGGAGCAGGGGCAAAACTACACTGCGGACAAACCCTCCAGATCTTCCCAGTAGGGTCATGAGTATAACATAACACAAAACATAACATAACATAGCATACATAAGCCAAGTTCAATAACTTGAGGTTATCTCAGATCTTACTGAGATGACCTCAAAATGTTCTCAAAACTTCACACCAGTCAGTTCAGGTACCTGAATATTGAAGCGCCCCATGTACTCCATGGGGGCAAGTCTAGCACAAAATCTCCACATCTGCCTTTCAGGGATGTGCAGTAAAACCTCACCTCTCCAGGCTCATGAGGTTTACATCTCCTCCCTAGAACAACCTGGGCTAGCAGAACTTGAATAAGTGAGGTGCCAGTAGCTGAAAGGCACAAGGTAAATGGGAATGGGAAGAATTAATGTAAGGGTGGGGGTACAGAGGTACCAAAAGCTCACAGGAAAAGGGGAAAGACCTGGAAAGCAGTGGTCAGGATGTTGCCAAACTCGTTATTACTGTGACCATGGCATCTTACAGCTTCAGCTTTTCTTGTAACAAAAATTAATACAAGTATTTTCACTTGGATGGGCAACTGAGATAAGCAGATTCGCACTGCTGGAATGAAGTCAGGGCTTCCAGATGCTTCTCTGGCATTTCTGATTCCTCTGTGGTTTTAGCTGGTCTTCTGTCTTTTCCCTCATCTGTAAGGACATCTCAGACCACTTTGAGTTCTGACAATCTACTTAAATCCATGGGCAGGCTTCCACCCTCCACAGACCAACAGCCTGTGATACACATCTCTTTCCCCAGATCATGGAATGAAGAAAACATTGCCTTAGATTTAATAAATAAACTAAACAAAAACATTTAATTTTAAAACCTTGTCCAACTCCTTTTACCTACACAAAAGAGTTGAAGGGACAAGTGCCTATTTTAAGCAGGGAAGGCCAGAAAGCCCACTAGTAGCTGACACAGTAGCTTTTCCAGACGAAATGAAGACATGAGCTGGAGTGGCATGAACTACAGGGCTGGCATTCCTTGCAGGCCATGATTATCACTTATCAAATTACCCATGAGCAGAGCAAGCCAAGTGGAGCAGCACATCACACTCACACACACCAAACCAAGAACCAAGGCCTCAGGAAGCTTCAGAACTCCCTGTCCTCAGTTTGGGGGAAGAAATGTAGTTAGGCACAAGGGAGTGACTCAGTGTTCAAAATTACCTGTTCTCAGAATGATAAAAACCACAAAAGCAACACACTGCTCAGAGGAAAAAAAAAATATTCTGGTATTATGCAGGGATGAGGAATAGAATAAAAGAAGGGTTAAGGAAGTGGCAGCCTGGAATACATCTGGTAATTGCTTGGTTCAGTGTTCTCAGGGATTGGCCCAATTGTCCTTGGAGTCTTGGAGTGGTTTCCATCAACTTCAAGAAGCCCTTAACACACGACCAGTCTGACAGATGGATCTCCACCATACCTCAGGTACCACTGCACCTGGAAAAAATCTCAGCTGAAAAAAAGCAGGTTTGATGAAGGCTGAAATTAAGGCTTGTTCAACACATGGCACTGGGTTCAAATAGGAGGGAGAAAAATTAAGGATGTCTGAAGGCTCCCTGACAAGACACAGTTTCTGGAATAACAGTACAAATGCTCTGCATCCATTTCCAAAGGGCAAAGGAGCTTCCATGGAGTGATAATCCAGAGTTATTCCTGACTGATATCTCCTCCTGTAGACAAACACTTGCTAACAGCGAAACGCAGTGTATTGACAGGAATAAACTGTAGAATTCAGATACATTTGTTAGGGCTAAGAGAAGTGTAAGCCTCGAGGATAAAATTAGGGGAAGTGTCTACTTGTAACTTGTTGAGGAACCAAGGGAGAAAGCTAAAATCAAACAGTACCAGACAGACAACTATCAGTAACCCAAACAGAGAGGTACAACAGGGCAGAGAAATAGCAGCCCAGATGGTGGTCATGTGAAAAATCACATTCCACAGATTGCAAAGTACTTCACTTATTTATGATTACATGAGACAGAGAAACATGTTAAGTTAAAAAAGAAATGAGTTTGGGCCATAGTCATCACAGGCATATGCCAGTTGTGCACCTCTCTGATTTTTACTTGTTTCTTGACTTATTTTTCCAGCAAGATACCTTTGATGTTTTAGATACATCTGAAAGAAAAAATATCTCACGAGATAATTTACAATATTGCATACCAAAGTACTGCAGGAAATGGTGATTTTGCTGAGAGACAGAAATTCTAGAAAATGTCAAGGTGGTCAACAGCTACTTGCCACAGATCTGCCCAAAAAAAGACCAAGGTTATTCTGATGAGTAAAGTGATAATATTGCAGCTTCTCCCAGTACTGCCTGAGCATCAGTGCCCTAACAAGAGAGAAGAACAGCCATGTCAGGAACATCTCTCCTCTTTGTCTTCATTCATTTACATTTTTGGCTGCACACCCCAGAGGTGTGCAGCAGAGAGGAATGTGCAGGCTACAAAGGGCTCAGCTGGAATTGCAGCCCAGTTCCACCATAAAATGACTCAAAATTCATTAAATAAAATAAACCTGTTGTAGCCCAAGGATTGACTGACTTGCAGTTTCCCTTGCTCCTGGGTTAATACAGCAGAGTTGGCACATTGATAGAACACTCAGCAGGACAATGGGGTGTGCTGAATTCAAATGAGCCTTCAAGGCTGGTAGGACTCTGCAAGGGACTCTGTGCATAGTCTGCAGCTTGGAGGAAGGGAACAGAATACAGATAAAAAGGGAAGAAAAATGTAAAAAACAGTGGTTGCACACTGACATAGATTTGTCACAGTAAACAGAGGATCCTGCACACCTTGAAGTGACTGTAGAGAAGACCATAAATTCTACCCTGCAGTTTAGATTAAGTGGATCTTCTGCTTTAGGTATGTCTGGCTACAGGTCAGCTCATTATAAAAATCAACAGTCCATACATCCCAATGGGACATTGTCAGAAATCCCAAAACAGCACACACCTGGAAAACCAAATCCTGCAGCAAACCAGTGACTACCAGAGTGCCAGACTGCCTTGGACACATCCCCATGCTCAGGTCACAGCCCAGCTGCACATCCTGCAGCAGGAGATGTCAGGCACCAACCACACAGGGCTGATGAGGTGGGGCTGTGACACCTCCCAGGAGCAGGCACAAGAGGAGCTTGGCCATGAGATCCAGGAGCCCTTCTGCTGCAGGTTTCTGCTCGGAGAACAACCTGGTAAGAGCTACTCCAGGAGTCAGAATATACAGGGCATGGATGGCCTGTTCACCCAAAGCCTTCTGCCAAAGGCAATCAGGGTGTCACTCCAAATGTTGATCCTGGTTTCAAATCAGTGGGGCCAGCACCCAAGAAAGTGACTCAGGCATTGGGATATTCAGGCTTGAGACAAGTGCACAGCACTGAGCAGAGCCCATGCCTGGGAGACACGAGAGCCAACACCACAGCAAATGCCAAGCAAGAGCAAACACCTGGAACCCAGCCTCTTCCACGGTCAGACAGAAGGCTCCTCTGTAAAACCACAGCCCAGGCTTGCAGCTGAGTCCCACCATCAGCAGAGAGGCAGGTGGGGCTGGGACTCCAGGGAGGGTGACACGGGAACTTCACTGCCAAGGCTAAGGCAGCGGATCTCGTGGGAGACTGAACTGGCTTCCAGGAGCTACTACGGAAAAGCCGAGTCCATTGTGGCACAAATGATATACAGGAAGGCAGGAAAGAGATTCTGGAAGCAAAATTTAGGCTCTGGGAAAAGGAAACTGGAGACAATGAGTATTCTCTAAAAACACTCCCAGTAACTCTGTGCAGGACTGGAAAGAGAGGCAAAAAAAGACAAGGTTTAATACCTGGCTGAGAAGAAGGTTGAAAGAGCAGATTTGTCAGGAACTGGGGACACTTCTGGAAGGAAGGAGGCCCATTCCAGAAGGACAGATGTCTCTGCTGCATTGCCTAATATGCCCATGGGCAGTTAAAACCAGGAAGGTTGTGAGCAGGCTTTTACACTGAGGAGCAGAGGGAAGCAAACAAGTGCAGAGGCACAAACAGCTTTGGGCAGTGCTTCTTTGAGGACAAAGCCATGGAAATCCTGTATCCTCATGAAGAGGATACAGCAGGGAACAGAACAAGTCAGACAGAAGAACAGAAAACAGAGTAGGTGCCATTTGTGCAAAGTACTATGGGATCCAAAATGATACAAAATGCTAGAAATCTAATAAGTGAGAAATCTGGAATGTCTTCATTAGGTGAGGACATCAGCTAAACTTGTATTTCAGAAATATGGAGGACAGAATACAACCTGAAAGATTCTCCCCACATACCACACACTCCATTTATGCACAAATCAGATAAAAATGGGGTGATTTTCTCTATGCACAAGAGAAGACATTCTGGGAGAAATGCCCAATGGCTAATATTTGTTCCATGCTAGATGCATCAGCAGTGTTCTGGCAGCAGCATTAAGGCACAAAAGCAGGGTTTGTGCCTGGGTGCACTCAGTACCTCCCCTGGGAGATGCTGCCACCTCTAACTAGCATTTGGGTCATGTTCAGCATGCACGGGTTGTCACTGCTGAATGCAACACACTTCCCATGCCATCAGGAGAAAAAAGGCTAAATGCAAGTGTTTTGAGCTGGAGAAGAGACTGGCAGTTTGGGAAATACATTAATTCCATAAAACAGAAGTAATACACTGGGTAAGAAGTTAATAGACCTAGGTGGGCAGTGTATGACTGAAAGGTTAACATCAGCAGGTGTCCTGCCCCAGGAGATGAGGAAGCAACACTTGAAATGGTGACTGACGTGGGGAGCTGAGAGTTTACAAGTTCTCACCTCTGCACAGCCTTGTCTTTACACCTCTCTCCCCATGCTGACAAGAAAAACTGTTCTTTTGAGGAGCTTCTCCACTTTGTCTCCTTGGTTTCTGCATCCCCTTTGTCGAGCAGTCCCATCAGCTGGGGCAATGCTGACCCTGGTTAGTTCCTCTGGGACACTGCACAACCTGTGTTAACCTCTGATGGATCTGCGATAAGCAGCCACAGCAGCTGCACCATGAGCTGAGACTGGCCTGTGTCTGAGGGGGGGAACTGAGGAGTGAGGACCTGGAACAGCTCTGCTGGAACACCTCAGTTTTTACTGTGTTTAAAATTACAGATCCACAGCTTTTAAGGGACTCCACATCACCAGTTCTTCCTCCTGGCCCAAGAAAGGACCTAGATCTCTCCTGAGAAATGAACTAGCAGGAGAAAATATCCTGAGAGTAGAAAAACAGTTGCTTAAACACCACTTCTTAATGCCTATCAGCTTTCAATCTGTATCTGTGTCAAGGTGGGGGTGTTTAACCCAGGACTGTACAATTCCTAGAGTAATTTCAAGCACAAGTTTTGCCAGAGCCACAGAAAGAGAGAGAGTTCTCTAGGAGGTATTTGGGTAGCTTAATCAATTCATACAGAGAGGGTGTGTGTGTATGCAGGCAAGCACAAAAAAAGCACATGGACACACACACCCCCACACATCACAGCAGGATGCTGCAGAACCCCACAGACGGCAGCAGCATGAAAGCCTGCTTTTGCCTGCATTATTTCTGAAATTTCTTGTGTCCCCCTGCTTTGCAAAACACAATTATTTAAAACTAATGTAGAGAAGCAGGATTGCACTTTAAAAAGGAGGGGAATAAAGCCTAACATTACCTATATCTGTGCAAATCCAATTTTGTTTCATACTCACAAATAAAGTCTATAATTCTGACTTCACCTCACCTAGAGCTGCAGTTTCCAACTCGCAGGGTGACAAAACTAAATTGAAACATATATCTGAATACACTGACAGCTGTTTGACCATAGCTTGAGTTAAACTGATTTTCATATTTAAAGACGACAATGATTTTTTGTGTCATCAGAAGTAATGGGGGAGGTGAGGGTAAAACAGTGCAAGGAATGTCACAACATGGGGTGCTACAGACTGGAAACACAACTCCTTGATGGGGTTCCCTGGTCTCTGTGTGCCCCTGGTAAAATGATCTAAGTGGTTCTGGCCCATTGCCACGAGCCCTCTTCCCTGCTGCATGTGCAGAGAAATGTGCTGCAGCATTATGAACATGTCACTGGCACTGTTAGCAGGGCACAGATAAAACCTCACTCATCTTTAGTGCAGCAAGTAGGAAAGGATCACTCCTTGAATTATTAAGCACAAGTGAGCCATCCTCCCAAGGACAGCTCACACTGGATTGTGCCCTGCAGATTCAGAGCTCATGAGTTGATTTTGCAGAGCTTTAAAAATATTTTGCTCTCTTTGTCCAGTCGTTTCTCACTTGTTTTTTTTTTCTCCCTTGAACTGCCAAGCCCTCTGAATCCGAGGACAGCAAGCAGCACGAGGGAAACCTGAACAAAGCTGGCAGCTGTGCTGCCTCTCCACTCACCCCTGGCCAGCACAGAGCCTGCCAAGCTCAGGAAGGGTCTGCTAAGCCTCCTGTACCTCTCACCTGAGCTTGGTGCTGACCCAGCTCAGGGGAAGGAAGAGCCCAGCTGCAGCAAACACTGTGCTCATCACTCTCCCAGGAATGTGATGGATTGTGTCACTCAGGAAACCATGGCTGGGTAGCAGTTTCTCCAGCAAACACATCTCCACTGCTACATCAACTCCTGCAGCCCAGGCTGTGGGGCCAGAAGGGGCCAGGGAGGATCTGTGAAATGAAAGGGACAAGATCTGAGTTTTGGCTGAAAGACCCTTTCAGGTTTTCAATGCGGCCCTCAGCTGCCACCTGCAAAGATCTGTCCTTTTTACCACTTGGCTCCTCTGGGCTGTTTGTCCACTGTGACTGGACCTGCTCATTCATGTGGAGGTCAGCAGGAATAGCATTTTATAGCAGAAGGCCAGACTCAAAGAGGAAAACAAAATTAAACCTTGGAGTAGAGGCCAGCTTAAATCTTGATATTTGGATAATGAATCTGATGATGTCAACTACACCAAAAGAATTGTGAGTATTCAGGGCTCTGATTTAGCATCTCTGACTGGGTGTAAAACCCTGTGTTCCTTCCAGATCACATGTTGCCATCTGTCTCTGCTTCTCACCAAATCCTTTTGGCCACATGCCGCTCTTTGGGGCACATGGATGGATCAGCCAGAAAAGAGGAGCATTACCTGAGGTTTCCTTTTCCCTCTATTCTTTTTGTGCTTCCTTAAGGTAACCAAGTCTGGCTTCTCCTGCCCCTCATAAACATGGAGCTGAGTTTGAACTAACTCCAAGTTCAGGGCATTTCAGGACAGAGGAAAATCAGCTACAGTGCAGGTAGTGCAAGAAAAGAGAACCTTTGCTTTAGGAATAACCATGGAAAAAGTGGAGTAACAAATTCATCAACATCTCCTGTCTGGCAGGTGAAGCTGTATATTGATTAAAGTATAAGTGGTGCAACTGAGCTTCTAAGAGCAATCACTAGAAGACAGAGGACTACTCTGTCTCTAGGTAGATGTGGATGGTCAGATTCCAAAACCTGGCTTAATATCTAAGTACAGAGTACAAACACAGTAACAGCTATGCCAGTTTGTGCAGCTCTGAATGGCAGCTAAAGCCCAGAAATTTCAGGAGCTCAGATCAGACCCTACACACTGCACAACTTCCCATGGTGGGGTTTTCCTCCTACTCACCTCCAGGCCTTTAACCACCTTGCAAATGTAAAGCTGAGCATAAGGCACAGGGAGAACTCCCCAGCAACCCCATCCTGTCCATCCAGCCTTGCAACACCTTCTCACACCTCCTTTTCCTCTCTTGGCTCATTTGCTGCCTGATTTAGCTCAGTGCCCTCCCTGAGCCAGCGCCTGCCCTGCCAGGCAGGACACCACACATGGGCTGTACTGCCCAGGGCTGCAGGGGAGTGCTGGGGGCACAGAAACGCCCAGGGGTGGCTGTGTAGCTGATCCCTGTCAGCTTGCATCATTTCAGCCTCCGAGCTGTCTGCTCCCACAGTCTGTCCTCAGAGAGCCCCACACGTCATCCTCGCTGCCAGCTGCCAGCCACAGGACAGCTTCTGTTTACTACTGCAACCCACAGCCAGGGCTGGAACCCTCCTGCTAAATCACAGTGTTGGTCCAAGCTACTCCATGGCTTGGACTGAACCAACACATCCCTTTTGTTATCCTGTCTAAGCTCAGTCCTGTGCTTCTCTGCATATGTTAAACTGGGTGGGGAAGGGAAAGATTAACACAGTGTCTGTACTGGATTTTTTACTCTATCAGTCTGTGCTGAGCAAAGGGGGAAGGCAGATGCTTAACCCCCAGCAGGAACTCACCACTGAAGTCAGCTTTGCAACCTGCTCTTCCTTGCCAATGTTCCTGTGAAGATCCTCCAGGCAATCTGCACGAAGCAGGCTCTGGCTCACCTGCAGTCACTTGCATCTGTGAGATCAGCTGCTTGGTGGCATCTCATCCCTGTGAAGGGCTGGAACTGCTTCATCTCAGCTCCTGCAGAGTTCTGAGGTCAGCAGAAGTTGTGAGTCTCTGCTACAAGGGGAAGCTCAGGGTCTCACAGCCTCTGCTCTGATGAGATTGCAGCTGGAGATGTAAGTCAGGAGCCCCTGCCTATTACCAGAGACAGGATTTTGCTTGCATGAAAGGCAGATACTCCTCCTTCCCATGTCCTGCTTCGCTAGGAACCACCGTATTCCCCTCCCAAGCAGTGCTTACACCTGCAGCCTTTCACTGCCTGCCAGTGATGTTCAGAGCTAGATCCACTTTGTGCTCCACACTGTGCTACCTCTGCTGAACCCCACTGAGCATCAACCACCTCGTACAGGGTAAAAGAAAGCCTGTGAAATCCTCTTATTAAAGACTTATGTTCCATGGACACTACTTGCAAGAGAAGAAACAGAATAAGGACCAAAACCAGCCTTCAGGATTTCAATCAGCACACAGACAAGAACGAATCCAAATCATTTTTTTACTCCAGAAAGGCTTTCTTTGCTGCCAAAAGCTTTTCAGAGCCTTTTATGGGGGAGTTATCTCAGAAACAAGAGGTACAGTGCCCCACAATTTTTTTCAGGAGGAGAACTGTGCTTCAAGACGTTTCTTTGTTTTTCTGAGCCAAGGCACACCTGCCTTTTATCGATCTCCTGTACAACTGGGAGGGAGCCAACACACTCCCGCAGAGCAAGACCCACAGCACAGCACGATGCTCCATCAAACACTGGCCACCTACCCATTGTCATGTGTCCCGTGGTTGTCACTGGCCAAGATCAATCCCATGCTGTTCAGCACATTTTAGGAACTCAGGCTAATAAATCATTTAAGTGCCTCTCACTTCACAGATGGTAAGTGCAGTTCAATGAAGGTAATTATAAAAAAAATTACTTCTGGAGCAAAAAAATCAAAACATGGGAATATCTGTCTAATAGAAAAGGCCTGCAAAGAGATTTGGGAGTTCTAATAATTCTGAGGAGCAGGTTAAAGGTCTGGGAGCCTGACAGTAGGTTTTCTCTCTGATTGACTGAATCGATCCTGTCCTCATGTAACAGCTCTGGGCCCCTGTATCTACCAGATTTCAGGTCCTGAGTGTTGAGGAAAAAAAACTGTACTAGGCCTCCTCTCACTATAATGTGCTGGGTTTTTTCCTCTGTGCAAATGCAATATCCATCACTAAGAAGACAAGATGATGGAAAGGTGCAGGTCCTGGAGGGAGCAGGGAACATATGAAAGCAAGACCCAAACTCTGGTAACAGTGGCCAGATTCAAAGTGAACTCCCAAATTCCATCTGACTTTTGTTCTTGGCTTTTGACATGACATGCTGCGACTGTGCCACTTCAACCCATTGCATACACTGATCTTTCTAACACACCAGAATAAAACTCCTTAGTTCTTAGATGACACAGATAAAGGGAAGAGGCCCTTCTCAGCCAGCAATATTGAGGATTTATTTACAAATGCTCAAACCACCCTCTCCAGCTAAGAGGCCACAGCACACGAAGCTCCTTTTGTCTCATCATCGAGGTCACAGCCACCACCATCTCTGGGGTGCATAACCCAGGCAGAGGAGGAAGTCAGACTGGAGAAAGCAGATTTTCTGAGGCTTCTTCCACTCCAGAAGAAGCTGAGAGATCTGTGACTGTTCAGGTCTCTGTCCTGACCCTTCATTTCTGCTTTGGTTCCCGTCTCTGATTTCTGACTGTCTCTCCATATCTCCTTGTCCCAGCTTCAGAAAAGGGCTGTCTCACCTTTTCCACTCTTTATATAGCAAAGCTAGTTCAGCAAAACTTAGGGTTCTTATAGAATCAGTGCTTCCAATACTGCTGAGACATAGAACCAAATACTAAATTGTTGGAATTTTTTTTATATGTAGCATGGCAAAAATGAATCAAGCAACTGACCAAGTTCCTCCAGAATTCAAAGTATATTCAAAACTAAGACCCAAAATAACCAGTTTACCATTTTTCTTTTTATTCACCTCAGTGAAAGATAAATTCATGCCCCCTGAGCAGTTTACAAACTTACTCTTCTTACTCCACCTGCTTTTGTATTAAGCTATACACCCAACTTTGACACAATAATTTCAAAAAAAACCATATAAGCCCTTTACATAAAGCTTTCACAGTAGAGTGTTTACTTGATTCTCTTACCACCTAACAAGTTGTGATCTTCATCTTCATCTAAAGACATTACATTGACTACCCCAAGGGTAAAGCTTTGTGTACAAAGCACCAGGTGAATACAAGTGGCTGTGTTTCTTCCTTTCAGGACTCAGAACAAACAACTCTTTTTTGATTGCAATTACAAATTCAAGAGCATGACATTTCGTGATGCATTCTAAGTGACTTTAAATGATTATATAAAGCAAGATGTACAGGCCAATGTGAAATATGATTCCAGGAACTGTTAGGAGATTAGAGATATGAATAGATAAATTTGTTGAATAGCTTCTTTGGACCTTAGAACTCCAGCTGGCTCTCAAGAGCAGCCAGTCACAAGGCTCTTTTAATTGTGCAGAATGGTAACAGCAGCATGAAGCAAAGCAGCTACAAAAGAGAAGAGTTAGGATGAGGACAGTTTTGGTGAAATTTGTCACTGTGCTGAAGGCAGGAACGGCTGGCTCTATACCCAAGACCTTGGAGCTGCTATTGTTTTTACGCACTCGTGGAGACTCAAGAGATCTTACCCAAGATCCATCCCTGGCATTTGAGGATGTATCCCAACTGAATCAATAAAGCTTTGAGAATTATCTAATAGGAGTTAGCAGAAGTTTTGTGATTCTGTAGGTGTTTGAAGCTTTCCTGTTTAGTTTCACTGAAGTCATCAGCTAAGCGAGTGTATAAATGAGGTAGCCCTGACCTCTCACTCCCTCTCCCACTTTAATAACAACTTCCATTTAATTAGCACCTCGCCAGGCTGAGACTTCACAAGGGACTTTATGAAAGCTGTCCAGTCATGTGAGCTGCAGTGCCACGGCAACAAACAAAATCAAGAAATTAAAACCCAAGAAAAGCCCCCATTTAGATTTACAGAGCGAAAGAGTGGCAGAGCACAGCACAGGATGGATTCCCAGCAGGCACTTATCAGGGCCTGGGTTCTGTTCTCCATCTGCTGATACTTCAGTACACCAACTTCAGGAGAAGTTTCTCCTTTCGCCTCAATAATGTTTCATATTTGCATTTCCACACGTTGGGAATGTCTAATTAGCAAACTTTTAGTTAGGAATTAGGAACCTAAGAAAGAAAATTTGGAAACAAAGTTTGGATACTACTGACTGGTAACTCCCTGCCCCCCTCTAAACCGAGCTCCAGAAGGCTCTGTGTGTGTCAGCATTATGATGAGGAAATGACACCCTTCAAATGACAAATTAAACACTTGTCCAATCTGGATTTCTCCTGCTCATCCAGATGGATACTAAAGAGGGCACAACACTCTTCACAAAGCACAAGGGACAATGCTGGTGTCTTGACCAAATCTCCATGCTCAGAACTGCAGGGATATGTTGGGGCCTGCGAATTCCCAGGAAACACGGGCTGCTTTCCTCTGAGGCACCATTATTACCATTATTACTCTGGATCATGGGGGACATCCTGATGTTCCTGCTCAAATTCTGCTTGGGTGAAGTGCCCAGTAAATGCTGAGGACTCCCCTTGCCCTGCTTCATTATCTTAATAAAAGCCCCATTGCTGGAGGCTGTTGCCTTCAGCAGGAAGGCAGCTGAAGCTGAAAGAAGACCACAAGATATTAGCACTAAGGTTTTAATTGAGGAGTCTACTCCAGTTTGCCAGCTGGGCCAAACTGTTGTTAGAACCACTGATAAGGAAATAAATACATACTTTCAAACATCACATTTCAAATGCCTTTTCTCATAAAATTCTTTGCTAGGCATTGACCTCACTGGATTTTATTATATGTTGCATCCAGCTACATTAATAGAAGTGATGTCTAATGCATTAAATTCATGTCAAAAGAAATTATAAGTTTAAGAAAACCTTTTCTAAGGGGGAAAATGCAATTTTAATGACATTAAAGGAGAGATTCGTATGAAGAACATGTGCTCTGGTTTGATGAAAAGAAGATAATCAAGAGCTCAGGCATCTTCCTGATGTACAACAATGAACCAAATAAATTATACATTTGAAAAATGAAATTTAAAAAAAAAAACCCACAAGAAGAACAGTGATTAGAAAACTAAAATCACAGTCTAATCTCACTACTTCTGAATACTCAGAGTTAGTAAGCACACACTACTGGAAAAGATTCTAACACAACAGAGAAAGAAGAGTTAAAAAATCAATTAATAAGAATCTCTCTGCTTTAAATACACAAAATATGTACTAAATGAGAGTGTCATAAAACAAAAATATTAAAAAGAACCACAACAGGTTATATTTTTAACAGAGCTTTACTGATTGTTATCAGAACTGTGTTTTTAAACCCAGATTTCTCTTCTCTTCAAAGATAATATGCAAAAGCTCACAGTTTGTTGCTGTAGGAAAAAACATCCTTGAATAACATTTCACATTATTCCCTTTTTTCCCTCCTGGTTTCTGTGATGCCACTAAACCCAGAATGTATTTTAGTGCAGAAAGATCCACTGGCCTGTGACCTTTCAAAATATCCATCGAGTCATTTTTGCAACACATTGGGGCGAGGAGAGGGGAAACCAAATTTGAAGGGCTTGTCAAAGCTCATTGTAATTTATGACATGGAAGAAAAGTACCTCTGACAGTAAGAAACTGCTTGCTATGAAACCACCTTGCAGTGAAATAAATACCACAAACTAAGCCAGGATGCCAAACTTCTTGCAATACCAGGCACTGTGCATTCCATTGCCCTCTTCTGTCCCTAACTTCTGTCCCCACCTCTGAAAGAAGATTGTGAAAATCCTTTCTCTGGAAAGCTCATCAACAGTAAGTAACGGAACAGTCTCAAGGAAAGGAAAGAGCCACTTTCACCCTTTACTGAAAGCACAGCCTGTCCTACCTTATTAAGTATTGCTCAGGTTACCACAGCACAGAGAAATCCCAACAGAAATTCTGTTAAATTTGGCACCACACACACCTACCATGAGGTATGGGAGTGGTAAAGCCGTGAAAAATCATCTTCTAATCCCACAAAATGACACAGGAATTCTTTCTGTCCCTCATTTCAAGGTCAAAAAATGAAAACACGCAATTTCTAGCAAGGATAGGAGTCAACTCCAAGTCTCCCAAGTGCCTTAATTATAATTTGAATTAAGTAGGACTGAAAAACCACACATGGCAACAAATGCTGCCAGGTAAATAAAGTCTACAGAACTAGATAAAGAAAAAGTAGGACTGGGTAAAAATTTCCCATGTTGGAAGTGGAAGAGCTCTGTAGAGATTTGGGTTTTAATAAAAGAAAGCTTTAATAGAAATGTCTTTCTCCTGGAAAAAAAAAATTGCGTGGATAACACCACAGATAAATAGCCTCTAGCTCTGATAAATAGCCAGTCACAACATTTCATTTGGCAAAGTCTCTGCAGAGGATACATTACTTTATTACTGTTGTTATTTCTACAGAAATAGGTTTGTAGCAGTATTGTCATGGAACAGCCTCATCTTCCCCAGGTTTTTTGGGTCAGAAATGAAGATATGGTGCAGCTGTCCCAGCAAGGGTGGGCAGGCAAGTCAGTGCAGTGATGCAGCAGAAACACAAGGCTATGATGCCAGGGGCAGGGGGCACTTCAAAAGAGGCAAATTCACTTCTGAAGAGGCAAATATGAGCCAACAGGGAGGGAACAGCCAAGCAACTCAGAGCCAGACTGGTGACATAATGAGAGTGGGTTCTGAAAGAGGAGATTCATGAGCAGGACAGACTGAAAAGGACAGTTGAATACAGTAGTTTTGGGGCTTAGGCCTCAAATCATTTCAGCACAATGTTTAGAGCACTCAGAACACGTGAAACAGCTGATGCCTTTCCCTGCCTTACCCTGAGGCTGAAGGATGTTTGAAGAACCTGAAACACCTCCACACCAGTGAAGTGGGAAAGGGGTTACAAGAGGCTGCTGTAACTCGATGCAAGTATTACCCGGCTAGCCCTGAAAGGAATTCAGATGAAAAGTCAAGATTAGGTGGCTCTCAGAGCAGCCTGGATCACCAATCTGTGGATTGTTCCCAAACACAACTGAGACCGGAAAATATTTAGCTGTGAGAAGAGAGTCAGAGATTCCTTTTGTAAGGCCAGTGGCTGATTAGAATTGCAGGTAGCAGTTTTGGTCATTGTTTGTTCATGCTTTGTCTGTAAAACTGAAAACTGTAATAACATCTCATACTCCCAAAGAAGATTCAGAAACAGAGAAAAGATAGTCTGAATGGTCCATCCAATGACTTCCATTTCTGAAGCCCTTCATTCCTTATCCCTCCCATTTAATCAGTGAAGGTTATTAATGGAAACAACCCCAGATTTTATTGGTCCTTAATGCCAGGGTTGCTTGTTAAAATTATTCAAGAGGTGCCAGTATGCGACTCGTCTCATTCAGCCAAGTTAGATTTAACTTCCAGTGCTACTAGTAAAGCTAAACATTTTCTTTGCCATGAAAACTTTGAGGGTTTCAAATAAGTTTTAAATAGTGAACATTACCTTAGGTTATGTCTTTATTTTCAAGTTTCAGCTATTTATCTTTTTAATTGCTCCAGAATTCAATCTTTAAACTGAGTTCGATCGGGTTTGGATGATTTTATGCATTTGTCAGCCCAAGGTCAGAGTTTGGATAAGTGCTTTATTAGCTCAAGGGTTTTAATAAGTAGCATAGGAGCTGGAGATTTCATTAATAGCAGACAGGCCAGAGTCTTTTAATATTCAGGATGTTTTTTGGGATCCAGTTGTGTTTTGGTTGCTGTGGAATGAAGTGTCCCATAGAAAAAAAAAAACCACTTAGGGCACTATGTCCACATTCTGGGATGTGCTGGCAGCATAACAATTACACTGTGCCAGTTGTAGGCTTTTGCATTTTTACAGTGTTTTGCATGCAGAGGGATGGAACCAAGATAAATGGTTGCAGATGGCTGACACAAGACTTCAGAAAACAAACTGAGTTTACCCAGTGCATCACACATCCACACTGCAGATGGTCCCTGGTCAGCAGGTCCTGCTGAAACCATTCAAAAGGATTGCTTGTAAAACTGACCTGGAGGTTTAACCTGCTAAGGTCATTAGTGTATCCCAATTTAAAAAACACCATCAGTCTCAGCTCAGTTTCAAGGATTTGTGGTCAGGATGTCATCGGAACTTTCGCCTTCATCTTCCTTTAGGTTGGCTCTGTTTGCTAAAAACTGACGAAGAATAACATAATGAGGGCTAAGCCTCACCACTGGCACAGCGCACTCCTCAGAACACAAATGCAAACATGAAGATATTTAGAGGGGACTATCACACATCCTTAGAATCAAAACCCACAACAAGAAAATCCAGATTCCAATCCCACTTTTCTCCAATGAGGACAACTCACATCAGAAAGGGAATTGGAAAAAATTCAGAGAGACAGTATGGAAAACTTGTATGAGGAAGGATCATACAGACTCTTTAGGACTCCAGCTTCAAAAAGAGATGACAAGGAATTTATGTTAGGAGTTCATAAAATCATGAGTGGTCTGGAGGGCTTGGAGAGAAATGGATTGTTCAGTACCTTTTGCAATGTACAAGTGAGAGGCCATGAGACAAAGCCTGAGATGAACAAGCAAAAGGAGGTTCTTCTTCATGTAACAGAAAACAAACCTGTGGAATTCCACCAAAGGCATTCTGAACACAAAGAATTTACATTCCTTTGGAGGGAGGCTGGGCCAGGAATGGGAAGAGAGATCCAATTCAGAGAGTCTGAATTTACCCACCTCCATCAGTGACACCAGATCTGCAGCCTGCAAGTGCATTTTTCCCAGGATGTAGCACATCACCTGATTCCAAACAGCTTTCCTTGCTCTTACTGTTAAGTGGTGCCTCTGTCTCCTGACATCCCAAAATGCCAGAGCCTGTGCTTATCAAGGATGGGGATCACATGAAAATTACTCTTCTTCTCACTTTTGCCTCTTATAGAAACCTCAGTGCTTGTAATGTAAGAAGAGGTCACACACTGGTATAATTGAGGACTTCAGAGGGGATTTCAGTAACTTTGAGTAGATTAGTAGTATTCAAGCATGAGAAACAGTCTTAAGCAAAACAAAAATTACCTGGGAGATGAGTTAATTCTTCTCTGAAATTAAGAGTTCTTTGAAGAGTAGTTAGAAACAAGAAATGGCTCAGGACAGAAGTGCATAGGGGAAGAATATTTATGTAGCAACACACAAATTTTAGGGAGAAGAAATACTGAAGTCCCACGAAGTATTGCCTGTTTCTAATAAAAGACCTTGTTTACAAGCTAGAAGATGATTCAGTAGCAGAAGAAACCAAAAACAGTAGAATCCTCTGCTAAAGTTTTTTCCCTGTAGATCCAGAAGGCAAAAAATGTGGGTTGTAATTCTGCACATACACAGAGTCAAAGCCAACAGTCCCAGGGTAGTTCTGTGTACAAGAGTTCATGACCAAAATGGAACATAACCTGGTACTGCTCCTCACTGAGAGACCCCAGCCAGGTTATTCAAGGCTTCCTATGATCAGATTAATAACAAGGGACACACTCAGCCTGGAGCAAAACAGAGTCTGGGTCAGGGCAGGATAACTTCCAGTCTATCACAATGGCTTCACAAACTTTGAAAAACGTAAAGGAGATGCAGAGAGGTACTGAATAACTCAAACTTGGCAACAGTTTCTCAACACAGCACATATTTTCAAGCATTTAGGAATTCAAAAGGGCATTTTCATTATGGAACTCAGGGAAAATGGGTTATTGTTCATGTCTAGTGGCTGCAAGAGAAGCACTGTGCACTGATTATCCAAAGGGACCTTTTGCTCACAGAATTTCTCAGTAATGCAGGGACAGAGGGGATGTTTAGTGTAGATCACGGAGTGGGGAAAAATGTTCTTGTATTGAAGAACCAGTAGGTTTTGGATCAGCACATCACATTCACCCCAGTTCATGCTCTGGTGGGCACGAAGGCCATTGACCTGCCTTTCAGAGCAACCTGTGCCTGAAGTTTCAGAATAAAAATGAATTATTCTTAACATACATTGTGCTACACAAAAAAAAAAAAAACAAACCAACAATAGCAGAACAGAACAGAAGAATCAGAGATAATTCTGCATAACTTTTTCCAAAGATCAGCAATCTCACAGTTCAGGCCTTGATATCCATCCACAGCATTTGCTTCTGTAACCTCCTATGACAGCAAGTTCCTGTGCTGAGTGAGAAAACATTTCTTTTTTGCTGGCCCATATTCATTGCCATTGATTTCATTGATTGACCCTTTAAATCAGTCAGTGCAAAAATATAAAGGGCATCGGATAGGGTTCCAGAGTGACACAACTGGACATAATACAGCTTCATGTGACAAACTGCTGAAGTCTGAAGGAGAAGATATTCCCAGTTCCAGATTTCCAGGGTGAACTGAGACAATCCCAGGTCCTTTGTTCAGACCTGTGTGATTCAGCACCACCTCGTCAGCTCCTTTCCCACTGCAATCCTTCGTTATCAGTAACTTCCAGGGGCAAGATGAATGGGGGAATTGATCCCTCGAATATTTACCTTGATCCAGAAGGCTGTTGATGGCACACGCTCCTGCTGAAAACCTGTGGGGAGGAACTCTGAGGTCTCACCCATCCTTCCCCTGGAGAACATCAGTGAGCAGTTGTGCTGCCATCAGAGTGGAGGTGTAGGGACAGCTGCTTTGTAAGCACCAGCACATGCTGCTCTACAGATTTTCACAGCTCCTCCAGAATATGGAGCACGTGCTGCTCTCTCCGAGCTGCGATTGCTGACAGCAGCTGATGTTTTCACAGGTTGCTTTCTTCCTGGAGTGAGGTCAAGGCTTGAAGGGCCGCCAGGAAATGAGGAGTATCCTGTCTTTCATGCATAATTCTTAATGCTGTTCTTAAATATCACATCATGCCTTACAGCTCAAGAGAGCTTGTGACTGTATGTGCAAAGGTGGCTTCAGTGTCACAGGGCACACTCAGCCATGCAGGCAGTGAGCAGCCACTGTGAGAGGTTAACAATTTCAACACTTCATTGAAACCCCAAATTTTCTTCACAGGATCCTCCTTGTAATCAGATGAATGTTTCAGTCTCTTAAGGCAGATGTGGAGGGGACAGGTACAACTGAATGCACACCACCTAAATTTGGCATGACTGTATGTATCTCACCTGGGAGATCATTACCCAACAGTGGGAAGACACAGGCTTCTCCAAAGAGTGATTCAAAACCTGATATTAAGAAAAAGCTCAGCTTTCTCCATTGATTATATAGGAAGCAAAGAGGAACTGGCCTTCTAACCTAATCGTTTACAGGCAGTGTCAGTAGTCTCAGTGTTTCACAGTTTTATAGTAGTGATTTGTATTTGTTTATAAGATTGATTTCCTGCACAGAAAAGAAACAGGAAGGTGTAGAACTGTTTGCATAACATCAGTTTAGAGACTGCGATGGATTTTCATTGGTTACATGCACTCACACAGTACTGCACAACAAAGTGAGGCCAAGAAAACAGGTTTTATCACCTTGTCAAAAGTTTGCAAGAAAATTCTGTGTGTCAGAGAAAAGTGCACAGTTACAACTTATGTTGTAGCAACACTGAAGACTGGAGACATGAAAGAAATAAATAGAAAGCAAGTTCAAGAACACACCAAGCTAGATAGCTTCTTTTATGTCATCTGTCTAGGTTGTCAAGGTTCTACAAAATCCCCATATGAAAACTCTAGAAGAAAGAAAAGACACAGCTAGACAATCCTACTGACGTAGATGATAAAGTAGTTCAGTACTTCTGAAAGCAAAGTTATCCATCACCTCTACTTTCATACACCAAAAGCCTCAGACCCATAAATCTGTCTCTAGAGTTATAATCTTGCACATTTGAGACACTGGAATATACATCTTAAGCTTCAAAAGAGGGTCTAGAAAATAAAACACTGGAGAACTATTTGTGATGGTTAGTCACAGTCCCTGCAGCATCTCTCTCTCCACCTGTGGCTTATGATCACCAAAACAATGGCATGACCAAAACCTGTCAGAGTCACAACACCAGGTAGATATTTCCATAAACTCCTCAGCACCCCAGTGCTGCTTTCATGGTTTAAAGGGACTTCTGAAGACCAAGGATTTGGTCCTGGCTGGCCAAAGTGTATTTTATTTACATTTAATTAGTAGAATTATTATTCTTTGGTCACATACTTTGCATGTTTATAACTTCTGGGGTTTTTTACCTGCAACTTGAAGAGATAGCACATACTAAAGTTATTTTAAATGGTTTCCTAGTAAACCCCCTGAACCCACACTATCCAGTACTGAGGCTAAATTCTCCACTTCACAACAAACAAGCCTCGAAATTCTCATGTCCCTCTGACTTATCTCTCATCTGTTTGAAAAACCTGACCAGATCCTTCTTTTTGTCTCACAAAAATTCACACCAAGAGAAGCAACATCATCACAACCTGTCAACACTTAGAGGCTAAACAAAGAAAGAAACAGATCAAGAAAACAGAGATGAAAAGCTTTGGTGCCCCTCTTCCCAAATTAATATTCCCAAAACATGTTTGGAGAGAGGGGGAAGGGGCCATTGTTTGAGCTACCACATCAGCCGATGTGATTATTTAATGAACTATCTCCGTCCCCAGACATATCAAACGGAATGCAATGCCAGCTGAAAGTATTATGTAGCCTTCAGTGATGTGAAACATCTAAGCTCCAAGGCACACAGCTTGGCTGGAGACTCCAGCTGGCACTGGTAGTTTTATTGTACTGTGAAAAACATTAAAGTCCTCAGATGCCCTGCTGATCATGGGATCTGAGAAACTTTCCCTTCGCTGCCTGACATGTGCTCACACTGCAATTAACACACTCCTCCCTCTCTTTTCCCTGGCTGCAGCTGTGCACACACACACACACACGTGTGCACACACATTCCCAACATTATTCTCTCCAGGACCACTTGTGTTGGGAGCCTCTGCTCCGCTGTGGTTGGGAGGGGGAGGCAGGCTTTTCTCCAAGTGCTAAAAAATCTGGTACCTCAACTTTCACTTGGAGGTGGCTGCAGCACATGTAGAGACCATTAAGGGTTGTGTTTTGCTTCCTAACTTTTCACACTTTTTCCTCCCTTTATGACATGTTTATTGGCCTTGAAGGGCAAGGAGGGATAACAGAGGAAACCAAAGTCCTCCAGTCAGCTCTGACTCAACTGTTGTACACCTCAGCCTCATTTAAGGGCAGGTTGCACTCGGCATGGTGGCTTGGTAGTGTGAGCAACTGGAACCATTAATCCCTGCTCACATCTGATTTTCGGCAAAATCTAAACCAGTGGGCCCAGGGTAGTTAAATGTGCAATTAAAAAAAAAAAAAAAAGGGGTTACAGATGAATATTACTTGGTCTGAAAACAAACCTGCAAGGGGTTTTGGAGACCAGTGCCTTGAGGATTAGAGCTTATTTGTGGAGCTCTAACAGGAAACTGCTAATTATGACACCTGCACAACTTTCCTTGAATTAGACCCTGGGGATGCACTGCCTTGCCTGTAGAAGTTAGCCAAAGCCTCGGGCTCTTAATCCACAGCCGTCACCTAAAGTGAGAACAGAACAGCCACAGGGCATTTGCAATCTTAGTTAAGAAAGGTTATTGCACCATCTAAACTGGATTTTTCCTACCAAGACAAACTACTTGAGTTCTGAGCACTCTTCCAAGGAGTTTTACCCTTTAGACTCTTGTGAAGTCAGCAGGCTGATCCACTAAAATGGCTTCCACTCAGAGTGAGTATGTGTGCAGCACTGCAGAATTGCTGGGAAAACAAATTCGAACTATAGAAGTCAAAGCAAATAGTATAATGGATATGACTGTAAAACAAGAGGGTTTGACACTGACTCTTTATTCCTGTTCAAAATGGGCATGTGTTTGTCGAGCCTTGCCTTGGTGCTCTTGCTGAGATGAACACTAATTTCCAGACTTTAGCAAATACAGTTTTAAAAGTATTTTCTAGAGCTGCTCTGCTTGCACAGTCCACATTTCTCAGTGCACAGGGTTCACTTCATAAAGGCAAAAGCCAGGATTTTGTTCAAGAAAGTTTCGCTTGAGGGTTTAAGTCAGGCAGTGGTTTACCCAAGATGGACTTGCAGAACCAGGCGAGCCTGCATGTGTCACAAAAATTAAGGCTCTAAAAACTGCATGAGCAGCCACGTTCTGGGTGAGACCTTGGCCACAATCTGCCATTACAGGCTTCTCTACACTGCCCACTGGTTTTGTGGGAATGAAGCCAGCGCCAAACAAGCTGGTGTGTCTCCACAGCATGATCAGCATCTTCTGAGCTAAGCTAATGCATTAACCCTCCTCTTCCTCAGCAGTTCCCACCCCTTTAGCCTGTGCGTGGACCTGGCCACAGCAAGGGGCTGACACAGCTGGATGTTCCTGTTCCAGTGCTACACTGGGTACGTCTGCGTGCTGCTTCGCACCCTGAGATACTGAAACACCAGCACAAAGCATGTGACACAGGACAGCTGCATTAGCAACCCAGCCAACCCACAGCATCCAGGAAGCCTCCTTCACTGTTCTCCAGCAACTTTTCCCCTAAAGTGCAACACACAGACAAAAGCTATCCTGATGGCAAATAATGACTGGGACATTTTCTGGTTTAAAGGCAAGCTGGTCAGTGGCAAAGACCACTGACACTGCCCTCATCTTGGTGACTGTAGCAGCCACTCTTGAAGCCTCTCTCAAGGCAGGCTCTCATTTTATTGACAGAAAGTTGCCCAGGGTAATAACTGATCCCTGGGTCTTACACAGCCTTCCTGAGCTGCAGACTGCAAAGATGTCTCCAAAAATAACCTGCTGGTGCCATGCTCAGACAGCAAAGTCCAAGCCAGAACCAAACCTCTCATCTCTCAAGGTCCTGACACTCCCATGTAACATCCAGTTATAACAGCGAGTGCCTCGCTCTCTGACTTGTGGATTTGCTGCAAGTGTGCTCTGACCTTACTGAAAGAGCAATATCCAAACAATGACAAAGCACTACAACATTTTTTTCCTTCTTGGGGCAGCCTGGGCTGACAACCAGGTGGCAGGACAAGGTTAAGCAATGCATTCACAGACGAAAGCACTCGTGGGCTTATTTCCTTCCCTCTACCAACATTTTTCAAATATCTCAGCTCCTTTTTGTCTCAAACTGCTTAAAACATGAGAGCGTTCCAAGTAATAATAAACTCCTTGTCTTTAATTTATAACTCCTAGAATTGACAGAAGCCCAAAACACTTTTTTAAGCCTGAAAAGGTGGCAGAGACGCATATTGTGTTCTCAGCACAAGAACTTGTGTGGCTGCAAGGAGAGAGAGCTGCCAATGCGCTTGCAGAAATAGCAGCAGTATTTTATTTATCCCTGCAAAGCTTGGGCAGTCTATTTGCATGAAGGAGCAGATTTACCATGAGGGAGGGAAGTGCTGCCTCCATCGCTTTTAACATTGCTCAGTGTGGAGCCCATCCCAGCCCTGGGCTGTGAGTCCTGCCCTGCCAGCGTCTGTCCAGCTCGGGGCCAACAGGAGCACAGGGAAGGGATGTTACCTCAGATGCTGTAAACCCTCCTGCTCGAGTTTACAGCCCAGAGCCTGTGTCTCCTCTCCTCCCCAGTTTTCCCATTGCAAAACCTGGGAACCAAACACCAGGCAATCCTATTGCCCCCTCTCGTTCCTCCAAAGTGTGCAGTCAAGGGGCTTCTGCAAATCTGTGTTGTAACAGAGGCACAGGAAGCGAGGGGAAATGCAGACACCAAATCCTCCATCTGCAGCCTAAACTAACAATGTTGGAGGGCAGGAAAGGGAGAGGGAATGTGGTGCACACAGCAATACAAAAAGTAGGTTTTGTGCCAGGCTCATCAGTGTGGCAGGGTAATAAGGTCAATGTGAAAACAACTGGAAGGCACATTCCCCAGTAAACATGTGCTGAGTGAAAACGGCCCGACCTTATGTTGTAGAATCCAAACCCATTGAGTCAATTGCCAGAAAACATGACATGACCTTTCAGATTCAGTGAGCATCAGTTCCAAGAGCAGGCTGCCGTGCTCTTTTCCATTTCACTGCTGCCCCCGGAGGGCCTCAAGTCACCTGAAATAATAGCTTGGGCTCAAAATCTGCACTCCTTTAATGAAAAAAAAAAATACACATGGCATCAAGTCTGACCCTGGTGGCAGATTTTTTACATGCTTAGCTCAATTTCTTTAAACTAAACAATTGTGCTTTGTTTTCCTTACTTTTTTTTTTTTTTTTTTTAAATCTTGCCAGAGCTCAGGCTTTCCCACAGACAACTCATTTTTGGCAGTGAAGGAAACCTCTTGTTTTTGTGAATGAGGAAAATAATTAATAGCTAATGAGGTGCTCATTCCAACCCACAGCCTTCCCTCCCCAAACAAGTAAAGAAAAAACTGTTTCAGTTGGAACATATTCTCTTCACTTTCTAGCCTGAGAAACACATAAAGATATATTTTCGCCCACAAACCTTCAGAATCTTATTTTAATCCTCAGAACTCAAGCTGCCCATGAGAGGAGTAAAGCTGTACAATGTTCCAAGCACCAGCAAGATGAGAGCTTGTGATATTAAGTGCAATCCAAACTGTACTTTCCCTCCCACTGAATTACTTTCCCTGCTAAATCCTGATTAAAATTTTTCTCCCCTTTTACTGTCTCCCTTACAGACTGATGGGGCTGAGATCTGAAATAAATTCAGCTTTTAGGTGAAATATTTATTTGGGGGGGCAAACAAGGAGGGCTTTTTTATACTATTCAGATTTTTTCCCTCCTCTGTCAAAAAAATAGAAGAAAAGGAAAAAAAAGCAGAACGGAGAGGCAAGGATCCGAACCGTCTGGAAATTGTATTTATTTTGACTTGAGCTGTGCCAACCTGCAGTATACAAATACTCAGTCAAAACTGCCTCCCATCTGTGTTTATTGTGGAGGAATAGCAACATCCAATGGCCAGTTCAATGCAGGTTAATTGCAGGCGTGTATTGAATTCCCTGGAGAGCCAAGTACACAGTTAGCTCCCCTGGTGTAATCTCTTTCTGTTCCATGAAGGAAATCAAAAAGAGAAAGAACAACAATGCCAACCCACAGAAGAGCTCCATGCCTCTCTGCACAGAGGGGGGGAATCTGCAGGGAACAATAAGAGTCTATTAAATTCTTTCACTGGCACCGGAGAAGTAAAATGAACATAAATTAATCAGCTACAAAAGGGGGGACAAGTATTGGTGCAACTCTACTGAAGTCGGTGGAGTTGCGGAAAGGATAAATTTAACTCAGGATCTTGCACTGTCTGCATACTTGAAAGTGGCTTGTTGAAAAAACTGGGCCTTCTTAGAAAAGATAAAAGGAGTGGGAGAAGCTCCCTGTGAAATGCCATCCTTGAGTACCCCTGAACACTCACATTTTCACCATAGCCATATTGACATTTACCATTGCATTGCTTGCTTATAAAGCCATTTAGCCAAGTTTTTCGAAGGCACTGACACATTGTGGGCCTCAGAGTTTTGAGCTTAAAAGCCCCAGACTGACAACAGCTGCACTGAAAATCAGTGCCCTGCAGAGGTGCAGGTTGGGCAGGGCCAGGTGCACATAGGAAGAAGGAGAGGGTCCTCTGGCCTATGTGAACCAGAGAAAACACACCAGATCTGGAGAAAGAGCAGGCAAAAGGGATCTGCAGCTTTGTTATAGTCACAGCCTGGGAAATCCACACCAAAAAGGCACACAAAGTTCAGGGTCCTAAGGTCAACCTTGGTCTCCTTCTCACAGCTGATGTTCTATTCCATGCACCACATGTGGCCTAAGAAAAGCCATATAATGCTTAACAAAAAAAGAAAATAAAAGAAGAAAAATATGGCATTTGTGGTGTAGTCAGAAGTCAGAAACTGTCGGTGGTGCCAGAAGGCGAGCACAGTTCCCAAGGCCTGCCAGTGAATGTCCTTCTAAGTGCACACTCCCAGCACCCACAACATGAGGAGGATGAGGATCTCCCTCAAAGCACCAAATCAGGAGCTTTAAAACCAGGAGCAGGTGTGCAGGGTGAAGAGAAGGGGAAGGAGGCACTCAAGGGATTGCAGTGTCACACACACTGGAGGAAAGGCAGTGCTTGTCACACCTTCCCCACAGCCAGGTCCAGCCCTGGAGGGCAGCAGGCTGCTTCCACATGAAGCAGGGATCATCAGCCAGGCCAGAGAGAGGAGGTGAGGACAATGGGTGAGAACCATCCTCCAGGTGCACAGTAAATTGCTATCACAGGGAGCCACATTATTGCCCTGAAATCCCCTTTGGCTCCGGGAGTGGGAATCCACTTTAGCCTTAAAATACCTCCTTCCCACCTCCCTAATGAGCTCTGTGGCTGGCACAGTGACCTGACACCAGTGGGACCCCCTGTCCCACTGAAGGAAAAGCTGCTCACCACCCACACACTGCACCAGCTCCAGAGCGGCTTCGTGGGGCAGTCGGTGCCTGCTGTCCCCAAACTCCTCGAGTGTGCTCAGAATTTCAGCCTCTGAACTGCCAGCCTTGGGGGGTTAATGCGTTTTCTCCTTCCTTTCCACATTGCCAGTGGCGATGTCCTTCTCAGAGATCCAAATTCTTGGGGGCATTTTCAGCTCTTGCTCCCTCTTCTCGCAGACCTCAAAGCTGCCATTAAATCCTCCTGCCCAATTTACAATGCTGAAGCCTTTCAGCCAAGGCTCAGTCATCTCACGCCTCATCTCACTGAAGCTTTCTCCCCTCCAGGCTTCTGCCCTCATCCCCTCCAGTCCATTTATCCAGAGTCACCTATCTTCTCTGCCATCCTCAGATCCTTCTCTTCCCAGCCAATGTTCATCACATCAAAGCTTATTGTTTTCACATTCAGTACCTTGCACAACTTCTCCTTTTTTTGACTCTTTCCACTTCCCCCTCTCTTCCCTTTCATCCTGGCCCTCCTCAGCTCTCCCAGGAGACAATTTGTTCATCACTTTCTTCCAATCTCATACCAGAGTTTCTTGTATGTGCCAGAAACCTGATCAGGCTACAGTTCTCTACCAGGTCAGATCCATATCTCTTATGTCTATGAGTAAATTTAATTCTTCCTCGCTTTGCAATGTCAAAATAACTATTACCACCATGAAAAATAAATTTAATGCTGCACTTTTCTGCTTTCTTTAGTTATATCCCAGCCTCATGCTCACACTGGCTTCAGGTGACAAGCTGTTCTTCTCAGGCCTCACACCTTTTGGGCCTAACAGGGTTATACAAGTGCACATCTCCCTAAAATCTATTGCTTATACTTCACCCAAAACTATTCAAGCTCCCTATTTCAAAGCAAAACCTTAAACCACTTTCCCATATTACAGTACATAAAAGGAAATATCTGTAAGCATTGTGGGGTTGGATTCTTAAAAAGCAGAAGCTGATAAGGCTTTGTTGACATCCATGAAGGATAACTGGCTTTATTAAAGTGTGTTGAGCAACATCAGCTGGAAAGTTGGCCCCACAACCAAACACTTGAATAGATTTGACTCACTGAGTTCAATTCCAAAGGCACCATTGCAGCCTTGGGATTTTACATTGCCAAATCTCTTTCAGAAAACTCAAGAGTAAGAACATGTTTCTCTTCACACTGAATTCTCAGTTCAGAACAAGCTCTAGGCAGAGGCTCCACATAGGCTGTTGTTCAAAGTGCTGAGCCAAGGAGCTGAGCCTTCCAGCCTGGAGCTGACACCTATGGCCACGACCCACGGTGCCCTCATTTACCTCTTGAATTAAAACAGAGCACAGTGACACATTTCCTGTCTTACTCCTTGGGTAGTCCCTCACACGGGGCTTCAGACTGCAAAGTTCATCATTAAACGCAGATTTTCACCCCCAGGAAGTTCCAGAGGCCCAGAGAAAGATGCTACAAGCTTGAGTTCCTACAGTGGATTCAATTACAGTATGCAAGGGACATTTAAACAAGCTTCCCTGGGATAAATGAGAGAAAAGAGCCAGCACACTCAGCATGAGGAAAATAAAAAGCAATCTTCAGCTGGTGCCAGCCATGCATATTTTGAAAACCATCCCCTTCAGCCATTACCAACAAAAAGTCAGCAAAAACTTATTTTAGAATCTGAAAAGACAGAAATTTAAAGCATTTGGCGGCACAATCTGTTACTTAGGGACAAGCTCATTAAAAATGCAGCACTATTTACTGAAGGCAAAATGCAGACATGCACTTTTGCATGTAAAGCAAGCACTTATGGAGTGATAGGTACACCTTTCCTCCTGACTGCAGTGGGAAGGAGAGCTGGTTAATTGTTCTGATGGATGGCCCTCTGAAAGACAGTCATAATTGGAGAAGCCATCCCAAACCTCACACAAACCCTTAAGGCCAATGAGTAAGGAAGTGGAAGGAGAGCTACAGGGAGTTAAAAAGAAGCTTAGGAGGAGCTGTGGAATGGGCCCTCTCTGTAGGCACACTGAGGCAGAGCAAGGGTGAACTCAGTCTGAGCAGCACAACTCCATGGCTTTGGGAGGAGATAAACTTGAGAAGGGACCAGCAAACTGACTGCAAAGGCAGATGTCAAAAAGTGCAGAAAGGAGCAGGGGAAACCAGAAATCAAGAGAAGTGGGAAGATGAGACTGAAGGAAGAACATTGTGATTGTCACCTCAAATCAGAGGGAAAGGAGGGGGGAAGGACCTGGAGTGGAGGAGATTTATTATTCTCCTTTTGCCACTGAGATACTTCTCTTCCCTGGCCAGCTGCTGCAGACTGCAACTAAAGCTTGTTGGGGAACCTCACCTGCTTGAGCCAGAGACTGAGCTCACCATGGATTTACACTGCCATGAATCTCTGGCTTAAATCAAGCAGTTACTCCTCATCCTGACTGATCAGGAGCAAGCCCTTGGGAGCAAAAGGTGCTATAGGAGCATGAAGCATTTTCTTACAACACGAAGAAAAGACCCTGAGCATAAATAAACACTTCAAGCTGCAAATTCCCTTGCTACATGAAGCCATCAGCCACTCCTGTGATATATTGCTGATATATTCCTCAAGACAATATATTAGACATATCGTGTATGCTCTCTGAAACATCTGAAAGTAACCACAATAACAATTGAAATATCATTACCAAGCTAATGTGCTCTGAACCTTTCTAGATCTTTTATATGGTGGTTTTGATCTCTGGTCTTCAGAGCCCTGGATATCCGTGGTTCCCTTGGAAATACATCTATGAAATTTAACTTAAAACAAAAACAAAATGGAAGAAAGCAATAGAGCTGTCAAAAGGCTTAAACCCAAGAGTTCCTGTCCAAGAAGAAAAAAAGGGGGCACATTGGCAAATTGAAAAGGGTTAAAACTTTGAGAGACTTGCAAAGTGAGTAGACCAGCCTGCTACAACTCCATGGCAACTGTGTGTTTCCACATATGGAAAAGAAGGAAGAGTGGAAGACAGCTTCCCAGAGAAATAATACCTTTTTCTGGTCAAAGAATTTATTGTGGCATAGCTCCACAACCCAACATGATTCAGAAGACTGAACATCATTCCAAACTATTCTGGGTTCACCAAAATATCTCCAGAAAAAGGAGATTTTCAACCCCAAGACCTAACCCACTTGGCTACTTAACACTGCTCCAAGCTTCCAATCTGGCAGCTAGAGAAGCATCTTCTCTACTGGATAACTGGAGACACATGCTAAGATCAATTCATTCCAAATAGCCTGATAACAAAGCAGAGGTTTGTAAAGAAGCCAGTTTCTTCCAGATTGTTTGTTTTGCTCCTTTAAATTTTCCCAGTCTGGCAAATATGAGGGAACATTAGGCAAAACTTATAGAGGGAGCAGAAAAATGTTCCCTCTACACCAATATTTGATGCAATAAATAATTAGAATAAATTTTTTAAAAGACAATCTAAAAAGCCCTTAATTCTGTGGTTTTGGTTTTTGTCTTACCCTCCACTTCCTTTTCCGCATCCCTTATATAAAAAAATTAAAATAAAATATTTTTTTTAACACAGACTGCATGGAAAATGAATGGAAAGGAAATAAAAGAATCAGTATTCCTGGTGAGTAATTTGGCTAGAGGAAAAAGACAGATACAGATCAGATTCTTTTGATATGTTAAAAGCATCCCAAAATGCCTACGCTTTGGATGCTTTTACAGAAATTATCTTTCATCATAAAAGTACAAAATACATATAATGGACAGCTCATCTCTCTCCAATGAATATGTAGCCACTAGCTGATAAGATAATAGACTAAACACTGACCTGTCACAGACTTGACGATCATAAAAGTAGAGTTTAAAAAGTTGCTTCTCACGTCTCAGGCATTTAATGGGCAGGCACTAAGATCTGCTTCCAATCTCCACACTCTTTTCATACACTTCTGCCTTAATAAGCACAGGCATAACCCTCAGACTGGTTGTATTGGAAGAAAGACACTGCTTGTACAAATAATTCTCCTACAACCTCAGTTTCCTGGAACTCCTTCCCACTTAACCTTAGAATGACTTGTGTCACGCAGTTGCTCCGAAACAGATTAAAAATCTCTTTATTGAGAGCAGCAGCCCAATTTGGTTTATATTCTAATCTCGAGAGGCAGCTGAGGCATCAGCTGATGGATAGGCTCCTAATAAACAATAATTATGATTTTTGCAATGTGCAAAGCAGCTGAGCAGTTGAGAACAGAGCCTCAGAACTGCAAACTGGTGGCCTTCACCAAGTCCCCCATCTCTCTGACACTCAGGCCTCCTCTCCACTGTGCCACGGTGCCCATGAGTGCCAAGCTGTTTGCCTACATCTCCTTCCCCTGCCACTCTTTCCAAGGCAGCACAGACAATGCATTTTTGGCCCTAATAATTAACCTAACGTGCACCTTTGTTCCTGTAGGTGCACTGCACGTATCTGCTCCTTTTCCCTCCTACACAGCAGAGAGCCTGTATCTGCCAGCCTTCCTTCCCTTTTCTCAGCATCTGCCTTTGGAATCTCACAGGGTTCACCTGTGGACAGAAAATCCTCCACAATACAGCAGCTGAATTCATTTGAACTGGGCAGGACACATTACTGATTTCTTTTACGTAGCTCAGTGTCCTGCAAGGTGCCCCATTCAGATTGCCTGACTATTGGTAAATATTGCATTTCAAATCAACAGTCAGCCTTAAAACAAACAGCACATGGTGCTCAGACCTCAGAACCGATGGGCCTGGGTTCTTACTACAGTCTTGCAACAATTCCACTGCAAGATCTCTGGAAAGCCACTGACCCTCACTACGTTTGTTTTAAACCCTGACAAACTGGAAGATTAGATAAAAAAATGGTAACTTTTTAATGCCATTCTAGCAGCAGCCTCCTACAGGTACCAGCATCTCTTCCTATTAAATTAATAGAAGTTCAGTTGTTCAAAGGAATTTAGGTGCCTATTTCCACTACAGAAGCTAAAGTACAGGAAAACTGTACACTTGGACACCTCCTGGGGGAACAGACCTGCATCTCTCAAGGCTTCTCTTTTCCTCCCCAGTTCACATCAATACTGCTTGTATAGCACCTAACACTCATTTAAACCAATATTTATTGATTGATTTAGGCACTTTTACAGTCACAGAAGAGCTTTTCATTCTCCTTTAGTGCTATGTAGACATGGCCACAGAACTCAGAGCAACAGCTTTTAGATGACAAAAATGCAAATGCTGAAAGCATTCAGGGTGAAGGCATACAGGCATTGCAGGTGTAAAGTGGTGAGTTCTTCCCTGAGGAACAGGTTCATGTATATGGCAGGTAGCTCACTTTTGTTTACCCTGGATGTAGTTTTTCTTATTCTCCCTCACTTAGAGCAGGCCCTGGGCATCAACTGTTTTCATTCTGCAAAGTCACTTGAGCAGTGGTTTTTCCCTTTAGGAGGCAGTGATGAGAAAAGGCATTGCCTTTGTATTTTTCTATTTATTGTACTCAGGAGTTATCACAGTGTGACTCCAAATCTATCCCATTTGGGTTAAGAAAAACAGCATGTGATTCATTTAGGCAGTGTTAGGGACAAACACTCTGGGAGTGCAACACCAATGTTTTAATTATTCTGTGGAAAGTAATCAGAAAGCACAATATGCCTGAAACCACCTTTTAGCAGTCTTAAGAACCTGGTCAAGCTCAGGCTGACTGGGAGCCAGGTGAGAGCTCACACCATCACACCACTGGCTTGTTAAGACACTTTCACAAAGGCTTTTTGATTTCATTTGCACCAGCAGCCTCATGCTGAAAGGTTACACTCACAATCAAAGAGAACCTCTGAGCTCAATGCACCACAAGCCATTTCTTAGTCACAGAAGGAAAAAGACAAAGATTTCCCCCCAGAAACAGTGGGGTACCATTCAGCATAGAATTGGCACCTGAATACAGCATTAATAAGAGTATCAGATACATTGATCTATAGTTGGTGGATTTGTGGAGTTCTATGAAGCCCAAACCCAAGAGGAATGAAAAGGCAGACAAAGGGATGAAGCTCTGGTCTTTCTGCAGCTGAATATACAGAGGTATATTCACCCTTGGGAAGCAGTTTTTTGGAAGAAGAGAAGATTTGCTCAATGTTGTGCAAGAAATTAGTGCAGAGGCAGGAGCTGGCTCTGTGTCTCCAGGACTGTACCTGGTGTTGCTTGTTCCTGTCACACAGCAGTGACAGGGGCCACTTCCCTGCTCTTCTCCATTTCAGGGACGTGATTCCAGCAAACCAATCTCTCTGCCTTAACTCAGCCTCCACAGATGAATTAATGCAACCCACAGACTTCTACAACTGGAAATTACCAGAGGAAAGTCCAGCCTAGAAATGCAGTACCTTTCTCTATAACGGTGCTAGGCAGGCTGCACAGTCCCACAAGTGACTGGTAATCTTAGAGTGGTTTAAAAGGATGGAGGTAGGTGGTCTGGAATTCACTCCCTCCCTTTTTCTGCCGGACCATGAATTGCACAGCTTCCTGTAAGCACTGAACTGCTAATCTTTCCCATTCATCCACGTGGGCAGGGATGGGGATGTGGAACCTCTGTGTTTTGCCACAGGGTTAATTATGGTGGCCATTGCGTTACTGTACTGGCACAACTCAACTATTGTCAAAAATCAAACATCCAAATTATAACACAGCCCTGCAGAGAGAGGGAATTAAACAATGTCACACATGGAATACAGGCAATGCCCAAGAAGGGATAAATAAAAGCCTAAGGGGCACAATCTTCCATGGAGGCCTGAAACACCCACTAAGCAGCAACCCAACGTGGTTACTCAGAGAAAGACCAGAGAAACACATCAGGCCAAGAGTGATGCTTCTTCCACCTTCCAGCTTCTGGCAATCTGCCATACGGGGATTTCCTGAGCCAGAGGTTGCATCTGCATCAGCATGTTTAATAGCCCCTGCTGGACCTATTTTCTGTGAATTTGTCTAATTGCTTCTTGAATCTATATCTGTCGGCAATAAGTTCCACAACTGAATTATGCACTGTGTGAAAAAGCAGTTCTATTTGTTCTGGTCTAAAGTAGCTGCCTTAAAATTCCTTTCATTGCCCTTTTAGTCTTACATTATAACAGGGGACAGTCATTTCCAGTCCATTTTTCCCATGCCATTTGTGACTTTACACACACCTCTTCCAAGCCTAACTGTCCTATTTTATTTAATCTCTTCCAGGAAATCCATTGTAGAACTTTACACATCCTTGTTGCCCTGCTCCGTACCTTCTCTTTTTCTATTGCATCCTTTTTGAGAGAGGTTGATCAGGACTGTGTGCTTGTTCAGGACATGGGTGGATCATAACTTTGCAAGCTTTATATGGCCATTATTTTTTTGTTGTTGTTGACTTAGAGAAAATAGTCACACTGGCCACATACCTGCAGGGTTAATCCCAGAACTGCATTCTACAAATGATGGGTAGGTAATATAAATGACAGAAACCATACAGGTAATAGTAAACATTTCTGTTTTAGTAAAGTGCTAAAGTGCTCAGCAATTGATGGGAAAATCCATTATGAGCAATTAATAATTGCTCCAAAACTGCATTTCTGCCTCAGGAAATCCTGAACCCCTACTAACTTCTGCCAGGGGAATGCACCAGGGATTAGTGCATAGTTCTATCCTCCTCAGAAGCTCTGCAGTTGGCCACTGTTGCTAACAGATAAAGGAATATATAAATTTTTGGTTACATTTACCATGCTGTCTGTCTATATATTACAATTTCAACTACGTCAATTGCAGTTGCATCCCATAGAGCAAACCCAGGCATGGGGCAGCTGCTCTCTGAGTACATTTCATTCTAACCAGGCATAAAAACATCCAGGCTTTTGTACACTGTGGGTAAATATATTTCTTGTTTGCTATGGAATTGCACTTACTGCACCCAAACAACCTCAGCCATGCCTTTCATACCCAGCATTGTCTGTCCCTCCCTACTCCTTATCTCCAGCACCCACAGGCTCTGTGTCTGTACTTTGGAGAGTACTAGCAAACAGAACCTGAATTAATTTTTAGAACAGATTAGCTGAAATGCACTGAATATCTGTGTGGACATACTCATTCAGAATTAAAGTAGGCCTAATTCAATTTAACTTACTTCACTTCCAAAGTGAATTAAGTAAATGTAATTGAAGCTACTTAAATTCTGATTAAGAGTCTTGACATCTGCCTCAAGTGAAGCTATATTATCCACAGGGAGTTAATTCACCACCAGAAGTGTGGAAACACAACCAACTGCATAGCAGGAAAGCTAGAGAAAAAGGAAATCATTAGTCCCTGAATTGCAATAATCACCACAGTGTATTTATGCTAAACGCGTATTTAATTTGGGAAGCAACATTCCTGCATGACAAAAGAGGGAAATAGACTTACCTGCTTAGAAGAACAATCCTATAGATTTATTTTATTTTATTTTATTTTTTTTTAATTTTTGTAACAGAAATATAATTGTGTCAGAATCCCAGAGAAGTTGGTTAAGGGAAAAAAGAGATAAAGTTGCATCACGAGAAGTGCAACAGCAATCAAATCTACTTTGCTAACTCACCACTGTGTGAGTATCCATCTTGATGTGGGGAGAGTAGAAAATGGCTTAGAAAATGACCTCAGTTTATAGGATACACCACAGAAAACACCTGTGTGCCCTGCTGGGCTTGTCTTGTCCCTATCAATTTACTGCTTAATGCACTTGTTTTCAGCTGATGGCAGAATCACAGAACCTCAAGCTCTTGCTGTCTTGATGCTGCACCTGTTTCAGGCCACATCTATGGATAACTCTGCTGCTATTGACTGGGAGAGAGGGGCCTGTGGGTGTCCTGTCTCTTCATGATCTGCTTTTACTATAAATCAAGAGTTCTGTTATTTGAAAAAAATCAAGGGTTATTACACTTTGTGCAATATTCTGTTCATCCCATGCCATTATTATGTGACTTTTTGTGTACAGCAGCAGTTATTTACAACTGAACTTGAATCTAAAAAGCAGTTTTGCAGCTTATTCTTCACTTCCCTGCTGACCAGCACAGCAAAAATAGAATTGCTGGGGTTATTTGCCCAACCTGGGCTTAGGTAGATTAGGAAGTGACTGAATAAAGAGTGCAGCTCCAGAGCAGCAAAACATTGTCTGAGACCAAAACAAGGCAATAGGGAATTGGTACTTTCTAGACTTACACAACCTAGCAGCTGTCCCCAAGCTCTCTCCATGTTTTTCCAGGTCTCTGAAGTCCTTGTGGTGCAAGGCTGTTGTCCAAGCCCCAGGTCGTGCTGGTTTATATTCAGACTGGAGGGACACACGTGATTGTAGCGATAAATAAGAAATAAAGTTGTGACCTTTGCTATGAGAAAAATCTGAACACTTTTTCTGGACCAGCCTCAAACCCAGTAATGAAGGACTAAAGTTCCCTTTCTGCTATAAATATATATGCATTTTTCCTAACTTTATCTTCTCAAATTTTACAAGGTTTGACACTTGTTCCTTCCTGGACACCTCATCCCAACAGCTGCATTGCCAGTGGAAATTTCTCCAGAGTCTCTAATATTAACACTGTACATGTCGAGAATGTGGGCTTTGGCCAAGAAATTTGCCTTCTTTCCCTACATTCTGTTGGATTTCAGACAGACAGAATTGTACTGTAGAATAAACAGAAATTTCCTGGATTTTTAAAGAAATTATAAGTAGAAATCTGAAGCCTCCTGGTCTCTACACCAGCTCTCCATGTCTAGCCCATAGAAGGAGTGCCAAGGATATGCCTGTGCCTGTGTACAGCTCTCCTCCACAAATTCCCCAACAGAGTTCAGCTTATTTCCAGGTCCTACTGGAACTTTCAAATTTGTTTACTTGTTTTAACTACCTTTCACTAACAATCAGAATAGTTTTTCTATTTTAAAAAAATACTGCTTGAAATAGAAACATAAAAAAAAGTTGACTTACAATGGTGGGGGGGGAAAATTCATGCCCAAAACCAAAATATTTTGTTCGGAAAATTCCCTTAATAAAGTCCATATTAACACCAAGTGAGAAGAGGGAAAAGGTGTTACAAAATATTTCAGAGAGATTTATTCCTCTGAGAAAATGTTTGTTGACAAAGACGGGGGAGAAAAAAAACAAAGCAGAAAAAAAACACACAAAGAAACCCCAAACCCCAGAAAGAAGTGGGGGAGAATATTTAAAGGCCATAAGTGATACAAGACCTTCCTACCTCATCTCCAGATCATTTCAGAGCAAGACTAATAACACAATTTTAATGACACCCATGTAGGAATCAGCCTTTCTACCTGGAGTTTCTTGCCTGACAAAATGATCAAGGCCTCGGCCTCAGGTAACTCATAGAGGAATAATATGTGAGAAAAATACAATTTTAATGTCTTCTACCAAAAACGATGACCAGCTCTGCCCTCTATACTGGCATTATTAGTTCACTGCTTTCAGATAATGGGGAAGTAGCTTTGCTGTGTGGTCATAAATGAAGTAGACTGGAGTAGTTTAGTTCAAAAGTGACAGAAAAAAGAATTTCAAGAACTCTACTGAGAAGCTTACTGGAAAAGTGGGGCTGAAGATCTAAATGCAGGAGGTGGATGATTCAGTAATGAATGGAAGGCTCATTTTGACAGCTTGGGCTGCCATCCAAGCTAATTTGTTTCCAAGCCTTCAGTTTGCCAACTGAAGTGGCTGAGGAATAATAGGGCCCCAAAAATATTTCTAAGGAAACACAATGCCCATTATCACTGAAGGAGAAAGAAACTGCACATTTCAAAGAGCAAAAAGAAATTTGAGATCTGCCAACTTTGGCCAGTTCCAAACGACACAGGAAGGAGCAGTTATAATGTACTGAAAGGAGAGAAGTATTGTTAAATAAAATAAATTCAAAGTCATCATACAAAATAGACACAATAAATAGAAGGATGTTTCTTTCACAGAGAGATGATTTTATGGCTGAGCCCATGCAAGCAGTCTATGATAAAGAAAAGAGAGGCATAGGAAAAAATGAAAAAGTAATTGATAAAGAGAAGTAGTATATAATAACATTAAAAATAATGAAGCAGTATCTTTATGTTTGACTTGGTCATCCTAGTATTTCTTATAAACTGCTCTGGATATTTTAAACACGTTAGGATTAAAAATTTCCCACACACAAACGTTTTGTAGCTCTCACTAAAGTCAACAACAGCAGGAAGTGTTTTGCAATTGTCACCAGAGGTTAATCCTGGGCTGCCTTGTCCTTCCAGTCTCACAGCACCTGTATGACCTCAGCCAAGACACAGCCAGGCAGAAATACCCAACCCACCTGTAAGGCCACGTGCCACAGCACGGGGTGTGTCGGTTTGACTCCTCCAGCCAGGAGATGGAAAAGCCACGCTCTGCCCATGGATCAGGCAGAGGCAAAGACCAGACCTGCTGAACAGGAGCTGCCTGTCCCTGCATCACAGTCCAAATACAGCCACAGCCACTCTCTGCACTCAGATCCTGTTTCTTCATTGTACTAAGATGACAGCTCCCCTAGAAAACAGAAGGAGATTCGATAAATAGTATCCAAAAATTGAAAAGGTTTTATAGATTAGAAGAACCAGATGATCCCCACTAGAAAAAGGAGTTCGGTTAATGTGCAGTTAAGTAGAATATATGAGATTTTTAAATGTCGAGAATCCACTGCATGGCTACAACAAGTATCTATAGAGGTTGTATACTCTTTCAACACAGACTTTCGTGAAGAGGCTAGATGTGGCCAGGTGTATATAAAAAGCTGGGGGTTGTTTTGTTTTATGCAAACACATTAAAAAGGTTATTATTTGTAAAGTTATTTCCTTCTCTTTTTTTTTCTGCCTAAAGGTAAAAAAATCCAGTTTTCTGCTCTAAAACCTGTCCAGCAAAACACTGAAGTAACCTGTTAGCCTTCAGCTTAGATTTTCCTAACACTCAGCAGCTGCCAAACTCACCTTTCTCACATGCTACACACTTGATGCTATAAACAGCCTCGCTTTTTGCCAGCCCTGTGGACTAAAGCAAAGTAACATTTTACTGAGAGACTTGCCAGCCTTTTGAACTGCACCACCTCTGTGCTGCCCCAGCAACACACGCCTACAGACACAGCTTTCTCAGCCTCCCAAACATCTTCCTGAATTGAAACCTTTTCTCCCCCCCTGCATTTTTGGAAGAACGAAGAAAGAATGAAACTACTGTAATTTTATTTCACTAGACAGATTTCTAAGTCTCAGGTGGTTTTGGATGCATGTTTCATGGTAGATAGTATTGAGGACCATTCCTAATAGATTTATACAAGTGCTCACTACCTGCATTTCCACTGAGAAGGGAATCTAGCACTAAAGGTTATTTTTTCTATTTCTAATACAATTGTACTACAAAGCTACTTAATTAAATGGGCACTCAAAGCTAATGTGCTCCCTCAGGGTAGGTCTAAATTGCAATGGGAAGGTGTGACTGCAACTTCAGTAGGGGTATCAAGCCCAGCTTCCACCCCAGGAGTATCAGTACCCACAAAGCTACACCTGAGCAGGTTCCTTTGCAGCCTGAATCACTGCAGACATTGACACAGCTCTGTCACCTCTGTGGTTTTACAGTGGCAGTCTAAAAATAGCTATGGCAGCATCAGGGCCAGCACTGGGCTCATGAAATATTTCAGAAGATATGCAGTTCCTTCCCCTGCCAACCACACAGTGAATTTCTACCTAAATTAATTTCAGAGCCTTTGTAATCATCCCC
Source organism: Orthonyx spaldingii (assembly GCA_013397795.1). Lineage (NCBI taxonomy): Eukaryota > Metazoa > Chordata > Aves > Passeriformes > Orthonychidae > Orthonyx > Orthonyx spaldingii. Next base: position 715,467 of record VZTJ01003253.1, read on the forward strand.
ATTGCTTATCCCTAAAGCCAACAGTGTTTCCACGTGCTCATTTCCAGCAAAGATACACTTTTAATAAGTATGCACTGCCATACCTTGCATTCTTTTCATGTCAGTTGTTTTCATGGGTGGTCACCTCTCCTCAGCAGAGCCCAAGGACTTACTCAATACCTTGCAAATTGATTCTTCCTCATGAGAGGACACTGGCTGGATGTCACTGAAACAGAAATAACCACGTTTCCAGAGGTAAGATTGTTTGTGTTTATTCAACAAGCTGCATCTCCACAATATTCTGCCATTGGAAATCCAAGTATTTTAAGAAATTAACCTTTTGACAGAATTCTGATAAAGCAGGATGTTTTACTGATAGATGAACAGTATCTTGCCACACTTAAACAGATTAGTATTTGTGAATTTTGACATAATTACTGATTTTCTCAACAGATTTAAAGTCTAAGTTTATCTTCATGTTAATCCAATTTCATGCCTAGAACAGAGCAAGCACAACAGAATGTCTTTCGTAACCTTCTGATATCATTAATTATTGCTACATTGGGAGTTACAGCATGGAACAAACAGGTTTTTAAATGGAAATCATTTGTCTCTCAGCAGGGAGACTCAACAGTTTTATTTCCTTCAACACCAAGCTGCATTCAAGTAATCTTGTTTCATGGTGATCCTCCCTCGACAACCTGCAAGTCAGTGGTGAAATCCCATCTATTTTGTCCCTGGATTGGTCAAATATGCTGCCCATAAGGGGAGGTGTCTATTTCCTCTCCTAATTGTGGAGGAAGGGTTTTCTATATGTTAAGGCCACGCTTTCCCCAAGCTGTGGGCATTTGGTCAGGTTTCCTGGTGATTTTCCACAAAAGGAAATCCCCTAACTCATTAAAAAAAAAAAATAGATTAATTGACCGGTTCAGTAACAAGCTGCCCCAGGACCCAATAAACTTTGCAAAGGGTACATTCCAATTACGACTGGGCTCAGCATGAACCTGATAAGTAAGCCAGCAGAATCATGCTCCAGCATTAAGAATTTTTTTTTCCTTTTCCTCCATTAATTTAACTCTTTCTTGGCACTTGTGGATTGACTAACTTCTTGTTTTCCCTTTCCCTGTGAATGTTGACCCTGCTGAACTCCCAGCAATCTACCAGTGATCTACCATGCTCAAAAAACTACCCCTGGTCTCCAGTCACTCTCCTGGCACTGCTGTGGCCTTATAAGAAGGGTCAGCTACAGTGCTGCCTTCTTCCACACTTTGCCTGGTGTTACAAAATGAATCCAGCTCCCTGACCAGGACAGGGGAGAGGGAAAGTGACTTTCTCACAGCAGAAACATCTCCTGCAGCAACTGGAAGCACTTGCTAGCAGAGCACAGCTACAAGCCTCACTTCACTGTGTGGGAGAGGTGGGAGGGGTACAGGGTCTTTTGGTAACAATCATTATTGTAACAGCAGGAGGAGGAAATACAAGGCAGATCTCAAGTTAAGGAGGTGAAAACAAAGGTTACTGGCTACAAAAAATTTATTACTTTATATTCTCATGTTAATCCATCATGGCATTAGACAACACAGACACGTAAGAAAGGGCACCTAGAGTACTCCCGACCTTTATGTGCCCAGCTCTGTTCTAAGGCACTGTCTAGAAATGCCTGATCTTGGTAACACTCACCTGTCAGATGAGAGTAAGCCCGGTTAGCCAAAACCAAGAGCTCCTCGTTTTAGGTGTTTGGAGGGTTCCCCACCTAAGGCACCCAGCTGGGTGCGGATACAGAAGTCCCCATGCATCAACTCCACGCCCTCTCTGCCTGTGAGGAGAATTGTGGAAGCTCAGGCTGAGCTCAGGGTTGTCCTCAGGCACCAAAGACATCATTTGACCACTCTGGCAGCCTCTGGATGTGGTTCAAACAATCATTAGACATCTCCTCCAGAGACAGGATACAACGATTAGTGCCCCATGAACTGCATTTGCTCTGCAGAACCCCCAGCCTGAACCTGCTGCCACACAGCCTGATCTGGGTGCAAGGCAGCCTTTACTCACAGAGGTTTCTTTAGGAAACATTCAGTGATTAGCTCACTACTCATGTAAAGCAAATTGACACACCTGCCTGGTAACTACTGCTGCTTTTAACACATAAAAATGCACAGAAATTTGTACAGAAGGCATTTAAACTGTTTGGACCTGCATCTACTTCTACTCAGATTCTGAATATCATTTTCATACATTTATTATGCCTAGCCTGCACTGTATTTCTTAGAGGAACAAGAATAACTGTAATTATTGTTGTCAATCAAAGTTTCTCTGAAGTCCTCAGCTTTACTGTTTCAATAACTCATTTTAACCGGTGGCAAATGTCTTCAACAAGCACTAGAGCCTAATTTGCAGTCTGGTTCCCTTGTCATTTTCTGAGTCATCTTGGTGGAACGCTGTGAGGCAAGAGATTAGTTTTAGGACTTTTTTTCATCTTCTTTTTCTTTACATCTGAGGGCTGTTAAGAAGTTTGGTTTCAATAGCTCAGACATATCCAAGGCATACTACAGGTACCGAAGGTGTAATGAAATACAAAGTTTATTCTACTTCAGTACAAAGAAAATACCTGATAAACTGTTCCAAAGTCATCCTTAGCACATGCAGGTGCAGATGTTATTGGTTTCACTGGAATTACAGTTGCTTACAACTGGTGCTGGATTTAGCTCCTTACAAGAAAACTCCTCAGCATCACATAGAGATCAGCTGTGATTGCACACCCGTTGGTGTAAATCTGAAGTAATTCTACCAATGATACACAAACCCCGAGGCAAACATCAAAATAGCTAAGATGCCAAAAGTAAACATGATACAATGCTGATGGAGTTACAGGTAACTGACAGTTTCCTCCTCAGGTCCTTAATCAGGTGTCACTGAGAGGTGCTAATATAATTAGGGATGAGATATGGATTAATAGGAAGAAAATATCATAACCTCCCTCCTACAATGAAATGGTTCATAGACTATACTTACCCACAAACTGCACCATTCTTCTGGTAGCATGACATTTGCTAAAGCAAAAGCCTGTTGATAATTCTCTGTAGTCCTATATAGCACTCAGCCATGGCTGCTCTTCAAAAGGCCATATTTATCCCCTGGGAAATATAGCTGTATTAATATGACATTTTGTCACAAATTAATCTTAAACAGGGGTAATATTTTTGACACTGAGTTGAAACTGGAACTAAAAGGCAGTTCAGGTGGTTAAAGTAGCAATATCCTGTCGCAGACTTATATTCCCTGAGACAATACTGTTATGGTGTAAGTACCAATGTACTAAGGGGGAGAACTGTGCAAGTCTTTCTTCATTTTAACAGCATACAGGATCATTGGCCTTCTACTCTTTATTACAGCTGGCAGTGGAGTAATGCCCACTGATCCCAAGGACCAGAGCCTGTGGTGCCAGGTGCAGCACAGAATAACAAACCTTGTGCTCAGAAGAAGCCGCCAAGACAGATAATTAGCACCTCATCTCCCATCACGATGGGCTGCACTGTTAGAAGTAGACAGACAATTTTAAAAAGATTATCTTTTTTAAAAAAACTAATTTCTCATTAAAGCGATTAAAAGTGGCCTGGTCTGGTTTTTAATTGAAGTCCCATGGCACAAGTCAGTTGTGACGAAAGGGATTCTCTGTGATGTGCTCTCTTTCCTACTGTGGAAGTTCCCAGGCTTTGTACAGTTCGTCAATGCCAGGCTAATTAGCACAATGTAATCTCACCACTTACACCCACTTCCCAACTCATTTGCACATAGCTCCCACTATCACAGAAATCAGGATAAATTCATACTACAGATTTCCACAGGAGATGACCCTATTATACAAAGGATGCTGTAAACATCTTTTTATTCCATTCCTCCAAACTCCATGGTGCTCATGGTCACTGAAGATGGTTAGTGATTTGATGTACCCAAAACTACCTTATGGGCACTTCAGGGAACATCTCAGCTGTTCTTCACCAATTGTATGTCATTTGCCCTTAATGGGATCATTTTCATTAAGACTAATGTCTTCTCCTTGGCTGTTTAACTTAATTCCCTCCTCAACCTGAAGGCTGCAGCCACAGGCCGTCTAGAAATATTTGTGTTACGTGACAGACTGAAATACCCACACTTCTGATCTGTTTAATATCAGTCTTGGAGATGTGATGTGAAACCTGCTGACCACTAGCAGCCATTAAAGATCCTATGACACTTTTTGCAAGAGCAGAGGGTATTATTAACTCCAGGATCCTGGCCGTGCTCCAGTTTGGATAATTACATTCTAGCACACTAAATTTCCCCCTGCAGTTTCAGACGGGGAACTTCTGTTCTTCACTTCCTCCTGTAACAACCAGAGCAAAGTGTCACTGGCACTGAAATGCCAACATGTCCCAGCCAGGGAACAGGATGCAGCCCATGGGTTCACATTCTGCAAAATGCTCTGGGACTCGTTAGTAAGGAGGTGCACAATGCATGACCTAGAAAACCATAAAACCACAGCTCTGACCTCGGTGACTCTGCAGGTTGACCACGCACTCATGTTGCTGGATTTTATTTCTGGAAGTGCAATCCACATGAAAGGCCTGGATATCTACCAGTGCTACACCCAAAGTCCTCAGGATGGACCAAGAGGCTCTGCTGGTGTGTGTTTTATCAACTGCTCAAGTAATTGTAACTAAGATCTAAAATTCAGGCCTGTCCATGCCTAAGAATCATTTCATTGTACTCGGTATCCGTAAGTCTTTAGGTAACAATTGGATCTTCTGGAAACAGATACAAAATATGAGCAGCCATAATTTCTGTATCAGAGAACACCAGAAAAGATTGAACCAAGGGCAAGATGTCTTACTTGAACAGGAAATGATGTGTGTTTATCCAGCTGAGCTGCTTGCTCATTCTAGGTCCTATGAAACTATGAGGAAAATGCATCTGTAGTGAGGCAACGAGGGCCCATGGGGTACCATTGCCATGACCCAGAGACAGAGAGAGAACAGAGAGAGACAATGTGAGAGAGGGAAGCACTTCCTGTAACTTTGTTGGGAGAGGCAACTTACCACATATTTAGTTTTAAAAGCTTGTTTGATTGATTTTCATATGAAAAACATTCCCAGGAAATCTAAGTCTGGGATTCAGAAATTATGATGGCTGAAGGGACCAAATCACTGAAATATTAAAGAAACCTTGAAAACACTATTTCTGTGTTCATTTGAGAGCAAACAGACAGAATTCTCCTCTCTGAATTTCTCCAGCTTAGCATAAGAAAGATGATACGCTGTAGATTCTGTTGCTCCAGGCAACTGATGAGGAACATCTTTGATGTGCTTTGATTAATGCTGCCTTCTTTGATTCGATGATATTTAGTTCCAGCTCCACTTTAAAAATAACAAAATCCTTACTACCAGAGGGAAAAATATTAAGGACATTTGCTTGGAAAACACTTGGGGTTATGTTAAGAGTTCTTATTCAATATCAGAACGTTTTCTTGCCTGTGTTGTTATCTCTCCTTTGAGCTGGTCACCTCGACTGCAAACCTGGACACCAGGGACCCTCTCCTGGAGTAGCACTTTCCATTTTTCAGGACAATAGAAAAATAGGAGTGAAAGGGACTTGTGGAGATCCTGTCACTCCCTTTCCCTCCAAACCACCTGATTGTTTCTAGCAGACACCTATCTGTCTTTGTGATGGAGATTTCACGCTCCCCTGGAATGATCTATTTTGGGATTTGACTATCCTACCCACTCACACCTTCAGACAAAGAGATGCTGTCAGGAAACATCAGAACTCCAGAGAAATACAGTCCTTTCTGTAGTAAACTGGGGAAGTTTGTATAAAAATATAGAGAGCAAATCACTTCAGTGACGATTAAAAATTGAAAATGGATTATGTATCCAGCCCGGATGGAAAGGGATTCAGTCAGAGTCAGAGCAGCTGGAATCTGCCAGGTGTCCACAACTTTTGAACTTTATCATTGTTAATTTTGCATCCAGCAGTTTTGGAATAATCAGAGCAGATCACAATACCCAGCTATCTTGGTCTGATGTCCAGTTACCTGTAGAAGGAACAGAGCCAGGAACCTGAAGGAGGAAAAGAGGGACCACCTATCATGTTTCTTGCGCTGGGCAGACATCCTCAAACTCTCAGGCCAAGAAAACTCCCATTTATTTCTGAACGAGCTGTTCCAAAGCAGCATTTTCCTGAATGGATCAGTACAGCTCAGTACTAAAGGCTCTTCTAGAATGAGCCAATGGCATTTTTATACTGCTCTGAGTTAATATTAGTCTACACTGCAATGTGCATACTGACAGTGGTTTAAGTTAAGATTTTTTTTTTTTTTTTTTTTAAGGAAATGTGAATTCCCGTATGCCCTACTTTGGTAGCTTAAAGATTGTAGGAGGTCAAAAAAAAAATAGGTCAGTGAAAATAACATTGCAACAAGAAATTAATTGCAAAGAACGTTTCATATGACAGGGGACTACATAAAATCCTATTATATTTCTTCACTATCCTACTCAGTAGTCTGTACTATTGCTATACTCAAAGGCCAGGGCAGTCTCCCAGGGTAAATTGCTACATTAGTTTGACATTTCTGGCTCCAATTAACCTTATATTTGAGCTATTTTCTGAGGGTTTTTTAAAAAAAATCTGTGATAAGGTTATGTTTTTCTATTAGAGTTTCAATTGCTTAATGGCCTGCTCCTGATGCCAATCCCTCTTTAAACACACCCTAGGTAAGTAAAATTAGGCCATAATTTGACAATACATTGCTCTTGGCAGCAGGACCAGCCTAAGGTACTCCAAGCTCTCCCTCCTTGCCCCTGTCCACACAGGGAGAGCACTGCCCTGTCCTCTGCACCTTCATGATCAAGCACTGCACTGCCATCCAGGAACCAACCTGGCTTCAAAAGCTTGCCAAAACCCCTGCCTTATCCAGGGATTGTGAAGGATTCTGATTTCACAAGAGTGGTGCCAAATCCAGCTCTCTTTCCTCGAGCTTTAAGGTGCAACCGCACCACGCTTGGGACATGGTACTGTGTTACCATGAGGGAGGAACACTGCCATATTCCACTCATCCCTGGGGGATTATGCAGGAAAACTTTCAGGAAGAATTTCTTCATGGAAAGGGTTGTTAAGCATTGTAACAGACTGCCCAGGGCAGTGCTGGGGTCCCCATCCCTGGAGGTGTCCAAGGAAGGCCTGGATGTGGCACTCAGAGCTCTGGTCTGGGTGACAAGGTGAGGATCAGCCACAGGTTGGACTCGATGCTCTCGGAGGTCTTTTCCAACCTCAGTGATTCTGTGAATGGCATAAACTGGATTAGAGAGGTCTTCCATGTGCACAGCAACCTTGACAAAGAAGGAACAAGATTTACCTCCCCATCTGTACATTATATCAAAACAACACAGAAACAAACAATGCCAACAATTGTCTCCACGAGGACAGGCAGGACTGAGGTCTTGCTTACACCTTAAGCACAGAGGAGCAGCACGTTTGCTCTGATGGTCCTTGCAGCTCTTACTGGCCCTTTGAACAGGTAATTCCAATTCAGAAAACACTGCCAAGAACAAGCAAAAATTTGTTGAGAACCAACGAACCCTGCCTAAAGCTGCAGATCCAGCCAGATCAGCATCTTCCGGGGACAAGTCAGAGAGAACCAAGAAGAAATTCAAGAAAGCTTTTTCTATGGCCTTTTGCCCTAATAATGTGCAGCGAAAGACACCAGTAGTGAAATCAGCTTCCTCCCATTCCACAGACACAAACATATATTCATTATTTGAGCTGCACCAGAAATTAATCCTTGGAAGTAAGTCTTGGCCTGTAACTTGCTGGCAAGCAGCTCACTCCAAGTATGAAATTTTCAAAACATGAAATTCAAGCTCTATGACCTACAGTCTGGCAGACGAGTCAATTTTAATGCTTTAATCATGATCCTGCTATAAATGCTTACATTTATGAATACAAATTCATTAGCTACAAGCACTTGCCAAAAAAAATATGTATTTTTGAAACATTCCCAGTGTCAAGTCTGCTTATTTTAATATTTCCAGAATAGAATTACTTGGGAAGTGAAAACATCTTACATTTTATTTTTATTGTCATATTAATGTATTTCAAATGGAAAGAATAATAGCTAGATTTTGCAGCTCCATCCAGCTCCAGCATTAGGTGAGGGGTAATAATACTGCACAAAGCATCATAGAGACAACTACAGAAGTGGGAGAGCTGAGATATGGTTGGCAAGGAAACCACAACTGACAATAGCCTGAATTTTCACATGCAGAACCTCCAGCCCTGTGATGTTAATTATGTACAGCACAGCTCTGCTGCTGAACTCACCCCATTGCCTGCCACATGAGCCAAACTAAGCAAATACTTCATCACCTCACTGAATTTCTCTGATAGACCCAGTGGAAGTAAATGATAAAATTTTCCTTTACTTCAGTGGATAAAAACCAACACCTTGGGCCTTATTTTATTTATTTCAATCCATTCCTAATATCATGTACCATCCAAACTCAATGGTATGGTAAAATCCACATGATGCGATTCAGTACTCTGCTTAAAAAACAGAAAGATTTTGGACACACAGAGTGAGAAAATAATCACAGCTAAGACTTTCAAGACTGATCTTTAAGTGGGGCAACTTAGTAAGTCATGGTATAATCTTTAACAGCACAGCAGCTCTTGAAACCATGTAACCAAAAGGAAGATGCTTATTTAGGTGCCTAAAGAAAGTTCAAGTTAGTTTACTTACCACCAAAATATCCCAACACTAAAATGATGATTCTGACCTATAAAAATCAATACAGAAACTGTGGTCAATATCTTGTTAAAACAGGGCATTTACAGAAATTAATAAACCAGATTAAAGCCACTATTGGAACATAAATCACAAGCATGACTCGCAGACTATGTGGAACTGTACAGACATAGATCAAACTTCAGGTAAATTTCAGCTCTAATTGCTCAGAGCAATTAGCTGTTGCTCTCTCCCTTTTTCTCAAGACCTCAGAATCAAAGAATCACAGAATATTCTGAGTTGGAAAGGACCCACAAGGATCAAGGAGATGAAATATTCAGTGAACAGCCCCTACGGGGATCAAACCCACAACCTTGGCATTATCAGCACCACGCTCCAACCAAGTGAGCTCATCTCAAAGAGCTCAACCCCAAAAGAAATAAGCTCCAGTTTGGAGCAACCCTTCAAGAACGTAACCCTACACCACATATTGATGCTGAATTTTGAACTTAGAGGTCTGAGACACAGATCCTGCTGCCAAAGCTAAAGCCAGGAGAGGTCGTGCCCTCCATGCCAGCCCCAGTGCTCTGTAGCTAATCCCACACGGAGCGAGGCATTCCTGCCAAGGCACGAGGAGTCTGCAGGGCTGAGGAGCCCAAACCCAGAACTCCCCTCGCCCCTCCCTGCTCACTGCTGCCCCAAACCAGCAGAGCCCACTATTATGTAATCTTCGGCCAATTTGCATTGGAAATGCTGTGTGAGCACCACTTTATCCACCGGGAATTCCTGGCGTATCATTTATTTATTGTGTTGTCTAAAAATTACCTTTAGAAATATAAATGCTAATTTGACTGGGAAAAGATTGCATGGACGCAGAGATTCGGGCTGGGGGATGTTTTCTACATTCATTAATGCAAAATAAACTGCTCTGGTTTACAGGAGTGAAGGATCAATGACGGTCTTTTACATAATTAAAAATCTGAATTTTTCACATTATCTTCCCTGCACAACATTCCGAATTCAGGAAACACCTCTCTGAGCATTAATTGTGCAGAATAATATGGCTGACTGTCTGTATGATCTCTCCATCCTTTGATGTTTAAATTGATCCTGGTATTCTGGAGACGGCTTCTGCAGAACTGATTTCCTTGTCTTTATTTTAGCTAGGTTCATTCAAAGGGCAAAATATCTAAGCATTCAGCTTTTGACCCTACTAGCAAATATTTAATGTATGAATTAAACTGGACAGGGCTTTGCCAGAAGCTCTCTTCATGTTTTATTTCTGAAGCTATTTTTACCAACATTTAATCGCTTACATGTAAGGAGATAAAGACATCTCTGACAAACTGTGTTTATTGAGCTAAATGCCATCAAGGAAAGCCCTTTTATTTTTTTATAGTGGGTTCAGTGCACTTTGTATCTCTGGCTTTATTCTGAAACACACTGTTACCATCCTGGAGGATGATACAGTACCTAATATACTCCTAAATAAACGCACAAGTGGATGGACACAGGAGGCAGCTTGACAAAGAGACAGATGGATAAACTTGAAACCATCTTTAATAGGCTCCCAGAAAATAAAAGAGTGGTTACAATCTCCAGTTACTCTCCTGCCCTTTCTGTATATATTTACAAGGCACCATTCTGTAACAACCATCAGCAAGCAAACAACAGCCAGACACCTGATTAAAGGTCAAGCCAGCGGTGACAAAGCACAAATTAAAAGGGAAAACTCTGATTTTCATACCCCCTCTCCTATTAACCAGGAGGCATTAGAGACCAGATTGCTGGGAGTCAGCAAAAAAAAATTTTTTTTAAAAATTGGGTAGCAAATATACAAATATTTTTGGATATTAATGATGACCCTTGGACGACCAGTAAGGGAAAGAAGGTAGTGAGGAGGGGAGGGTTTTAAGAACAAATCACCAAGAGGTGGAGAGGGCAACAGCAGAACTGGAGAATGACAAAACCAGGCCACTGCCAGGTGGAAAGGGCTTTGGGAGAGGATGTGACCGAGTAATTAGCAGGTGGAAGGGGGAGTTAAGGGTCAAAAATCAATCTGTCAGGGGCAGCAAGGAGGTATTACCACTGCAACGGGCTCTCGTCTGACCAGCACAGGGGGGTCCACAGGCTGCTGGCAGGAAATTACAGCCAAACCTTTGCCTCAACTCTGCAGTGGCTGCAGCACATTCCAGAATGGCCCAAACTTCCACTGCACACCCACCATCGGTGCTTGTGCTGCACGGGTTCATCTTTGAGGGGAAACAGGACTTCACTTAGCCCCCAGCAGACAAACCACAAATAGACAATCTGCTATGACAACTAGGCCTTCCTTTGTCTAGATGGGGGGACAGACATTCCCAAACTAATTCCAGTCTAGAAACTGTTTTAATGGAAGCAATGAAACATAATTGTGCCCTCACTTCCAAGCCATCTTGGACCCCAACTTGTTTCTGTTCAATTGTTTTTATCAGGACTTTTCATGGCAAAAAGGAGCAACACTACAAACAGCAAACATGAGCTAGACCCATGGGGGAGCTTTTTCCCCCAAAGGGATGAGGGGAGTATATGCACTCTTCTAATTTCAAGAACACAACTATGTCTCTGTCTTTCTGAACTACCCACCCTTTGATGTTCAAATCCATCCTCAAGGACTGGACAGAGCACTGCAGAATGGACTGACTTGCTCCTATTTTTTGTAAGGTTCATTCAAAGGTCAAAAATCCAAGTATTCAGCTTTTGACCCTAACTAATCTGCCGGGCAGTACCACAGACATGAAAACTCTGTCTGTAGTAAGAAGACAGAACGTCAAGAGCTGAGCCAAATTTCCCCACCACACACCCCACAAAGCAGACTGTTGACAAATTCCCACTTACTGTCAGGGACAGAGCAGTGCTGTAGCAGGTGAAGCCCTCCACCACTGCCCAGTCACCCTTTGGTGCCCCTGCAGAGGCCAATAATTGTGCTGATTTTTGTTACGGGGCAGTGATCTGTAATTTAAGTGGAGACATTCATCATTCAGAAGTCACAGTCGAACAAGCTGCTCAATGATGACCTGAGGGCACTCCCAGCCATGAAACCAGACTCAAACAGCAAGTGGGGATATAAACGCTCATGTTTAGGGATGAGTGTTTACATCTGTCTCTCTCACTACTTCTATTGTTTAATAAATGGGTTCAGACCTCACATGATATCGTTCAAGAGTCCATCAAGAGCTACATGAGTTGCAGCAATCAAAAGAAGGAGATTCTGTTAACAGTCCACACCAATGATCCACTTGCATTCATCATAAATGCCAAAAAAATTAAGTGTTCAAAATTCTGAAGGCCAAATACTGCTTTATTGCATATAGGTGCATTAATCAACTCTTCTCCTGCTTCCTCAAAGGTCTGTTCCCAAATACTGTTATTTCAGCAGAAGTATGCGCTGTCTCCAGGAGACAAAAAAAAAAGGGGGAAAAAAAACCTGAAGGGAAGAGTGAAATCTTCTCCCCAAGACCCTCTAAATCCATTTTCAGGCAGAACTCAGCATGAATGCTGAGATTTTTCAAGGTGAAGGGCTTGAAGTCAATAAAATTTGGAGAACATTTAATGACCAGTACACCATACAAGGGACATTTGTGAGTAGACGATCAGGCATCTTTATGACTGTCTAGTTACCATGCCCATCTAATTACCTTTTGGAAAAATTCTATCCATCATCCCCCAACTACCTTCCATGAGAACAGTGCAACTGCCTACTCCCTTTTCCCAGTCAGAGCAGAGTGCCAGGAACAGCAGCAATAATGACATCCCCTTCTGTCCTTGCAGGAACCCAGCACAGAAATATTGCTGCTGGGATTCTTCTGCACACCCTTGCCAGCTCTCTTGCCAGGATCTAGCTGTAAGACAGACTGGATCCAGAGATGGCTTTGTAAGGTGAAAAACAAGCAAACAAACAAACCCAGAGCAAAAATTGCCATCGACCAGATGTGGCAGCTAACTGAGAAAAAGTCCCTTCCTCTCATACAGCTGCATGAGACTTGCAGCATCATGCAAGAAACAGCTTTAGCTAAAATATAAAATAGGACATCAGAACTCTTAGGATTTTGTTCCTGTTACTGATCCTTGATTCACTTCACTCATCTGTGCCTTGGTATCCCTTGTCTAAATGAGGATGACAGTACTTTCCCATGCCTTGGTGGTTTTGTGAGGTTTAACCCTTATTAACATTTGCAAAGCAGATTGGGACCATTGAATGGAAGGCTGAATAGAATTTTCAAAGCTTTATTACTTGAGAGAAAAATATTGGGGGAAAAAATATCCTGGTTTGGAGCAGAAGACTCCGTCCCCCTTCTCGCTGTGGCAGCATTCAGCTCTGTGGGACCAGTTTAACCCAGTTCTGTGAGGCTGTTCCCTGACTCCAAACAATCCTGCTCTGCAGCCACCTCTTTTCATCCCCATTACAAAAGGTGAGCAATATTTATTGGTTCAAGCAAGGCCAAGGGCTGACATTAAGCAAATTTCAAGGGTTATTTGAAGTTAATTGAGTTTAATCATGTAATGATTTTATAATTAGTCATAGTTCCCAGTCTTGTACTGAAAAAGTCACACTTGGAATTATTTAAAGGAAAATTAAAACCAATTTAGAACAAGCAGGAGGAAGCTGCATCAGCGATTGCTGGGGCTGGGTGAGGGATCAGAAAGTGCTGGGTAAATGCTCTCACAGCTTTCGAGCACTGAACCTCTGCCCTTCCCTGCAGGGAGCTGTCCCAGCTGGGGACGTGCACCAAGGACAGCAGCAAGTTTCCAGTGTTGGTCATGCAGACTCGGTGGCATTTCTCGCTGGCAGAGTTGGGTGGATCCTGCCCCAGGGCAAAAGAAACTTCAGTTTTTCCATCCCATTGCAGCCATGTCCACCTAGGTAATTCAAAAGCAGAGACCTGGAAATTGTGTTTATACACCTTTAAGATGGAACACACCAGTGACAAACTATACTCCTCAGGGGACCCTGCACAGAAACATAATTATTATTAAAATTATCTTTCTCATCACCCACTGATAATTCTTTTACAGCTGTCTTGCTTATTTTTACCAAATTACAGAACTGATGTGTTCCCAGCCACTTGGCAATGATGAGCCACAAGGAAGACTAGCTGGGACAATTTTTTTCTTTCAAATACTCAAATCGTGTGGAAAATTCAGCCAAGGAGAAATAAACAGATGAACAAAAATTCAGAGCAAAAGTAAAGTAGAACACTAACTACAATACATTAAATATTAAATTGATTTTTCACTTCAGAAATAAGATTTTCAAGTAATACCTTCCTAACTTTGTTGACATATTATAAATATATATATATGTGTGTGTATTCTTGTTTCAAATGACTGGTTCTGGTTTTACTGAGGGAGAGAGGATCTGAGACAGACAATTTGGTGCTAATTCCTTCAGAGCAAATTATAGAATTACAGAATAGTTTGGGGTTGGAAGGGATCTTAAAGATAACCTAGTTCCAACCCTCTGCCATGGGCAGGGATGCCACTCACTACATCAGGTTGCTCAGGGCCCCATCCAACCTGGTCTTGAACACTTCCAGGCATGAGACATCCAAATCCACCTCCCAGGACAATTTCCAAAAGCTAATGCCATAATTCCAGAAAGCAGTGTTTGAAATGATGAGTCTCACAAAGGCTTCTTTTCATTTTAAACACAATTTTCTCCACAGTATTCTTACCCTCTCCCTACAGCCATAAATAATACCAGTGTATTACTTAATGATATGACTTATTTATTATTTAAATGATTTATGTAGAGCCTATAACCTTAACAACTATAATGATAACGATTCAAAAACCAGAAGCAACATGAAAAGGAGATGCTTAAATAATTAAAAGCCTCCCTCCTTTCCCGAAACAGAGCTGAGGAGCAGTGTGGTTTTCCTTCTTTAGGTTTCTAATTCTCCTGCATGTGAAAGAGCAAAGTGCCATTGGCTAAATGCTGGCTTAGCAAGGAAAAGCAATAAATCAGGAAACCCAGTGCTTTTGCCCAGCCCTTCCCATCCACACACCTCAGAGGAGGGTAAGTACCACAGGATCCCTTTTACAGAGGGTGAAGCTGAGGACAAGGTGATACAAATGGTCCATGGTCACCCAGACGTTCATGTGCAAAGCTGGGCATAAATCTCTGCTTCCATGGGCTAGACCAGACCTCATCCACCAAGTCACACTCTTTTCATATTCTCTCAATTTTTTTTTCCTGTCATGATTCCGTCTTTTCAGCATTTACCATGTTTCTTCTCTCTCCTCCAGTGCCTCTGTTCTCTACCCCAAGCATTCCCCCTCTCCTGGTAGTCTTTCCCTCCAGGTTTACCTTGCCTCCATCCAGGCATTCACTTTTTACCCATTTTTTTCTAAATGGGTTTTATCCTCTGCAAGTAGGCAAATACTTGGCAACTCACAGCCCAAGTGGGTAATTGAGCACAGTTGTAAGTGGATTATCATGGAAATGACTGATTATGCCCAATGCAGAAAGCTCAAGGCAGCAACAGGGTGCTTTGCAATATAAACATTGTAAAGAGAGGGAAAATACTTTCAGGTTTCATTTTAAAACTTTCTAAATGCAAAAATGGAAGCTGATTCCCCAATGGCAAGGCATAAATACACATTGTAGACTCAAATCACCAAATGTTTGCCTAGTTCTATTAAGGGGAACAGATGAATTATCAGAATCAGACTTAACAGAGCAGCTGGAGCAATAAAAAATAAAATAAAATTTTAAAATATATTCTGGACTACTCTTCAAACAAGCCAAAAAGACAGAAGTTCCTTGACATCAATCTTGGGGTGCAATGAAAACATTACCAAAGTAGACAGACAAACATCTCCAGAAGAAAACCCCAAATACTTACTGAGATCTCAAAGTTTACACCCATCTTGTGGGGGATTTACAGAAATAACACTGAGAACTCACAGTCTTGACTGGAAATTCCTAAAGCCAAACCAAGCAGCTCTGTGATCTGGGGGTCCTCTCTCTCAATTTGACACTAAGCTAACTCTTTAGCAAAGGGAATTTTTTTATTTAATTGGGAGTGGAGAACAATAAATGCTTATGGATGTTTTGAAGTCTTTTTTTTTTTTTTTTAAGGAAAAAAAACCCCACCAATTCAATATCCAGCTCTGTCATGGACATTCTGTGTGACCTTGGCAAAGTCATTCAGGTCTACACATCCACATTAGGCAGCTAATCCACCTAGACAATGCGGAGAGACAGAGACAGGCACCAAAAGAGTGGGGATGCAGACCACCTAAATAATACATAAACATATTTTTTTCTTCTACTCTTCATCTGCTCTATTGAGTATTGCTCGTTCGATGCTGCATTATCTTTATGGCGTAGACATTTCTCCCACCCCCAACAGGATCCCCATTCCATAAACCAGCCTGGAAAATTGCATTAATACAAATAAAAGTAAGAATCTGAATTCCAAATTGTTGTATTTATCTCATCAGAGCTGCTTACATTTAAAAGATGTAACTGTCACAGTGAACAGCTCACAAGCAATCTGCAAACGAAAAAGGCAAATAAATGTTTTGTTAAAAGTTATTTGAGGAATGATTCTAAAAACCACAATCAACACAAGAAAACCACAGTCTGCTCAGTGACCCATTCAGAACACACAGAGATATGAAGTTTGAATGAAAAAAAAAATGCACAACTTAATCTGCCAAGCTACCTTCTTTATTCTCAGAAATAGCAAATAAAGGAAAGCATTTGTGAATAAGGACTATTCATGACTGGAAGCAGGTACATTAGATATGGTGGACTGAGAAAGCAGACTCAGTCTGCCGGAGACAGACAGTCGCAACAATTTCCAGTGTCAAAGAAAAATCTGGCACCTTGTTAAATATTAATAAGCTGTCGGGGTCAAAATGTTTAGGTCCTCCCGACTCAATCACTTTCATTTCTACTTCTCAGAAGCCATTCAATTGGAAATACCCTTTCCTGTCTTGCCCCTCCTCATCCTGCCTTCTCACCAAGAACCATGCAGAACCAGATGAAAACGGACAGCAAATGAGTCGGCAGCCAAATGAGGTTTTTGTCTGCCCTGCCTTTGCTGCCATGTATTCAGTTATTGTTAGTGAGGCGCAGAAAACTTAAATACAAGAAAAAGAACAATGTGAAGAGTTGGTTTAGCAAACCTCTGCTGCATTTTCTGCAGGGTGCGGGATTTGATTACTGACACCTAAGGGTCTGACACATAATCAATAGACCCCATGACCCACATATGTGACATGGCCTGTGGGGGCTTTAGAAACAAGAATGAACATGGCAGCTCCATCCAGAGCTTTTCATATAATATTTATTTATTTATTTGCTGGCAAAGCTGTTTCTACTCAAATTACTGTCATGGTGAAAACTGGTGTCAGAGGGGTTTGTTCATATTTTTCTCTGGAACCTGAAGACTTGGAACAAAATAAAAAAAAACCTGTTAGTGAAACAAAAATGTAACTGCACACCAATCTTAAGAGCTGAACCTCCTCCTCCCTCATGAATTTAGTTGCTCGTAGTGAGAACTAGTCATCTGAAGGAGAAATAACTGCCAGAATAAGAGAAAGAGGCAGAAGGTGTCTCACCAGCCTACCTTTATCTTTCTGCAAGGTGCATAGGGCAGTGTGGAAAGCACCAGTTTGCCTTCGGAAAGCTGGGCTGAAGAGGCTCTTTCCTGGTGCACAGTCCTCAAAGGCAGGTGGTGAGAAAAGCTTTTGTGCTGCAGATTGCAGACCAGAATTCTCCAGGCATAACTGTTTCATTGTGTCTTCTCCCAGTACAAAATGGTCACTCAGGATCACTGCTGGGACTCAAGGAGCCAGATGTGTTCATTTCCTTGACTGCAGCGTTGTTTTTAGCTGGGATTTTACACTCCCAGAGCTCTCCTTCTTCTCACAGTTCGTTTTGCTGTTTCTGAACAGGCGTTGTCTTCACTAAGAATTGTTCACTTTTAGTTTGAGGAGTCTCAGTGCTGAATTCCTATCCATGTATTATTCAAATGAAGGTAACCACCTGAAATTCTCCCTCTGAATTTTCAGACATCTCTAAAGATTTTCCTCCCGTTTCTCCAGAGTGTTCCATCAATTGCCAATTGCCTCTGTAATTTTTCTATTTTGTTTGGCCTTTTAGCCATTAAATTGATAATGCAATATTTTAAGACCAATCCATACACACAGGCCACGTGCAGGCTGCTTATTAAGGCACCTGAGATAAATGCAGGCATGAGCACAATGAAGAACTGAGAGCACTCTCTACAGAGTTAGGAGATCCTACCTGGAAGAAGGGAAACCAAGAAAAGTTGAGCATGATCAGGTGGTGTGGATCAGGCTGTGGGTGTGTATTTTCACCCACAAAAACTGATACTGTCACACAGCAGGGCTGACACAGGCTGAAGAGCAGCAGGTGTAAGTCCTAGCCTACCCTGATGTTACTGGAGTGCTCTGCTGCCACAGGCTCACTGCTTTGGAGAGTTCAGTATCCAAACAGAATAGCTGAGACTTTTTCCAGCAGCAATGCCTTCTTACAGCAAGCAATATAACTTGCTTTCAAGCCAGGCCCCAGGATTCATTTGGTGGGTGAGGCCACAGAAGGCATCCTGCTGCTCTCTTCCCTGTCGACTTTTTGCCCTGTTTCTGTCGCATTGACATTTTCCTGGCATATCTTGAAGGAAAATACATTTCTGACCCAAAGCTATGTGGACTTTCAATGCTTCTTCCACATCACAAAGAACCAAACTGCTGGAACCAAAGAGTTCCCACCAATAGCAAATAACCAGGACAGAAGCTAAGACCTCACAACAATCCTTTCTTACATTAAATGCCCTACAATAGCATCTAGCCTTGAAATATCAGTCAGCAAAAGTCAATTGAGAGGCTGTTGACAAGTCCCTCCACAGTCCTGTTCTCTGTGCCAGCTTCTGTGTAATGCTGGCAAGATTTCAGTTCTAATAAACTCTTTGTCGACATGAGCAAAGTTTGTATTAGGCCAGTGAAGCATGAATTCTCTAAATGCATGCAGGGTACCACACTCTGTTGTTGAGGGGCAAATGCAGATTAGGACAGAGGTGGAAATTAAGTGAGAGTGGGGAAGACACAACCCACACTCACCCGATGGCCTTAGAGCCACTGCTATTTCAACTGCTCACTTCTGAGTTTGGCAATTCAACCCTTTCCACTCAAATCATTTCCTGCCCTCCCTTAATAAAAACATCAGTTCCTGGTGCTGGGCAGTTTCACCTCAGTGTTGTGCTTCACATCAAATACAGTTGGCTGTATTTAAGGGAGGGTGGCACAGAGCATTCCTGGTCTGTAAAGGGTTCTGAATCCTTCAGGATAGAACACACTAAACATTTTAAACACACACAAACTACACAAGTCAACTACTGACATTTTTCTCTAGTTTTCAATCTCTTGCAAGACACTGTTATTTTATGGAGAGCTAAAAAATACCCCTAAGTCACAGACAAATGATAATACCCATTCAGTTCCACACTAGAAACCCTAAAAAGATTTTCTCTTTCCAACAGACCCAGCAATATCCTGCAGGAGAGATGACCTGCTGCTATCATTTTAGAGGTGCAATCTCTTTTTTTTTTTTTCCTCATCCTTCCTGCTCCAGAAAATTCTTCATCAGCTCCTGATAAACACTATTTCTGTTCCAGCCTGTTGTGCTGCATGGGGAAACGCAGTGCTGGGTGCAGGAACTTCCTGGTATCTATTTTACGCCTCCAGGAGTTTTCCAGCAGCCAGCAATAATATAAAAGATCACCAAGGGCTGTGATATGACCAATTACAGCAGACAGCAGTTATTTATAGAAAAGTCAGCAGCACTGAGGCTTTAACACCAGCCAGCACACCGCTCTGCTTCCCATCACTGGGTGTGAGCACCAGCATCCTGCAACACCCGGCGTGCCGAGGAGTTTTAAGGCAATTTCCTTGGTAGCTCACAGGACTGTGGAGACACATGGCATATGCCCACGGGGCAGGGAAGGAGCAGCACTTTACATACACCCTATCCTGGAGCTGCCACAGCATATTTCATTTCCATAAATCCCTGACCTCCAGTGTCACCCACATTCTGAAATCCTTGTCCGCCTACTCAGCGGCACAGCACATGAGGGCACGGCCCAGCCAGTGTGTGTAAGACCCTGTAACACACCTTCCTCAATCCTGGCTCTTTTCTTCCTCTCCAGGACCTGCTGTAAGGTCTGGCCAAACATTACAGTTGAAAGAAAGACAACACGTGAGCTACAAACATTTCTGACCTTCCCCAAATATGATATAAACTAAACGAGTTGATTCAGTTTTCACTCCCTTGATGCAAAGGTGAAATATGCACTGAAAAGGTGGGAACTTCATCAAAAAAGAGGAAGAATTATCAAAAAATAAAGATATAGAAAATTTGCCAAAAACCTGGACAAACCACAGTAGTCAAGTGGGAGATCTTACTTCTTGGGGTCAGATATTGCCTCACTGAATTCCTGCCACAGGACAGACAATGCTGATAGTCCCAACATGCAAATGCCCACTCTTGGAGCTGACAAGCAGGACTAGGACTGGTTGGGTCCTGCAGTTTGTAGTTCAGGCATTTGACTCTAGTCGCTAAAGAAATTTGGGTTCAAAATCGAATTTTGAGTTATTTCCCTTCTGGAATACTTAATACAGTCTGTAAGTGCAAACGTGCTCTTGGAAGCTGAGGGGAAAAGTTCATGGCCCCTTTCTGAGGTGAGCATTTCTCCCAGAGCAGCTGCAGAATGAAATGCAATATTGCCATCTACTGCCCTGCCGTGCAGCCAGCCCCTCTCTGGCTGACACAGCCGGCTGGAGATGAGATCAATGTTTCAGGACAAGGAATCTTTTAATCATAATGAAAATGTGATCTTGACTGATCCGAGGTCACATTACATTAATACAGTCTTCAAAGCTTTTTTAATAATACAATTAACGATTTCTGCCATACCATTAAGAGAATTAAAGACCAAAAAGCTTAAGGGGTATTGACCTATTCAGTTTCAGTTTTTAAAATAACCTCAAAGCAACACGGACTTTTTTCCTTTTTTCACTCCATCCTTTAAACTCCCACATACATAATTCTTGGATGCGCTTTTCTATTTGTGTTCATGGATATCACACTTTTAGTAAAGATTTGGATAAGCCAATAGAGGGGATCTCCATTCTGATGAGTTAACCCCTTTTATCTTGTGAACCAACAGGTCAGGCTGGGACCGCTTGCACTGCTGTAAGACGAAAAACAACAACATTAATTAGGAAGGTCAAAAACTACAGTTTGATGCAGAAAGAGACTTACTCACACAAAGGCACTGTAATTCCTCACCCCCTTTTCTCCAAGCCAACAATCTCACTCTGTTCCTTAACCTATCATCTCACTAAAGCTCCCACCCGTGCCTTTGCAAATGACTTGGAAGCTTTAAAGCAATTTAATAAATACAATTAAAATACATCCTGGCAAATTTTCCCTCCCACTCAGCTCATCCCTCAGCACCAGAAGCCACAGATTCAACCGGTATTTCTCAACAAGTGGTGCTATTTGTTGGCCACTCACTGTAGCCTGAGCATCCCTGGGTTCTAACTGCTCCCTCAGCAGCAGTGCAGTGCGGGATGCTGGCTCCCAGGAATATCCCTTGCCAGGACACAGTGGGGCCCAAACTACCCAGAGGCTGTGATCAAGCAGTCAGGACTGATGTGCCCTGGTATGGCTGCTGAACAAGCAAGGTCAGCATCAGAAAGCAGCAACACTGCGACTTTCACCCTGGATGAGTTCCAGCGTTCAGGAAAAGACTTTAGCCAAACTGGCACTCTGTTGTGTGTCCCTGTATCAACTGGGTTCTCTTCTGTGCTTCCTTGTTTTCTTTCTTTTTTTCAGGCATTAGATATAAAAGCTGCTTGTCCATGTTTATTTTGTAGGACAAGTGAATCCCGGGTAAGTCGTTTTGAATGGACTGCAGACGCCAGCAGGGTTCTGTGAGGGAGAGCAGCCTGCTCTGAGGATCCATGTTAGTCCTGAGCAGGATACGAGAGGGGAGAGGCAGAACTGTGCCTGAGCAGCAAAAATTGCAGATGAAACCAGGGGGCTGTGAAAAATTCATAAAAAGTGGAGAACACAACTCAGCCCATGCCACCACCATATGAGCTTATTGTCCTGGGCAGGGGTTCAACCACGGGATTTGGCAGAGAGGATTCTTTCTGATCAGTTACACCAATCCACTGCCACAAATACAGAGCATAATCCAGTATCAAAGCTGCCAGGCTTGTATTTCCCTGCATTTCCAGGTCCTGAGCAGTAGGATCCTGTCTGCCTTCTGGATTTCTAATACCAGTGGCCTTTTTCCTTGGCTAGGACAGGCAATACTGGCTGCCCTGACCCTGCTATGTTGAGAGGTGAACTATCCAAGTATGTGTTACCTCCCCTTCAGATCCCATTGCTGGAATCATCTCTGCCACTGTAATTACACTGCATCAGAGACTGCACTGGTCTGAGAGTAAGTCACTGCAAGGCTGCAGCCAGGCAAAAATACAGAGGCAAAAATCAAGCACTTCTATTGCTGGGAACTGATATCAGCTCTGTCTTTGGTCGAAACCTGCCTTCCCCTTCCTCTGTAGGCCCACAGCATCACTCTGTGAGCTTAGGCCTGCAAGTCGAAAGCCAGGCAAGGACAGAGCACAGCATGGAATATCCATCTGTGGAAGCAAAGGCTCTCTGAAGCTCTCAGTCTCAGTTCTTCAATGACTAGAAAGACATAAGGTCCCTCCCTCCCATCCCCAGCATGGCAGAGCAATGTGCTTTGCAATCTATTTGACAACTCATGAGGATATTACCTATCGAAGTGCTCGTGTCTTTGATGCCTTAACTGTTCAGGCAGGACATGCTAAATATCATCTTGCAGAAACTTCTGATGTCTACAGGGAGCAAGACCCCTTCTTGACCTTTTCTCTTGCTATTTCGCTGGTTTTGTTCTGTGCTTCTCAGAGCTGCTCCTCCATCCCAGATGCACAAAAAGGGTCAAACTAGCAGAGGTGGCTTGTGCCAAAGGCTTTGGCTTCTGCCAAGAGACACTTTAAAAGGAAGATATTTGTGCTTGTGACATAGAGCAAAGAGGGACAATGCGTCTTTCACTCCAATTGATTTACCCATCAACCTTCTACGCAAACAAGGATAAAAGCAGCATTTCAGTCTGTATTACAGCAGATGGGCTCTGCATGCAGCACAAGAGAAATAGCTTCAAAAAAGATTGAACCAGCCCCAAGATCTGGAGAGGGCGGGGGAATCAGAAGGCTCTTTTTTATCATGAGGCTGAAGACAGCATTTACCAAAATGCATCTTGGTTAAGATGCTTAGCAAAGGCTTGGAGGAGAGGGGACATGCTAAGCAAGGAGAAACTCAGAAAATTAGTCAGTTTAACTAATCCTTTCAGGAAAGGTTTTTCTCATCTCCCTCCCCACTCCCTGCAGAAAGCTGGGACAGGATTACTGGTTCCAGGTAGAAGGATTGAAGGTATGCTGCACATCTGTATCTTTTAAAAGCAGCATGAAATTAAAGCCATTAAGCCAAGGCCACTGCGCTGACCAGAGGGCACACAGAGCTCTGAAGTATTTCTCCTCTTATGGTCACTGACCTTTAACATACCACAGTCCAGAGAGGCTGAGCTATTAATTTACAAATCCAGTGTTGGTGAATGAACACCGACATCCCCAAATGTACTCATCATGGTGAATGCAACCTCTGATCTCCTCCCTGAGAACGCAAAAAAAAAAAAAAAAAAAAAAAGAAAAAAGAAAAAGTTGAACTTCATCTAAGTGTCAGGTGGCTGGGAGAAAAGAATTCTTCCAGATGGAGTTTATTGATCTTCCAAAAATAGAGCCTTCAGTTTAAATTAAAACCAAAAAGACTTCTTTAAAAAAAACACTACACATACAAACAAAAAAAAAAAACAAAACCAAAAAAAAACCAACCAGCAACAACCTTCAAAATAGAAAAAGTCAGTGAAGTCTAATGCAAATTGAGGAAATTAAACTGGGACTTCTCCATCAAGCTGGACTGTAAGAAGAAACAAATTGCCAAGCAGGCTAATTACAGACTCCTAATTTTGTTTCCCATGTACTTAAATTTTATTGCATGCTCATCTGTAACAAGAAATACATAAAAGAAGGCCTAAGTCAGTACCAAACAATGAACTACAGCTGGATGCATTCTTTGTTTATGCAGTTGAGCAATAAAGTTGACAAAGCAGAAATTCGATTTGGACATGTTAATTTCCCCTTTTTCTGCAACATCCTTAAGGTGCAAATGTTAAGAAGTATCCAGGTAGATGAAGCTTACAGTGTTCCCTCCCTTCTTCATCCATAGGAAAGGACACTAAGATGTGAATTTGAACATCCCTGATTCTCTTCTACTTTGGCAGACATGTTAGGCAGACTTTTGGATGGCTCACTTCTCAGAATCAAGCCGTACAAGTCAATAGTGGCTATTGAGTATTAATTTCTATTCCCAAGCATCGAAAAATTTTGCACAACAGAGCCACAATCATCTGCTAGGAAACAATGAGATATAACATGGAAAGTCACACCCAGGGTTCCTGATGAGACAAGAGTACAAAGGGGCAAAACTTGGGTGCAATCTGCCTTTTGTGCTACTCTGACTTCACCTTGACTTCACAAATATTTGACAAAATCATCCCGGGGCCCACTGGAGACAAACTCCACAGATAAATGAGCCTGAATGACAAACACAAGACAAGCTTTACCACACCCCCATCCTCCTTCTCGAGGCAGTCAAGCCAACCAGGGATGCATTTAAAGCCCGGGCACGGTCTGCAGCCCCAGGAGATGACGACAAAGTTACGCTGTGTAATGGTGCCATCTCGTGGTACTGAGACAGGTGACGCTGCAAGGGCTGCAGTTTCAGGGCAGACATCACACACCACACATCAAAACAGATCCGCTCCGTTTGAGTTTTACAGTGCATGGTCACCCACCAGCACAGGAGAATTCCGTGATGATTTACAACCACAGGTCACGGCAGCCCCACATGGCTCAGTGAGACTGGGACCAGGACAGGGGCTCTGATGATGTTTTGACTCCTAAGAGGAATTTGAAAAATTGAAAATCTATCTGAAAAGACAATAAAAATGAAGAAGGTCAGGAAAAGCTGCCTCACAGAGGCAAATCCAAAAACCAGTGCTGTTCACTGATGTCATGACAGACCACAAGGTCTCCATCCCCACACTGAAAGCATCTTGACAGTACCAGAGCCACAGCTCAGCGTTAAACAGAAAGGCAAAATCCATCACAGGAGATGGAAACAAAATAAATTCAGACTAAAGAAACTGGATGCACTTGTAAAGACAAAACTTTAGAACAACTTGCCAACAAACGTGGCAGATTTCCCACTGCCCAACATCTGAAAATCAAAACTGCCAAATCAAAACAATCCCTCTAAAAAAATGGGTTGTTTCAACCAAAACCAATGATTTTTTGACACAGCAACCATGCACAAAATTGTCTGGCTCACATTATGTGAAACATCATGATAGATTAATGTAATGAAGTTTCTAGCCTTAAAATCCATATGTTTACTTGTCTTGAGAGCAAACCAAACCCTTTTTTCAGTTGGCACACACCCACCAGATGACTGCTAACACTAATCTTGATGTCTAACATCTTACTTGCAGGCCAGACATAAGCATCTCTGCTTGTGAGAACCACAGATACAAACACCCTCTCAGCAGATCTGCCAGCCCTCTCACACACACACTCACCTCCTTGTCTCCTGAGCAGAAACATCACCGTGTCTCATCACAACCGAAGCGCAGATTCAGAAAGAGATAAAATACCAGGTTTCGAAAACTTCCCTCCAAAAACTGGAATGCTCTTTCAAGCCTTTGCCAACATTTTTGGCACTCTGAAACTGTCCTACCCTTGAGTAAATGCAGATTTCTTTTAAATAAAAGAACTTCCACTGAGAGAAAAAAATATGTTTGTGCTGTTGGATGTGTTTTTTCTGCTCTGTTCTATTAAGACAGTGAAAATATTGGATCTGTTTCTTCTTCAGGCCCTCTTAGGATTCTTCTGATCTCAGTAAGCAGTGCTTCAGACTGCTAAGAATGAGTTGCAGGTCCAAGCTTCTGCATTAATCAGATACGTTAAAGCACTAATATAACAAAAAAAAAAAAAAAGGAAACAAAATCAATATTCAGACTAATTGTTCTGGAAGTCAGCGTTTCTGAAATAATACAGAGCAAGTCTCTGTCCTCCTGGAACCTGCAGCCCTGGAGTTTAGTACAGCTAAGCAGGATCTCAGAATTCCTGGCTCTAATTGTCACAAGTTTTGATGAGAAGGATGATCTCTTTGTTTGATTAGAGAGTACCAAGCACCTGCCACCACAACCTCAGCAAACTCACCTTTGTTTACCTCTGTGAGATGCCCAGTTGTCATCATGAGAATTTTTGATCCTTAGAAAACAAAAACCTAAATGAAATCAAGGAAGGTGATTCATAAACAGAGGAAACAATTTTTCTGGGAGAACAGCCAGTAAAGTGGCTGTTAATGTAGCTGGGAATCACTGGCTGATAGGTGAAAAGGAAATTCAGTTTGGGGATTTCAAAAAATTGGTGGTTTTATCCTCTAACTCAAAGTGTCTCCAGATATAGAATAAATTTCATCTAATTAGTCACCTGCCCTTTCCAGACAGCACCTTATATATCTCCTTTATTCTAACACAAATTCATAGAGAGTTTCCTGGGACCTTCTTGGACAACATTTTGTTGAAAAACCTAATTCAGATTAAAATTCTTAATGTTCCTCACCTGCTGGAACAACCCCAGTTTTCCTGACTCTGTCACTATAATATAATGTGTAAACTGGACATGAGGCCAGTTTGCCAGGCTCCTGCAACTCCAGATCAGCTTTCATGAGTGGAGATTGAATAATTTTCTATCGTATTTCAAAGCAACTGGTATTGCAACTCTTCACAACTTTTTTTTTTTTTAAAGTATGTATTTAACAATACCTTTAACAAGAATATAGGCTGTTCCACAGGAGAACATGGAGTTTCCAGCAGTCTTCACAGCACACTCTTGGCTGACTTTTCAACAACCTTAAGATCCACTGACTTTAAAGTTAGTCCTAAATGCACTTTCTTTGCGACAAGAGAACCATAGCAACATGATTAAGGCTGGCACACGATCCAGTGCTTTAATTCTCTTGGCAAAAACTTCTAAGTTCCAATTATAGCATTTCTTTTATTTATTTTTTTTAAGAGATGCTTAGGAAGGTCTGATTTCACTGTGTCTCAGGCATATGGTTTACAGAGCAGCTCAACAGGGAAGGAGTTACTTGGATACATGAATAAATGCTACATTAAATCACAACCTTAAACAAAAACAGGGTGATGGGGCTATGTGTGAGCAATTATGCTGTACAGGGAGAAAAATATACATCCCTACAGTGTACCTACAATACATCCCTACAGAACTGTCTCCCTGGAAATGCTGGATTAGTTTCTGGAAAGAAACAACTTGTTTCTTGTTCCAAGGCAGCCACTTAAGAATTACAGGCTGCTGGATCTGTCCAGGATTATCAAGACCCTCCTGCAGTTCACCTCTTTTGCAAAGCCTTTTCTCTGCCACTGGACTAAAGATCTGATCCTTACAAGTTTCACCTGTAATTAACACAACATTCAGGCTTTTGAAATCCCTCATTAAAATAAATTAAAATATTCTAACACAGAACCAGCCTGTGGTAAGAGCAAAATTTCTTTACCAGGCCACAACATGAGTAATCTAGTGAAATATGTTGTATTTCAAGTTAATTGAATGCAAAACATTAGGAAAGAGCCTACAGGAAATAAAACATGCAATATGGAATCTACATGAAGTTTCTACACCCTGAGCTTGCACACAGAATTATCACAGTGCCTGAACTGAAAGGCAGTTTAATGCCTGTAGCTTGTTCACTCTTCTTCTCTACACCAAAGTTTTTCTGCATGAATGGCCTCTGTGTGCCATCCTGTCCACCACAGGGTTTAAGGCAGATTTTTCTGCTAGAAAAGCTCAAATGAAAGCAATTTGAGATCAATTGTTCGCTCTGAAAGGAAGGTTACAACTGTCATTCTGATACCAATGTGTGTTGTGGTATCTCTCTTCCATAATGCAGGATGTGGTTTCCATAGAAATATCTTCTTACATCAGTACCTACAAGCCCTCCAATTATTCCCCTTTGGACACCTCATGCAATCCAATAAAATCTTTTCAGAGCAGGGAAATAACTAGGCTCAGCTACTACTTAATTACTTGGTGAGAAGAAAAAGAAAAGGACATTTAGTAAACAAAAGCTTTATTTAAAACATTAAATGGAGTACATGCGCTGCAAGAAAATTTCATCTTACCTGAAGAAATTTCTCCAGTGTTACAAATTAAGGATAATCCATTACAATTTTTAAGATCATACTGAACTCTGCTGATTTCTGGAATAGCAATTATGTTGTAGTTTTAAATTGTTTGGTGGCCTTGTCTCCAACTAAGTCTGCAGAACCTGTTCTTTTCCTGGGACATATATGTTGCCGAGCATTGCCTGCACCTTGTTCCAAGTCCTCCTCTTCAGGACCTTGTGAGTTCACAGTCCCTGTTGGTGTTGTGTCGTCTTTTTTCTCTGTGGCATCTCCTGCCACTTTCCCAACCCCAGGAAAGCATTCAACACCCTGAAATTAGAGCCAAGACAGAAGGAACAGCAAATTATACACAAAGAAGATAAACAGTGACTTGATGCTAATATCAAATGCCTCTGTGGACTACGGCCGCCATAAACATGCAAAGCAAGAAACTCAGCTGCATTGTTTGTATAGAACAGCTTCATTCCTGCTGCTCTGCCTGCCTTCCCAGAAGTGTCAGCATAAAGAAAACTGGGAGCACAGGGAGCCTTGATCTGGCTGGGTGGGCTCTGAAGCCATGGCCACAGCACACAACAAGAGTGTGCACCACAGGGGCCGGAGCCAGCACAGCTCCCATGGGACACCCAGGGCTGAAGGAAACAAACTGATTTAATTGTGTGGCAACCAAAATGTGCTGGGGAAACAACCCCTGCAGCTCTTTGTTTTGCTTCCACTCGTCTCTCCTTTTTCTTTATTACTTGAAAAAGCTTCATTCCTGTGATTTGTTTTCTCAGATACGTGGCTTAGGCTTCGGCTTCATTCAAACCCCACTGCCTGTTTTACGCTTCGGTGCTGCAATAAGCTAAGCACAGTCAGATTTGCAGCTCAGCAGTGAGATAAAATAATTAGGACCATAAAGAGTTTGGCTTATTCATTCTGAAGTCACACTCAAGCCCCTGCACAGGAAAGACCACAGTGGAGTTCAGAAAGCCATTCCATATGCAGACTTTCGAATTCGCAGTACACCTGCTTGGTTACAGTTCCTTTATCTCAGTAAGGATGAAATTAAAGCATTTAGCAAAACTAGTCTGCATTCTTTAGCCTCTCAAACACTTACAACTACATAGATTAGCTATAAATATCATTTATATGTGTGTATGTATATATATAATATAGCTGTGACTCCCTACACAGATATATGAGTCAGTAGTAAAACACACACCTGTGGAAATCTCTCATATTTAAACCTCTCTACTTCACTAAAAAGGGAAAAGACCACCAATCGAAAACAAAGTCATAAAATGGCATATTAGTCACTGTACCTTATTTATCTTGTCCATATCTGATTGTCTGGGTTTACTGGTTGGAGTCTTCTCCATACAAGAGCCCACTTCAGCCTCTGGAGAAATGGGGTGAATATTTTGCCCCAGAAAGAGATTAAAAAGGAAAAAATATTATCATACTTCCATGGCTATTTTCATTTAAAAAAAAAAAAAACAAAAAAAGCCACCTGACTGCTGCCTTCAATCCCTCTTGCCTTATTTTTGTTAACTAACCAAACCAGGGTGCCCCATGACACTACCACAAAAACCAAAGGTGAACAACTATACTAGAAACAAAATATCTGTGAGTCATGAAGGCTCTGCTAAATAGATAATCTGTGCACCTCTTACACCTGGAAAACCCATATCCCTTTTTTTCAGAAAATACAGGTACTCTGACCAATTCTGATAAAGGATTATAAGCAATTATTTGAAATTTATTTTAATTCCTCTCAGCCTGCTTGGTTTTGCATTAGCTTCACATTTACATGCTTCATGTATATTACTAAAATGCTTCAAAACAGCTCAGTCACTGCCTGGTAGATTTAGCAACCACAACCAAACCATGTGAAATGATTTCTGTTCCTCCAATCAGCCCCAGAAGAGAAATGTCACCATGTTCCTGTTACTGAGACTATTTGCTGAAACTAAATCTCCTACATTTTTCAAACAATAAGAATTAATTCAGAATGCATGACTGCAGCTATGTGTGACGTGCTAAAAAGCTTTATTTTTATAGATATATATGTGTGTGTATACATGCCAATGTATCTGTGCACATCCAAACTGAAGCATCAGCTGCAGCAAACAATGTGCTGCAGTTTAGATGAACTGCCACTAGATGCAGCCACATAACCTTGCAAAACTGAAAACTCTGACCTCAGGATTACAGAAACCTGTTTTGGAATATCTATGACTGTAGAATTCTTACAAGAACATTAATGGTATTCAATCCTGAGTACTGCTTTGGGAAAAAAAAATACATGATATGAGCAAAATATTCCATTTTTCTTCTCAGTAATTTTGTTCCAAAACACAGCATTGTAAATGTCAACAGGAATCTAAGAAATCAGAGCAGAATAAGACTTGTCTATTTTCACAGTTGTTGCCATAGATCCTGATTGGAGCTGACAATATTGAATTACATTGTGTTTTGCTGTCTGCAGAACATAGAAAGCAGGAATGAAGCCCTTGTTCCCAAGGGACCCTCTAAAGATAGAATCATGGAATCATAGAATAGTATGGATTGGAAGAGATCTTTAAAGGTCATCTAATCCAAGCCCCAGCAATGAGCAGGGACATCTTCCACTATCCCAGGTTGCTCCAAGCCCTGTCCAGCCTGGCCTTGGACACTTCCAGGGATGGGACTGCCACAGCTTCTCTGGAAAGCCTGTACCAGGGCCTCAACACCCTCACAGTAATTTTTTTTTCCTTTTATCTAGCCTAAATCTATCCTCTTTTAGTTTAAAATCATTATCCCTTGTCCTATTGCAACAGGTCCAACTAAAAACTATATTCCCATCTTTCTTACTGTCCCCCCCTTTAGGTAGTGGAAAGTTGCAGTCAAGGCACTTCCCCAGCCTCATGTGTATTTTTTTATTGACAGCAATTCTGGTGGAATGATATTTCCCCATTCTTTGGATCATTCATCTGTTTGTTTCTTTTTCTAGAGAATGGCAAAAAGAAGAAAGAAAAAATAAAGCATCCTCTCCCCCAGGCTCTGCTGGGTTTTGATCTGATCATAGTTCTGTTCAGTTGCCATTAATAAACTTCACTTAGCAAGATTAAAGGAAAGAGCAATACCAGGTTTTGCTGGTTTAAAGCATGAGGAACACAGATATAATGGCTTCAGAGGAACCCAGCCTAGGGCTAAAGTCTGACTTAACTCTCCTGTGGGTGCTGCAGACAAGATGAAACGCAATGTCTCAACGGAAGGTTCCCGAGCCAAAACAGAGCAGGATGGATGTGGCAAGGCATGGGAGCAATTTTCTCTGGAGCGCTCCTTGCTGAACTTCCAGAAAGAGACAACGTGTGCCCTTCTTTTGGAACCTAGTGCTTATCACAGCTTGTGTGCATGCAGCACAGGGGCCTGTCTGGGTCCTCCAAGCAGCTGAACAGGTCACAGCAACGAGATCCCCACACCAACTGTCACAAGCTTTCCCTACTCTGTCGCTATCTGTTGTGAAGTAGGCAGAAAATGCTCCCAGCAAAAAGGATTTACCCTGTAGGACAGTACTTGGAATCTTCCAAAATCCATAATGAAAACCTTTGTGTTTCCATCCAAGAATGGTACTGGCAGCAATTGAAGGTAATTAAGCAAACTGCCCATTGGCCATACAAATTTCTTCTTTGTAACAATTTCAGAGAAACAAGCCCCTGTCTATAACCCAGACAATGTGTTGTGCAACAGGAATTTTTTGGGCTAACTTCTACCCTGCTCTAAGTACACTGAAACAGGAGTTA
The DNA here is from genome assembly GCA_013397795.1 of Orthonyx spaldingii. NCBI lineage: Eukaryota > Metazoa > Chordata > Aves > Passeriformes > Orthonychidae > Orthonyx > Orthonyx spaldingii. The sequence continues at coordinate 747,398 of VZTJ01003253.1, forward strand.
CAGCCACTTTATGCCAAGGCTGTGCTTTGTTCAGGATCTCTCAGATACTCTGTGGTTCCATTTCATTACCTCATAATTTCTAAGAATTGTCCTGTTTACTGTGAAAAGATGAGGGAACTGGACTGCACACTCAGTAGTTTCTCCATGTGCAAACAACAGACACCATCTCTCCATGATCACTACCTAACCCCTGATTACATTTCTTATCTTTATAGAACTGTAACACAGACAAGTTCACACCGATTGTTGTAACTCACTTCCTGAAGGGGATGACTCCATCTGAATTTTTAACCAGATATTCACTCGCTGGCTCCAATCTCCTGGTGCTTCCACCTCCCACAGCCGCTTCTGCTCCTCGGGATGAGCCTGCAGGAATTTCTGACAAACTGAATAGGAGAAACCAAGGGGTAAAAGTATGAATGAGTGAAAAGTACAGCAGAAGAGGGAGTGTGTTCTACCCCAGAAATTCTCTCAGACCTACTTTCATTAGTTCCTTTGGAAATATTTCTTCTCCTTTCTCATCTTCCTCCTCTTTGTTTTAGCTGAGGCTTTTACTAAAAGTCTCTGTGGAATGGCCTAAAGAGTCCTGAGTGAATCCTGTCCATCTGCTTCAGACTAGATTATTTCCTTGTGAGTGCAGAAATAAAGGACTTGAAACAATTTGCTGAGCACCTTCTTCTGGCACTGCAGCACAGAACAATGTCCAGACACTCAGCAGGTTTCAGACTAACACCAGTGTGGAGTTTCTTATCCTCACTACTCTGAAAGGAAAGGTGTGCCTCCATCTTTCAGCTTCAACCAGTTTGAATGCTCCTCTAATTTCTGTTTATAAAGAAAAGCTCTGCTTCAGTTTGGTTTTGGGCCAAAATCACCCTCCTTTTCACTAGTGCTACCCTATGCTCCATTGCTAGGTTCATTTATTTCTTCAGATGTGGAAAAAAAGAAATGGGAAGAACCAACAGAAAAATGACAGGATATCAGCGAGAGATGTTTAAATGCCACATATTGCTACAGATTCCTATCACTGACAGAACACACTGACCATCCATTCAACTTGGATAAACAATCAAATTTAGGTCTGCTTATATTATCAAACTGAAATACGTCCGATTTAGTGGTATCCTTAGGATGTATGCAGTGTCAAGAGGAGGCACAAACAGTTGTAGAACAGACAGTTGTGGAACAAACAGTTCAAAACATTTAAAGGGGATTTTTAAACTTCCCTTAACCACCATCCTATCAGTTGCACCAACTGCACTAAGATAGCAATCTGTAAACAACAAAATCAGTGTCATACTCTGTCCACTGTAGTTCATCATACTACAGAATGGGTAATTTATCTTCAACATTCAGTTGAGTTTAACAATGGGATGTCAAAACAAAACCCCTAATTCTGGTATGTAAACATTTGCCTTACAGTAATGAGCAGATCGCGGACATTAATTTTACCCAAATATATCCAGACTAAATTAATCATTCCAATAAAAGCTACTAAAACTAACATATATACCAGAATCCATGTATCTGCTAAACAGCTTTTTACTTCCTTTTAGGCCAGTACAGCAGCTTAAATACCATGCTGGTGAAAACTATCCACAGCTTCAGAGATTTCAGTACAGTGATTTAGAGTAAAAGGTCGCATTCATTTGTCACAGTATGAAAATGTGGTTCCAATGAAATTAAAAACAGACAGTGACTTCAATACGCTCAAAATTTAACTTAGAGTATTGGTATTTTTATAAAAAAAACCTAATTAAAACATGATGCAAATCAAATTTATGCACTATTAGCTCTAAACTTAATTGAGACAAAAGCAGTCTTCCAATATATTGCTAATGTTAACACATAAGAAATGCATCTTTCTCATCCAGAGTGTCTAAAGCCCTGAGGCCTCACAAAGGAAAAATGGATATTACTGGGAGAAGAGAAGGAATGCTGTCAATAGTATTCCCTCCTGAATTTATAAGTAGCAATACCTGCTCAGATACCTTCATAGACATTTAATGGCACATAATAACCAAGAGAAAGAACAGATGTGGCGAAAATCTTGTTGACACTTATCAGGAAATAGCTGGAAAGCTGTCAGTCAATCAAAATATCTCCCCAAAAATGATGGTGAAGACTGCACCACACAGAGAGCAACCTCAGAAAAAAATACTTTTCCAAAGAAGACAGTTTTGTAAATAATGTGAGCACAGACATTTTCTGAGAATTTTACTAGCAAAACCAGAGCTTCGACCTGAAGACAGAGAAGATATATGACTATTTTTTGATCTTTTAAAAGTGACAAATGTGCAAAGACAGGTGATACAAAACAAGTACTGATGTAACTGGATGACTGAGCAGAGCCTGGGTATTTGGCTTATTAAATGTAATTTCCTAAAAATGCAAGATCTACCAGAGCATTATGTGCATAGCGTGGGCTTGACAAGAGCTTATGATTCTTTTCCTCTGGTGTCAAATAAAATGTTTAAGTCCTTGTCTAGGGCAATGACATAGTTCTAAGAGAAAACAGTTCTAGGAACACAAAATGTCAAACTAGAAGTTTTGTGCTTCTTGTTGTCTTACATAAATATTGGCCTACCTTTCCACAGGAAATTCCAGATGTCTCTGGAAAAGTAACCAGTTACAAGCTAACAACGGTTCGGTTCAGACAAGGGCACAGTGAAGACAATCTTACCAAGACCATATTGAAAATTATACATTATACATGACCCTTACCTAACGTGTCCACATCAAACGATTTACCTTGATACATGGCAGCAGAAATAGGGCAGCTGATCCCCAAGGCATCCTCAGCCAGGAAAGACTGACAGAAATCATGCAACATTTTCATCCCTAGGCCACCTCTTCTGTACTTTCTCCGGACAAATATAGTATCCAAAACTGGCAGCAGGTAACACTGACTGGTTGTACCATCACACAGGCTCCCTGAAAACAGACAGGGAAAAATACATCCATTTGCAAACAAAGCTGGTATTGTTGCACTAACTGCTGTGTGATTTCAGCCACGCACACTGCCCTGGTACCTTTCCACAGGCTGTGAGGATGATCCCAGCTGAAGTGTATTTGCATAGACAGTAAAACACTTTCCAGGAGGATGATTTGTGCCATGAAATGGAGAGGACCTGCCTAACATGTGGCTGACAGGTCTTACCAGAGTATTTTCCAGACTCTGATTCTTCATAGTCACACCATCTTGGTACACAGGCAATGTATATAGGGAAGTTCACTGAAAAGACATAACTGGTTCATAACCAAAGAGATACAAATATTCTGAATGTAATGTCAGTATATTCTTTTAAATAAACAGCAGAGTGATGCGTTTTAAGAAAACCCTGTAAGAGCTCCTTTGTAAGTCACTCCATTTCTACTGACTGATAATTTATCACACATGTAAGTGCTTCTAGTCCATCACTTGAACTACCACTGTCAGTGTTAAACCAGGGGTTTCACTCAAGGACAGTCCTTGCTAAAAAACACATTAAGTCAGTTAACTGAAATCACGGGGTCATGGCATAATGCTCTACATGTGGACAAAATACAGACTCAAGTATAAGCCTCCAAACTATTAGAACTAGTTCTCAGTGAAAATTGTCCAAAAAAAACCCAAAACACAGAACCAAGGAATTTATTTTGCAATCACAAATGGTAAACTCAAACTGGAGTCAAGAGGGAATTGATTAAGAACAGACATTCAGCATCCCAAATTTTGATGTTCACCCTCACCAACCTAGGACCCTATTGCTGCACTTTCATTCAGTGCAGAATACCATAAAAACAGAACTTCAAACCACTCTACAGCATAAGCACTCAGTCCTGAAATGAATGACTGACATCAGTTCACCAACCACCTACAAATAGGATAAGGTCCCCATAGAAAAATCTCACTGATTTAATTTTTAGAAAATATTTATGAAGATTTTATGCTCCTTCTGAGAACACAGCAGGTTACATACAAATGGATAGCCAGGCCTTTATAACAGAAAATGGTTACATTTTCATACTTTGTCGCTTAAGTCTCATCAACACCTTTTTATTTCTTGCTACTTCCTAGTGGACCTGACTCAGTCTAGTTTCCAGTGTCTTGAGACATGAAGCTTTCATCACTTCACTAAGATGTATTTCACAGTTTTACCAATCTCCTATTGAATGGCTGTTCCTAAATTCCAACATAAGACTCTTACTCAATAGATCCATTTTTTCTTTGTCACATTCCCATAACTATCTTAAACTGGGGTCTGTTTCTGCTCCTTCAGTTGGTGTCCAGCACCTTTTGCTGACAACGGACATGGCTGACTTTTATTACTCTCTTTTCTAGGATGCCAATTCAGCACAGCATACATGACTATTTTTAATTCTAGACCCTGATTTGTCAAGTTCATCATTTAGCAAGAATCCACATCACACAGACTGAGCCATACAATAAGAGTATGTAGCTACATAACCATCCATTCACATCTTGATCAAGCTTGGTTCACTCCTGCTTAATCAAAGTGCATGCTTAACTTCAAACACATGTTCCAGCACATTGTTGGAAAAGGGTGGGTTGTGGTGGTGTTTATAACCTTTCAATATTTGTAATACATGATGGGTAGTTACTCTTTTTGTCGTGAGCCAAAAAATTGAGTATACCCCCAGTCTCATTGTTAGCTGCCAACCCAACAGAGATGTCAAATCCCAGCAGATTTGCATCATACATTCTAAGGGACAAACTCTTCCTCATGAAGTCTTTAAGAATTCCTGCATGTTGCAAGTGTTCTTTTAAGTTTATTATTATCTCATATAGTCCATCTCCTCTAAATCCTGATGAGAGTGCTGTGCAGCAATCCCAGGAGCTGAGTGATTTATGTCTGAGCTCCTAATTTTGTGTTGAGAAGATGACAAAAACTTGTCATGTCTAAAGGCACTGTAAATAAAGAAACCATGAAGCCATTCTTCACCTTGTCCCTGGGAAACACATTAGGAGAGTCACAGCCCACAGGCATTTCAAATAAAATAAACAAACAAACCAACCTTTGGAACAAAGGCCACTTTGTCCCTGTTTCCCATCGAACAGCACAAGGTTACCGTAAGCTAATGGTGGCCCGGAGGTGACCACAGGGCTCTCCCACATTTGGTTGAGAGGTTTGTTTCATTGTTGGAACACACAAAGTTTTGAGGTGAGGGAGGAGACAGGGAAAATAAGGGCATTGGTGATGGAGAGGGAAGCATTCATGCAGTCTGCCCTTTGAAAGCCTTTGATCTGCTTGGTTAGGTCATGAGTGCCAAATGACCAACTTCGGAGCCAGCAAAATGGCAAACAGATATTACAAGGGCAGGAAAGCAGACAGCCATTAGCATTCCCAAAGAGCCACAAACCAGAAAAAAAAACCAATCCAGTCCCCACATCCAACAGACCCAAACAAAACAAGGCTGTGCACACTGACTATTTCCCTGCTGAACAAGTTGGCTTGGCGCACACATGTTTGGACAAGTCTCGAGCAGGCTGAGTGCTTGTGTAAAGGGTGGGGAATATTTCTGCAGAGCAGAACCCAAGGTCAACCCATTGTGTGAGTTTGTATGTGAGAAGGGGAACAAAGGTTCTGGTTTCAATAAAATTAAATGAATTCATGTCTGGACTGGTATGTAGTCATTTCATTTTCATTACAGCCAGAACCTTCAATCTGCCTCAGAAATGCACATTAAAAATATTATTGCTAGCAAACAGAGGGAGACAAAAGCAATTATTCAACAAGATTTCAGCTAATTGTCTGTCAGGTTAATTTCAATGCCGGGTTTTTTTTCCTGAAATAAATGTATGTAATCGATGAAAAAATAAAATCCTGTTATATTTTTAAGGATCTGTCTCTAGAGAATCACACCTGGGCCACAAGTGTCAAAAGAAATTTCCAAAGGCTTGTATGAAGAAAGGCGTGAAATGCATTTTAGCTCGGGAAGCCACTCCCAAAGACCATCTCTAAGGCTCTGGTGTAGAAAAAAATCAGAGATTGGGTCAGGGTTGCTTTTTTGCCTGCTCCATGTCAGCTTAAGAGTTTTTGCAGTCAGGTCTTCCCAAACTGTGACTTGTGGAGCGTTTCTAAAGAATGAATGAGAAGCCAACAATGCCTTTACTCCTGATACACCTGTGTGTTTTACAGCCTTCTCAGAGGACTCAGTTTGGTTAAGGCTGGTTTGATTCGCATCACTCCACACTTTTACTACTAAGATTCGTCAGGAGGGAAGGGACCAGCTTTGACAATCTGACTCTTTTGTTTTTCATGCCACAGACAGCTTGGTCTGCAGCTGGGCAGCTCATATGTGTTACATAGACAGCAATACATAACAGCAGGTGGAAAAAAAGAGGTCTATAAAAAAGGGATTTTGTTCTGGTTTGTTCTTAAAAGCACTAAGATACTTCTGGCTCATTGCACCCTCCAACCTCCTTATTGATTTATCTGCATCATGAATCTTCCACATTCTCCTGGAATTTATGTGAAGGTGATGAAAGTCCATTTTCAGTAATTACTAGTCCTCAGTAAATAAACAAAGAAAAACTTTCAGGGAATTACATGGTTTCACTGCACAAGAAACAAGTGTCAGTAACCGTGGTAATTAATCCCACATCACAACACAAAACACATTCTTTCTGAGGTTCTCACACAGAGCATGAAATAAATACTTTAAACAATGTAAAACAGCTCCCAAAACCCATCTATATGAGGGCTTTCTGCAAAATATTTCATTTTCAGGTTGTTACCCGCAAAGAAAGGTACAGGAAGAGGGAACTGTCATTTCCTATTGTACCTTTAAGTAGCTCCATTTAGTGAGGTCTAACTGCTCAGCTGTCTGATATGGAAGCCGCTGACATAGATAAAATTGGAGACATTTATCTTGGCACGTGACAAAGTGTCTTATCAGCCTCATTAGTGGCTTAGTACATCTCATCAATCTTTAGTATACCCAGTGGTAAATGCTGCATGCCTGTCATTGGACAGGAATAGGCACATTCCAGAGAGGCCAAGTTGATGATCTGTGTAGTCATGAATAAATTTTGCTTTAATAAAGGTGTCTAATGCTCACGGAAAGTGATAGCCTTGAAGAATGAGTCTTCTGTTATCTACACAACAGGTGCAGGGTGGCCAGTGCCAGAAGTGGCCAAATTGTCTCCAAACCTTGACGTGCAGTTACTGCATCTCTGAGCAAGGCGGGTGCTCGAGACCATCTGTCCCTCCTTAGCTGGACTATTAAAAGAGATCCAGTTAAGGAAGGTCATAAGATGGATGGAAGCATGGCACTGGACCAAAATTACCAAGTTCACTTTGTACAGGCCACCTAGGAACTAGCAAATGGAAATGACTCTACAATAATGCCAAGATAGTTAATTGGAATCACTGAAGTCCATTGAAAATTTAGTTTGCATAACGACACATTAAATCTGTAGCAAAGATAGAACAGACTCTCTGTTCCTTGGTCACTACTTGTGTGATTCACCCAGAAGACTTATGTTTGGAACAGCCATGCTCCACAGACCTTTTCTGGCTTATTTGGCTCCACCGAAGCATGCTTTTTCTCATGCTGTAGATAACGGAAAATTCACAGATGAGAAATACAGTTAAATACAACATCAATATGAGAATCTCAATTACCCAATGAAGAAAATAAAACTGAAAATAATGGTCAGGTAATTGCAGAGCATGGAAATAAAGGGAATCACGATCACATGGTGGGCACAAAGGAAAATAATTTTTTCCGAGAACCAGAAACTGTAACAGAGGTCCTGCACAATATAAAGTCCTGTAGTTAAAGCTGCCTCTACTAAATGTTCTGACCAGGACAGCAAAAGGAAAAAGAACTTACATTATGATATAAATAAAATTTATAAAAATATCTAAAACAACCATGTGAAATACAACTTCTAAGTGAAGATATAAATATCTTGGTCTGTTTAGGATCTAATAAATCCAGGGACCTTCTAAAAAGTAGAGAGAATAGGATCAGCTACAGCATGGCTGGTATGAAATCAAATCACAGAACTTCAGAAAGAGGAATTATTTTCTAAATGCGTACATCAAATAGCAAAAAGCAGCAAAAACAATCAGTTTCAAGCTTCCCGAAAAGGCTTTGGCAAAACACTGTAGTAATTTGTGACACAGGCCAAAAACTAACAAATATAGCTGCCTAGAGAAACAAAAACACTGGCAAGACGAGGCAGATGCTGACAAAGCTGGACTTGAAGGATTTGTATTTTATGTGGACCTGGTTTAAAACCAAACTGTGACTCTCAGCTTACTCAGGAACAGTTTCAACTTGGCTAATACTCCACCCATAACAGACTACTGTGCACATTTATTTTACTGAAGCATGAATCATGAATCATCAAGCCCCTACAAGTACTTCTTTCCAAAAGCTTTGCTCAGGAATATTTATGGACTTAACGGAAAATGTACTATGTGTTTGCCATTATAAACCAGTTCATCAGCATAATCAGAGATGCACACACGGATCCTTGATCATAGGTTGAGTCCTGATTCATCACTGATGGTGCAGCAGCACGGTGCTGTACAAGCTACACCTCTGTGTGTGTTAGGATTTTTCCATCCCAAGGAGCAGAACATCTTATTGTTGCTGGCCTTTGGGATTGCAGCAGAGAAGGCACCTTCAAACTGTCCTCTGGAATCCAAAGCAACCCAGCTCTCAAGCTGTTTCTTATTCTCCCAGTTTGGATGGATGGGTATTGAGTGCTGACCTGGACAATATTTCACTTCCAAAGACCGCATCTTCTCTGTGTTCAAGCTGCTGGTATCAAGGTGATTCCCATGAATCTTAAACACAGACAGGTAACCAGCTCCTGCATGGGGGCATAGGCTCAGCTGCATACCTGGAGTTATTCCAATTAAGCCTCTTTCATTCTAGACTGGTTAACAGCAATTATTTGCATTAATACAATCTCTGTGTTTAATAAAAGACCTTTACTAAAGCTAATCAGGTATCCCTAAAGAATTAAAATACATTTTGTTTCTTTTCTATGCTAGTTAATCCATTAATTATGAAATCAATTAATCATCATCCTTTAAACTGGGAGTACCACAACTGCACAAAGCAATCCAGGACTGATTTTGTGCACACACCTTCCTCTACACAACCCAGCCATTCCTCCTCACACATCCAAGGATCCTTCCTCTTCTTGCCACCACCAACTCCCAATACAATGTTTTTCCACTGGGAACTGCACTCCTCTTTCAGGTATCATTCTTTCCAGGATGCAGTTCTCCATCTTGTGGAAAGGCCCTACATTCTTTGTTCCTAGATGTACGACCTCCTACTTGGCTGCATTAAAGCACATTTTATTGGAGTAAGCCAGTACCTCAGATCAGAATAGGGTTTGGAACTATCATGTTTAAATGAAAGTAACATGGATGGCTTCCAAATTCTGGGAAGGTTTGTTCCCCAGATTAATTCTGAGGGAGATTTCATATAAAAATGCAAATGAGAGCCAGGATTATTTATACTGAAAGATAAACAAAAGGATTACATTTCTAGCTATTAGGAACCAGTGGAAATGTGTCTCTAAAATGACCTTACCTTTCATCTTGACCGAGTAAAAGGCAGCAGCCTCGCCATTCCTCCAGAGTATCTTGGCACGCTCGGTGGCAGAGTGAGGTAGAAAGAATGCATCATTAGCTGAACTCCCTTCCAGCATTCCAAAAATAATGCAGTTCAGAACAAAGAGGACAATCCTTTCTTCAAATGTCTGGACCTTAGAGAACAAACAAAAACAGACCAAAGAAAAATGAGGCGCAGAATAGTATTTTGCATCTCATAAAAGGTTTCAAAATCAAAAGAGGCTGGGAAGGAGGAGGTCAGGAAACATGTACACTTCATTTGGGGAAAATACCTCCTGAGTTGGTTCAGCTAGAATAACAAAAACAGTTTTTCCTAGTGTTTCACCCTCTATCCAGCGGGCATAGAATAATTTAGTAACTATTTATAAAGCTTGACATATCTCCTGTTGTCACAGAGAGGAATTCTAAAGCAGAAGTATCTCGATTGCAGTCACAGTGAACTAGGCACAGATTTGGAACCAGGATCAAGGCAATCTAATCTACTCAGAAGTGAAATGAAGATAGGACTCATTATGTGGGTCTGGTCACCTCTCCCCTGTCACCTGTGTTGCCACAGCATTGAAGAAGTTTAGTGGACCAGGACCCTACTGAGATATTCACTATACAAAGCAGAAAATAGTCTGTCCCAACCAGCTATAACAGAGGTGTAACATAAACAATCAGTCTGTGCTGGGCTTCTTAGGGAACAACTGACAGGAGGGGGAGATGGAGGAATATAAAGGAACAAGATTGTATTGGCCATCAAGGTAAAAACTGGTGCCAACAAGCTTCACATCAATGCTGAAAAAGAAGTGAGAGTTTCCACAAATAATGGCAAGTTACCTTTTAGCAATGAGCTAGAGGGGGCAAGATTTCTATTTTCATACATTATTTTAATTCCCTGTTGATACAGAGATGCTTGAAAGCCTCAAGGCCTGTGTTCCTGCTCCAAGTTCCATCTTGCAAGGATTGCTATCTCAAAATCCCTCCACAGTTCAGCTAACCATTAAAAGTCTACTTAATTCTGCAAATAATTAAACTCTATGTGTGACAGGAAAAGATGATAAAGGAATGGAATCATTAAGGACCAAAGATGCAGAGGATTGGGTAGGAAACAAAACTAACTTAACCTCATGGGAACACAAAGCTCACGTGCAGCAGGCACCTGACTTTTTAGTTGCAAACAGACTACAGGCTACTCAAATCTTTCAAATCATGAAAAAGTAGTTCTATCTTACCAAAATAATTTATTTGGAAAAAGAATTACAGATATAGAAATCACTAAATAGCAACCATTTCATAAAATGAACACAATATAAACATTATCCAAGGGAAAAAATCATAACTAGCAAGATAAGACATTGTTCCAAAGGGTAGTAACACCTCCCACCAGACAGTTAATGTGAGAAATTATTGCTAATGTAGTAATTCAATTTATGATTATTCCTTTAGTAGGCAGTGAGGGTAAACTAACAACCAGAAGAAAATAAATCCCACAGATGAATCATAAACTGCATGCACAAAATTGTTTAGAGAGGGCTAATGTGCATGTCACGGTGTCATGGAGACATGAAGCATTTCATGAGGCAGAGCCCAGCTCCCACAGGTTACAGAGCAGGAGCTGTAGCAGACCAGAGAGAGTTCCATGTGATTGTTCTGGCTGGGAAGCTCCAGGGTAAAAGCAACTATTCAAAGCAGCATCCTCACCAAAACGAGCCCATCTCTACACAGATCAGCCGTCTTCACAACATCTTCCACAGGCCACCAACGCTGGCTCAAATAAACCGCCAAAACTACAGAAACAAAAAGGGAAACACGTTACCCACAAATACAAAGTAGGTTCTGAATTCTTCCACAGGCAGCCTCAGATCTACTTCTCCCTCCAGCTGACTCCAGTCTGTTCTGCTGTGAAACAGCAGAACAACAATTGTATTTCAATTTCACCTTCATGTCCCTTGATATCCAATTTCCAGTACTGCACGACGCATCAAGTGAAGGTAATTTTTCTCAGGAATTGATGTGACTTTGGTGTGACAGCCTGTGTTCCATATGAATAAAGCACTTCCTGCATAATAGTAAGTTCAGTAGCAGAGTAGGTTTGAGTGGCATTTGGGACAGAGGAGCTACCTGGATAACAGTTACAGTTTTCAAGTTTCTTTCAAACTTTCCCCTGCCCACACACACATATTTGCATATATCTGAGTGCACATATTTGCACTCATGCAAGTCAAACACAAAAATTCTCATATCTGCTTTATCAAACAGCTTTTCAGCTCTGTGATTGAATTTCTATCTATGGGTACCTTGTGAGTACAAACTCCTAAATCTCTGCATGGACAGATATTCTCAGAGGTTCAAATGCACACCGAGAGGTTTCTATCAACAAAAGACAGACATAGACACACATAATAAGATACACTTTTCCTTCAGGGCAAAGTGTATCAGCAGCCCACATAAGTCAAGTCCTCATGTAGGTGTGATGCAAAACTTGCACCCCACTTCTTCCCATCTTTCCTCAATTTTTCACATATGCAGGAACAAGTATTTAAACCCTACTCCTACATGTTCATCTACAGAATTCATTGCCTGCCAATAGATTTACAAGGAAAAGACTTGAAGCAGCAACAGTGACACTGAAATTACTTCCAAGCCTTGTTCAGAAAGAAAAGTTTTGACATGGGGTCATTTCAAAGGATAGACAATAAATTTCAAGGGTTTAGATGAGGTTTTGGAATAAACACAGAAATCTGATCATTTATGACCACAAACACATCAAACAGCAAATATTTCAGCAAAAACAACTTTTATTATCTGTACGCTGGTAACATTCACCTAAAGTACATGGTCACAATTTCAGGATTGCTCAAGAACACCAGTATCTTTAGTATTTTCAAATAGGCCAGCTACCATGTCAATTTTTATACAGAAAGATAAAATGTAAATAGGGAGAAAGTTGCAAAGAACAGCATAGAGTTCACATGTCTTCAGTCCTAAGGGAGCTCCAAAACTGACTCTCTAACCTACCCAGCTAGGGACAAATCTAAGAAAGTTCAAGACCATCTGTGAGTTAGAAACTAATTCACACAGAAGGAAACGAAATGAATTTAAGGACAGGATTCATCATTTACCTGTTTTAGCCTCAGGTTATACAAACGTCACTGATGCACACAGGTTAATTTCCCTTTTTGCTTCAGACTCTATCACTCCTGCTGGCTTTAAGGCTGGAGATTCTGCTCAGCTAACTTATATTTCCAATAAATTATTAAAGCATGTGCCAGAAAGCATTACACTTTGTGTGCTGGGTTAACAAGGAAGAACTATTGCACGCAAGGGCAGATGCCTGTTTATAGCACCAGACTCAATTCATTAAATATTATGCACTTACTTGCATGGGAGTTTCATACCCTTTCTGTGATGGATTCAATCTGTTCCCTCAAACCCTTCCCTCTGCTTTCAAATGCAGCAGCCATTGCTCCATTACACATCCATGAAACATGCAGCTACAAAGGGAGCTGAGTCACACAAAGGGGACATAATGGGCCAAATGCTGACTTTAATAAGAGCTGCAAAGAGGTTTGGCACACAGTTCAGACATACAAGACACATAGTAAAGGTCAGAAAAGTTTTTAAAAGCTTTGAGGAAAATAGGAAGATGCATAACCATGTTGGAAGGAGTTGCTTTTATAGAACATTTACTGTGCTATTCAATAATTTAAATGTGTGGAAGGCAACACTAGTTGACATAGCAACTGTCACATCACATTACTTGAGCAACCTTATCTATATGGATGCCTTCCTTGAAGGAAAAAACATTTCTCCAGATTTCACACAAACATATGTACTTTGCTTTTTGTTATCATTTTTCAAGTCAACATCTGGTCCGCAGTTAAATCCATCCATGCTTCCCCATACTCTCATTTTCATTCTATAATCAACTTTGAGGAACACTATTTCAAATGCAAACATGATTTGTGAGACCACATGTTCCCTCTCTCCCCCTTCCCAGTCTTGTTGTTCTTTCCAAGACATTCAGTTAAGTTCACCTGATCATAAGAGATGGAGTTATTGCCAACACACATCACCTGAACCCTGTGAATCACGATGTGTCACTACAATGACCTTGCAACTGCAAGACTTGATGTGCTTGATCTTGCAGCTGCAAGACCAGGTGAAATGCATTTCAGGTCACAATTAATGGGGTTTGTACATGCTCAGGTGGGTGGCTTGCCCTGTAAGCACCAGCTTTCTAAACCTCAGTACTTTCATCACCTGCAGTCAGACAAACACAGAGTGTTGCAAGAAGCTGACAGCCAGTGGAGCACAGGATTCCACAGCACAGCAGTGTTTGGAATCCAGGACTGAGCTGAATTAGGCACCAAGCATAATGCAATTGTGATTATGAAATGTCTAGTTTTGCTGGGCAAACATGGAACCCTTCCCAACTCAGGCCTGGATTATATTTTTACTTCCTAGGCTATGCTGGCCAAATGTTCCCACACTGGTGTGCAACTATTGAAATGAAATGTGCACATCAGAACTCTACACACAGAGCAAAGAAGAAAAAAATAAAGCAACATCCAGCTTGGGCCTTTTTTTTCCCCTGCCTTATCTGAATTGCTGAAACACATCCCTCAGTCACAAACTAAATAAAGGTGCTGTTCCATATGAGCAGTGTAATTAGAGTTTGTTTAATAAGAATCTAAGATAAAGAATTCTGTAAAGTCATCTTTACCTTAATTCTGTCCCTTTTTCAGATTGATAACACACTTAGAGAGGTCGCTTTTGCAAGAATTCCACTGTGGAAATACTCTGATACTGGAGCAAGCTCAGATATCCTACTTTGAACTGCATTCTGCAGCATTAACATACCTTGAACTAGCTGGGTCCTGCATTTCCCTGCCTTTAAAATGGAATAAGAGCATTTCTCAGGCTTTTCTAGGAATTTCATCAAAACAAATACATTAAAGCTTGGGAGGCAGGCAGATTCCTGCTGGAATGGCAGCCATTCAAGTATCTCAGATAGATCTTTCCTGCAACCAGTTACATTTTCTTCTCCAATTCAAGCTTCACTCAGTGATTTGTTGCAAATGTCTTGTGATAAATGTTCCAAGGCATCTCACGGTTATTGTGAATTATTATATGCAGCACACAGAAAATGCCACAATAAGGTATGTTTATTTAGTGTTATAAAGATGTTAATCACCCATGTTATGCTCTGTAAGCCCTTACAATGCAATTTACATTCTCATAAAAAATATCTGTACAGATATACTAACAGAACACAACACTCAGCCCATCAAAAATAAATTAAAAATGCTTCCAACCAAGACCAAGTCCTACAGAAAAGCTGCCATACCCATTTTCTCTTTGAAATATGCAGATCATTTCAAACCACAAACTACACATCACTTCTGGACAACCCACCTTATCAAGAAAATCAGAAATAAATCTCAGTGGTGGAATCTATCCCTCTTTAAACCAATTTTCAAGAATTACATGCCATCAAACTGAAACACAGTATGTGGGGACAACCAGGAAATTTGCTTTTAAGAGCACTTCTGCTGGGGAAGAAAACTAAAATCCAGATGCAGGGGACAGGGAAAGCAAGAGAAGAGAACAACTACAGCAAGATTGTTTCCCTCTCCCGTTTGGATGAAACTTGTTTCACAAGGAAAGTGTAAAGCTCAAGTGAGGAAAAGGAAATTATGTAACTTGTTAAATGTTTTCATTTTCTGCCCTTAAATAAAATGTCCTTAAAGTAACAAAGACTAAGTTGAAATATATTGCCTGTCTCTGAAGGAACTGGTTTTGAATCAATTTGATCTGTTCACTGGTCAGAACAAAAGGTCACGTAGGTGAGCAAATCCAGGTGGAGTTGCCACATTAGCACAGTCTGCCACTTTGGGAGTCAATTCCAAATCTGCTGAACTCTGGGAAAAATTTTAGGACTAAATACTTCAAATGTATATACCCATATGTATAGGTATGCACACACATCCCAGCAGGCTTTAGAGAACTAATGAAAATTTATTCAAATTCACCTAAAGAAAAATCACATCAGTCAAATGTGATGTGTGCAGGAAGACTGGCCCTGTGCTCATAGTATATGAAATCCAGAAACAAAGAATTTCCAGTAAAATCCTTAAATCATACCTTTGGAAGGAAATATCAAAGGCCAGGTGATGTAGGCCTTATTTAAATAACCAAACTTCCTGATCTCTCTGTTTCTCTGACTCTGGACTGGTAACTTCAACTGAAATTCTGCAAGGGTGGGTCACAGCAGTCAGTCAGGCTGTTGTTTGTAATATAATAAGGTGTTTATTCTGCTAGGTTTAAGCTTTAAATGAAGATAGCTATCATGTAATTTAGGCTCCAATTGGACTTGTTTGACTTGTTCCTGTGAGAAATCATTTTTCCTTGTGTGCATGTATCTCACTAATACTTCTTGTTCATAATGCTATGAGATCATTTAACTGAAGAGCTGTGCTAAATGCACTTTCACCTGCATTTATTTCATAATTCTTTATTTCTGCACTGTAGTTACAGATCTCAATTCCTCTTGTGCAGCCTAAACTAACTCAATGCTGTTTTCAGCTACATTCCTTTGAACATGAGTCAGGAGGTGAGCACAACTGCGCTACGAGGATCTGGTGTAGATGCTTCTCTCCTTTATCACACCAGTGCCTATCTCACTTCAGAAAAACATTAATGGAATATATAAATTAGTGTCAGAAAAGTAATTCTACATCAATAGTTTTAGAGGGATCAGAAAGTCTTTTGACTACACTTGGAACTTGGAAAGGTCTCCTACCTTCTACTGTGAATCACAGCCCATTAGCAAAGGTCAAATTGAAATCCCAGGTACAAGAAGCTGGAAAACTGCAGAGCTCACCTCTAACCACAGGTGATTTTAATCTGATTTTGTTCTTCTGAAGAAATTTCCTGGTTGCAGGGTAGGACTGAACAATGAACACTTAGAGTAACAGAACCTGTTCTAGGAGAGCAAGATCATTACCTGACACACTTCAGAACTGAACAGAGAATTTTGCCTTGCCTTTGCTGTATTATTAAGAATACTGGCTATTAAAGCCTTTCAGGCATAATTTATAGCTTATCCTTTTTAAAAAAGTATACTTTTAATGACAGATGTCATTAGTTTGCTGCCACATTTGGAAGCTGGAAGTTTAAGAGGTTTCACATGTTCTGTATTTCTTTAGTGACACAGTGAACCAATGCAAAAGTTCATGTCCTCAATGTAGATATTCCAAAAATTCTACAGCCCATTGCTTCACAACAACACCAACACTCCTCATTTAATCCACACTGTAGATACCCCTCATACACTGGTACTGGAAATAAAAGGCAATTAAGCCTGGGGCTGAAAAAAAACCAGAGTGAAAAAAGAATATGAATAAGAATCAGTAAGAAGCAATACAATTTCATACCTGCATTTTATTGTTTAAGGATT
This sequence comes from Orthonyx spaldingii, assembly GCA_013397795.1. Classification (NCBI taxonomy): domain Eukaryota; kingdom Metazoa; phylum Chordata; class Aves; order Passeriformes; family Orthonychidae; genus Orthonyx; species Orthonyx spaldingii. The sequence continues at coordinate 764,450 of VZTJ01003253.1, forward strand.
TCAGGATTCTATCCAAACTATGTGTTACCTTTCACATCATTCTGAATTAGAAAAATATTATCCTGTTGGATAAAGTCAGAAAGAGTAACATTTACCCAAGGTGATTTTCAGCTACCAGCAGAGAATTTATGCATAGAATTTAAAAGCCCTGATTGTCAATTCTTCTGTCTAATCAGCAGCCCAATGACACAAATCCTTGACAGATAAACTGAAACCACTTCATATTCAAAACAAGACCCAGAATATTTAAATACATAAACAAGCAGACCATCTTAAAGGTAAAGAAATTACAACTGCTCCAATTTCAAAATATTTTGACCAATTCTAACCTGTCTCTTTATCCTTTGGGTCAGTTAACAGCAACAGTTTGCAAGTAGGATTATTTCGGTAGAGAGGGACAAAACACACACAGGAATCTTCAAGTTTAACCTAGAAAACAAACAAGCCCTGTAGCTCTTTGTATTGCAAAGCTCACAAGAAATACTGCATGTATCAGATGCACTTCTGACATGTTTTATTGACATGCTTGGTACAAGCTTAGCACAACACCCTCTCAATCCTCAACTTCAAGGCACTGAAATATACATAATTTTCTAATATTATCCATAAGGAAAGTTAATTTAAAAGACATCAAGCTACTGAAGTTAGTGAAAACCTTAATGCTGACTTGCTCTGGTTAGTACATAATCTGGCTTTGAACACTGTCACATGCAGACAAATGGTGTTATGAAAGACCAGACACACCAAATGAAAACAAATACAACTTGCACTTCTTACAGCATCCTCCAGCTGAGTACTTGTGGTGTTTTGCAAACAATGAATTAAGCCTCAGGGTACAGGGAGTATCAAAGCATTAGGGCAGTGCCTGGGCAGTTTATCTTCGAGGCACAGTGAGGGTAGATAATTGGCACAAGGTGGTTAAGCTGAAGGCAAAGCTAAAATCAAAATACAGCTCTCAAGCTTTTGCTCTTAGACTAAACTTCTAAATGATGTGACACATAAACACAAAATTACTGTGCTCAAACAGCTCTATATGCATAGAAATGACGATTTCCATATGAATATTGCAAATGCTGTCATGTAAGTTTAGGTACAGGCAAAGAGCGTGCATGACTTAGCACAGTATGTGCTGTACTTTCCAAAATCTGGTCCATTGTGTATGTGTGGGTGTGCCTCTCTCTCTAATTGCACCCATTTGTCAGTTTGCTATGAAACTCAAATCAGTCACGTGTTACATTTAATATTTCTTGGTACATGGAAGAAGTATGAATATGGATTATTCAGGATAACAACTCTAAGCTGAAACCAGTGTTCACTAGTTGATGAGTGCCAAAATCCTGGAAGCATCTATGCAAACACTGGACTCCAGGAAAAAAAAAAACCTTGAAAACTGCTTGAAATCTGTATTCATGAGCTTGCCTAAATCTCAGTATGTTCTGGGGATTCAGTCATTATTTGCATGCTTCAAACATAACAGCATCGATGTCATTATGGCACTTGGCAGCATTTCCATAATGAAAAGGCCAGGACTACTTCCAATACTGCCATGATGGTTATTTTGTTTGATAAGGTAATGTGCACTTTCCCAGGTGTTAATAAGAGCAGCACAAGCCAAGCATAGCTTTGTGTGTGGCCACTGCCAACGGGCTTCCATCCTGACTCCCAGTAATCCCTGCTATTTGTGTCCTGGATGCTTGACCAAGCCATACCAAAAAGAAGTTCTGTGACCCCAGCAAGTGGCCTGACAGCCACTTAACTCCTGCTAAATAATTATTCACTGGTGCCAGTCCTGCCACTTGAAACCTGCTTTAATTCAGATGCAGAAGGGGAAAAATGCTTGGTAATGCAGCCATTATCCAAACACCAAACCCCTCATCCTTCAGGTTGTAGGTATATAATAGAAATTGTTAGCTGGGATGTTCACTGGGAATGGGGGTTTTGCCTTATTACATTTAAATTATTTTTAATTACAAAACATCAACATTCTTTGAGCTATTTATTACGGAGCATAAAGAAAAAGACAATACAGCAAGAGCACTACCATTACTTATGCCCTTGACTGGCTGATTAGCCCTGAATTAAATGAATGCAAAGAGAAATGTGTTGCTATGAGACTCAAATCAGTCATGTGACATATTTAAGGGCTGGTGACAAGCCACAAAATCAAGACAGTTGTGAGTCAAAAGCCAGAAGTCCACCTTTAGCTGATCTCAGTGTGTGTGGCTACTGCAGGAATACACTCAGCACTGTCTGGGATTTCAACCTCCCCTCCCTTCTACTGGAACAGCAAATGAACCTCTGAAAGTACAACCAGGCATGAAAGGCTGAGGTAAGGACACAGAAGCCCTAAACGGGGGGATCTTTGCACGTTCAGTGTTTGTATTTAACCCTACAGGCTCCACTAGAGGGCATTAAAAGAGTATTTAAACCCAGTTACGCTCCCGGCTCAAAGCCAAAGCTGATCCCACCTGGAACAGCATTTTTCTGGAAACTACTGCATATTATTTTCCTAATTGCAGAAAAGCTACCGTGTCGCAAACATTTATTTCAACTAATCCAACTTCTGCTTTGATAGTACAATAACAGGTACCTCAGCACACCTTTTATGATCTACAAAATGCCCAGAATTTAAGGTTTCATAGGTTGACTGAAGTAAAAATTTTTACTAGGCCTGTTCAGTCATCTCTATTCCATCCAGGTGTCTTAGGAACAGAATTCCTTTGGCAGAATCCACACTCACAATTACCAATTACTCAATATAAGTATTTGAAAGAATGGGAACAAAAGATAGACTGTATTACAATGCCTGCATAGTAGAGGCAATATACTGAGCTGCACTGTGGTATAAATCTCTATAAAATTCGCTTTTGATTCAGTCCTGCAAGGAGGCAGGTCAAGATGCAAAATTCACCAAAGCACTTCAAACCCGCTTCCACACTCAGAGGATTTCAGCTTCTCTCTCATTTACAGCATGCAAAATATTTGAAACAATGCAGGATTTGCTGATTTTAAGAGAGCTGCAATCCAGCCACACCAGTTTACCCCTATTAACAGGCCATGAGCACAACCAAGAAACTAATTTGCAAGTATCTAACTTGCAGCATAAGAAACATCAGCCTACTACCTGTCTTCCTCCAGGGATGGAAAAAACATCAGGAGTGGACAATGATTTCTTCAAGAGTTTTTCGTAGTATGTTTCAGCATCTGCTTGCAGAGCCTCTGGATCTCCTGCTATTGTATCAACCAAGTAAAGCCGACCTGTGATGAAAATAAAATACAAGTTATTTTTACTTTTTAAATTAACTAAGAAATGTAAGCCTTAAAACCTCAGTTTCCCCAGCAGCTGCTTGGTGTGGCTGGGCCCTTAATGATCTCATTAGAGCCTTTTGTATAATCCTGGTCTAAAATAGAAAAGCTGGTAAAAACCTGTCTGTATGTTATTTATCTATATGTTATTTACCTCCTGACATGCAATTTTACAAAGCAGAACCATGCCAGCATAAAATCACACTTGTCTCCTTTGAATTCAACAAGCACAGTCTCAAACTACCCTAGATGTAAGTAAATTGCTTTAAAGCTGGAAGAGCAAAAAAAATTCTTCAAAACACAGCCTGAGTTTGGCACCGTCCAAAAATATAACAGGGAAAGAATTCCAAAGCTTCCACTCTTTCTTGGAAGACAGCCCCTTTTGGGTCAGTCTATGATCTGTTGTTTGTCATTAACATTTTCTTTCTCTTTTCTGAGTAACATCAGTTGGGCACTTTCACAACAATGAAATAACACAAAAAATTTATGTCCACAAGACTTTCCAAAATAGTAACATCACCTTTTATGCAATATAACTTTGAATCCATGTGACTCAATGCTGGAGGGTATTTGGTAATTGCATGCAAACAAAAATTACATATATCTGGTGCCTGTTACCTAAATGCAAAGTCCAACTTGGTGCTCCTGAAGAAGCAATAACCTCCTTCTGATATGACAAACCAGCCTGTTTGGTGGCTCAACACCAGCCCAAGAACACGAGAGGAAATGTGTTAGCAGCCCCAATGGTGTCCCACCAGTCTTCTATCACAGGAAGGAAACAGCTGCAATTTAAGGGGCTTTCAATCAACAAGTCACACCTGCAACTCTTGTAAGCCCCAAACTGAGGACCAAATCTTCTACCACACAGCTGTAGCTGGTATCTTAGTTCTGAAGCCTCCCTTTTTAATTATGGTTTGGTCTCACATGGCAGGTCCTTTGATAAGTTAAATGTGAAATGACTACACTGATAGTAAAGTAAATGGCTGAGACAATGAAGAGTCTTAAAAGGACCAGCGCAAGACCTCTCTATACTAAGATTAACAAACTATGAATCATATAGGTACTATATTGAAAATGATACCTTTCCACATCAAAATAGGAGCATGGGATTTGTAGTACCAGGTCACACTATTCACCCATGGTCCCACTATTCTCCCTCCAGCAGTGATCAGTATCTGATTCCTCAGCAAAAGGATAAGAAAATTAAAATGCTTAAAATGCTTTAAACACTATTTTCCTGCCCTTTGCAGGCAACCAGCTTCCAACCTGAGGCTTGGCAGCAGAGCTGTGTAGTCAGAATACTGAAGAGAAGCTACTCTGTAAATGGTTTTCATAGCATGTTTGTATGTGACAAAATGGAGAGAAAAGAGCATTGCAACACTGGCAAGTCGAGTCACAGCATAAAAACCCCGGCTGTGTTTAAACACCATCCAGCAGAGGAGTTATGTCAGGAGAGACATTAAAGATTATTATTCAAAACTTCAGTAATTCATGAAAGTAAATTTACTAGTAAATTAATCCTCTACAAAAGCGCAGCATGTAAGACTTGAGTTTAGCACAAAGAAAAATATTTGCCATGCTAATAAGTTCTGTTCATGAGGTGCTGCTTACAAGGCTCCCTCCTGCCATGGTGCAGCCAATGCAACTTAACAGCACAGTCATGTTTTCTCCTCACTGAACCAAGCAATTAACTTTCTGCTACATAATATGCTTGGGCTCTAAAATAACAAGGACTGCTTGAAGGACAAAATAAGGTCACAGATTAAATAATGAGGCATTGGAGAAAACTTCTGATCAGCTTTCCATCAATACAGCTTTGCACAGAAGTAATTTCTTCCTCTAAAAATGCTTTTAGAACTCCAGTGAACTTGTCTATCCTGTGCAATACACTGAAAAGACCCAAGTGAGTTAGGAGCACGTGTTCCAACAAAAGCGGAATTTAAAAATTTCTCATGAAGACAAAAATGTCAAGGGAGAGAGAGCGAGGTTCCTTTAGGAACAATATGGAACAGAAGTGTCACCTTAGGTACCCTGGAATGGCCTCAAGAAGTCAGTGGTGCTAAGGCTGGCTTTTGTGAACATCCCCCCAAAATGTGCACACACATGCACATACCACTCACACTGCTCAGCTGCCATAAAACCAGGGGAAAAACCACTTGTTTGAATTTCTTTTTATGTTAACTAATGTATTTCCCAGTTTTTCCCAGTGCAAAGTGACAAAATAACATTTGCGCTGCTGTATATGTCCCTTTTACACTTCTTTTATATACAGACTCAAGGCAACAAGCCCTCAAAGTCTATCCATAACTATTGTTAATAGGCATTCAACTAAATCAATAATTACTGCTGGCTAGCAGGTTGTTATAAAGGTTGCTAAATCAAATGCAAAATAATCTAACTTTGCTTTAGAATAAAAGCAGTGCTGGTCTCCTATGAGTACTTCAGTCCAAGGCCCAATCAGCATCTTGGGACATCAAAATTAAAAAGTTCCAAGGAGAGCGTTTTGACCTAATTGGAACTACAGGATTTTGTTTGAATTTGATCTTACCTAGCAGCAACAAAAGAGCACATGGTGGCAGCCAGTCTGCCAGGACCCTGCAGCAGCTCCTGTGTACAAAGGGTTACCCAAGTCACAAAAGGGGCCTCCCGCTGCAGCCAGAGGAGGGACCATAAACCAGGAGGGTAAATTTAGAACGGGAGGCCTCCTGCACCAGAGGGATTCCTGACATTGGGGCTGACATCTTAAACAGCCAAAGCTGCTAAACAAGGTCAAGGCATCCTAGAGGTGGATGGTGCAGCAGCAGGGACAGGGAGGGGGTGACAGACAGGTACCAGCCTTTGTCTTCCACAGTGCACCGGCATCCAGGGCAAAGGACACGGAAGCTTTGCAATGCCAATGTGAAAAACTTATCTAGAGACAAATAAATGAGAAACCCAACGAGCACATTTCCATTTCAGGCATGCAGAATAGATTTTAAAGCAAAAACTAGCAGCGCATCTGCTTCTCTCTTTTGTTTCCATGGAGCAGTCTGGGCCACATTCTCAAGCGAGGATGTGTAAGTACATCTCCTCTCACTCTGGTGATCTGTCATCAATTTGCACTAAGAATCTGATTTTTCAAAGTGAAAAGCTACAGCTAAAACCAGCTATAAATATAAGCAGGCACTGCCCATACAACTCAGTTATCTTTAGGAGATTCTACCCTCTAGAACCTCAGCCTAAAACACCGTCCAACTCTGCCAAAAAGGAATAAACAAAGACCCCCGTTTCAGTCTAGACCCCTAAATTCAGCTTTTTCTACACCCATTGCTATTCCACCCCTTGTCTCCTCCAGAAGAGAGAGCTGAATTTCATGGGGGTTTCATCCCCCTTGAAAGGTAAAAGTCAGACAAATTTTACCTCACTTAGCACCCAAAAAGATCAATATGTGGGAATCCAGATATATCTCATCAGCACACATATGTTCTGCATCAGGTAGATAAACGCAATCACAAAACAGGAGACAATACCCCACCCTAAACTAGAATTAATTTTTATGAATTAGAGACAGACCCCCATCATTACAGATTCAGCAAGAATTTCATTCTATCAGTTCAAGTAAGCAGGAAATATTTTTCCATGGCCAAAAGAATTTATTCTCAGTACAACAGAAAACACATGATGCATACAGTCGTATGTGAAATTCCAGAAGTGAAACTACAGACTGTTGTGATGCCCAAAGGTAAAGGACATACGTCTATCTAATCAGATACTCTGAAGCTTCTTTGCAAAGATATTTTTGACCATGAAGCCAACACACAATTTACTAAGCAAGAGATACTTCCTAGAACCATGGAATGGTTTGGGTGGAAAGTGACTTTTAAGATCATCTCATTCCAACCTTCCACTATCCCAGATTGCTCCAAGCCCCGTCCAACCTGGCCTTGGACACTTCCAGGGATGGGGGATATTTGCTTTCATTGTTAAGAATCTTCTATTCCTGCATTCACGTGTAGCTAATTAATACTGTTCCCTTAGGCCAGCAAAGTTGGTGATGCAGTTTTTTTCCAGACTAGACACACCACCGGCTTGATTAAGATGCACTGAGGTATTGCTGGTCCTCCCAGGAAAGTCAGACTTGTTGAAATGCCCATTTCAGAGATTTGTAAGGGCTTTTAGGATGCAGCCAGATTGTAAAGCAAAATACATCAACCTCACCGTAGATGAAGCATGAAAAGTGTTATGTCTGAAGTGAATTAATCATTTATCCTACAACTACTTTTTCATGTTCTACAAACACAGAGAAGGATACTACATGCATCCATTAAGAACTGTATGTTTACAGAAGAGCCACCAGTCACCACAAGATTTGCATCTGGATTTTGTATATTTGAGCAAATTTGTGCGTAATTTTACATGCAAAAATATGAAAAATACCTCAGATTTCTAGTGCCATAGGAACAAGAGAGATAAAAAGAACTTAACATTTCTAATTTTCAAGTTTCATTATTTTTGTATTCAGTTTTGCCATTTCTAATGCTTGCAATAGCAGCGCTGGCTTTGTTTATCAGCTTTATTTTCATGCCAATATATTTCACAATAACCAAAAAAAAAACCAAAACAACAAACAAACAAAAAAAAAAAACCCACCAAAAAAAACAACTTCGGTAGGTTTTAAGTGTTTCTGATGATATTCTGAGGAGTTTTGTCCCAGAAGTATGTTCCTTTTTTTTCTTTTTAAATCAAAAACCACTTTGCAATATGAGACAAACATGCACCAAAACAAAATGACAGTATATCATGTCAATATTTAGGAGGGAGTGTTGCTGTAATTAAACCATGAGACTAGAACTCCTAAGATTTATTCTTAACACAGGTGTGTTTTTGTGGCCCCTGACAAATCACTGTGTCTTCTGACTGGTTTCTTATCAGTTAAGTGTATGTCTTATCTACCACTTCAAAAGGGTGTGATGTTTTCCTTATCAGTGCCTCTAAAGCCACTATGTAAAAAGACCAAGAAGTCACATAACATAAATTGTTTTCAGTCTCTGCCATACTATGGAAGCACAGCCAGGACAGTGTCTAGGATTCAATAACTATTTTTTTTTTTCCCTTCTAAACCATACACACATGACTGAAGTGCTGTCCCTCACCCTCTCACGGGAGCAGGAGCTCTGTGATAAACAGCAGGGCTTCACATCAAATCTTCTCCTTCCCTTCCCATGAGCCTGAACAACTCCAGGCATGTGGTTATCGTTAGACAACCATATTTGTTTAACCTTTCAAAGGAAGGAAGAGGTCTTTGGCACGTTCCCGGGAGTACACGCACAACCTGACTCTCACATCCTGAATTTAATTGAGCAAATACACGTCAAAAACCCAAATTCTGGTCTAAGTGGAACTGCAGTACCACAACAATGTGTGGTGGCAGCGGAGCCAGCAGGCGAACGCCGTGGTGTGGTGTCTGTCCAGCTCTGCACCACAGGCTGCACATCATCTGTGAAAACAATGTCCTCCCCTCTGCACTGCTCTCCCCCAAGAACTCTTGGAATATTCAGAATGCAGGAGTTGCATGGGTGCTAACAGGTTTGTAGGTTTCAATCCCAAAATTCCATTCATGTATCATCTACTGTTCTATTACAACGCAGATGGCAAGAAGGGCTTCAGGAGACAAACTACACAAAAGTTTCTGTCTGTAAATAATCTTCAGCTGTGGAATCAATAACTGAAGGCACAGGGGGAAAAACATAATCCTAATCCCACTCCCAATTAAGAAACCTGTTTGATTAAATAAATGAGTTCAGCTATATATGTCATTACTACAAATTTTGTCACTCAAATGGAAGGCAAACCAAATGTTAGGTATTCCAAACGCAGGCTGCTATCCCACTAGCCATGCCATTCCCACAAACATATTTTTACAACTGATTTCAGAAAAGAGAAGAAAAAAGTTTTAAGTATATGCATATATTTAGCAGGACATAGATGAGAAAAGTCTGAAAAATGTCAAACACCTTCAATTTTCACACACTTCCATGAGCTCTGAAGGCCTTCAGAATCTTCTGTTACCAGGTCTATAAAACACATGTTATTCATTTTCCAAAACTTAAGGTAATCCACAATTTTTGAAATGGAAAAAAAAATAGACAAGGAAATTAAATAATTGATTTAATTATTTAGCTTTTTAAATAAAAATACTTAGCTGAAACCACATTAATTAAACTGTTTTGAAGGCTAGAAAATCAAGTGCATATTGAGGGGAATCACATAATGGTGAGTGCATACTGAAGGGATATTTCCTCCACTCTAACCTGCACTACTTCCATAATGAAAGTTCCAGAAAATAGGTTCCAACTACATCTATTTTTCGTCAGATGGACCTTTAGCAGTGTTAAACTTACAAATATAGAGCCACATCCAACTCATAGTACAAATAAACTACAATGCATCTGTGTAAACAGGCTACCCCTGTCCTATTACACACACAATGCACATCTGGACTGGCATGTTTAGCACAAAGTTTTAACCTAATGTAATTGAAAAAAGCTGAGGTATTACAGCCCAGAAACAGCCTTTACAAATAAAAACTGCAGCATACTGTTAAACCATGGAAGTGCTACCAGCTGTAGCTATGACATATCAGAATTCATACTTCTGCACATTTGTTTTTCACAGAGCTTAGATGTAAAAAAGAAAGAGGCAGCTTACAGAAATATTCAGGAAAAATGCAGTGCTGGAGAAAAGGGAGATTCAGGATTGTCATTAATTAAGGCTTTAAGGTTCATGTTCACATCAGGTTTTCCAAGGAAATTCTATCAATTCAGTGGGATTGCTGCTAAAACCTCTGAACTTGTGAACATCAGCATCAAGTTCTTAATAAATACTGGTTTTCATACAATCAAAAATGGGCAAAGAAGTTCCTGGAAAAGTCTAACTGACTACTGAAGGCAGAGGTATGGATTTTGGAATCGTAAAATGGTTCAGGTAGCAAGGGACCTTAAAGATCATCAATCCCCTGCTGCAGGCAGGGACACCTTCCACTATCCCAGGTTGCTCCAAGCCCTGTCCAACCTGGCCATGGACACTTCCAGGGATGGGGCAGTCACAGCTTCTCTGGCTTCAAACTTGTCTTTTCTTGCATATGGAAGCAAAAAAAAAATCTAAATTTGTCAACTTCATTATTTGCCTATCCCCTAAACAAAATAAAATACACAAGTTTTCCAGAACAATTGGAAAGAGGCTGATTTGAAAGGCAAAGATTTGATAGCAAAGATTCTGTGAATATCAGAACAGCTTTTATGAAGCACAAGTGCAAATGCAGATAGTGGCAATTCAATCCTTTACAAAGATGGAAGGCAGAAAGGAGGATGCATTGGTTCAATGTCACCCTGCAACTTCAGTGAAAGGAGGAAAACAATGAGTCCCATAGTGATAAACAAGTGTCCTAGGTTGCAATATAAGATCTATTCTATTACCATCTCCACAAGCTGTTAAAACAGGTGGGGCACTGTTCGTTATCTCCTGTCATGACTCACCCCCCTTAACTCCCTCCGGGTANTCTGCCCAGGGAGGAGGAGCCAAGCATTCCCAGCGGAATATAACCTGGGCCTTGGAACTGCAAAAGTCAGCCCTGCCTACTGGATTCCCAGAGGACAAGAGCTACCACTGGACCTTCAGGTGGAGACCAGACTTTTCTACAGGATCACCACTTCAACAGAGCCACTTTACTTGGACTGCTACCACCACCCTGACTAACAGGGTGTCAGGTTGTATCCAACTTTGTCAGTGTTTTTCCTTGTACTATTTCTTTATTTTTTTTTTCTATTAAATTATAATTCTGACTTGCAATCTCCCACTGGTTTGTTTTCAAACTAGCACAACAAGGAATAGTGAAATGGCAGGAAATGACAACTGAGCTTGACAAATGGTCTAGCATGGAGATGAATTCATCCGATGGGGAGAAGCCAGACAGACTGACAGGACACTTTCAGAAAATGGCTGTGTTTAAATAATTAAAAGTTATTACTGAAACACACATGGTTATAACCTGGCACCAGGGCTAGGATTTAAGTACCACATAAAATACATTTCCCTGTTACTACCATCACTCAAAGGAAGTGTGAGAAACCTAAAGTCACACCACACACAGCCCTTAACATCACCTCATACAAACTACAGCAATGTGTGGCACACCAGGAGTACCTGAAAGCCCTGCTTTGTTCTCAGAAAGGGCAATATTCCCCAAACAAATAAAGTAGTGATGAAAAGATGAGACAACTGTCTGAATTTTCAGAGATACCAGCTTCAAATGCCACATAATTTGAGTTGCAAATGCTTTACATGTGACAGGCCTACTGCTCCCACCAGCAGAGAGCATAAGTCTGCCTAAGAAAGCCCAGCAGCCTTTCTCCAAATTGCTTGCAAGGAGCAATTTGCACAGCCAGAATAATCTCAAAATAAAGCAATTAATTTGGGGGGAGGAAGAGGGGGGAGGAAAGAAACAAAAAAACCCCATCCTTTTCCCCAGTAATTTCCACTTTGCTAAATTTATTACACGGCTGCAAATTAATACATCACCTGCACCAGCTATCACAAGGCTGTCTCAGAACTTGCTTTAATAAACAGCTGCCAGTAGTGGAGGAAATATGTAAACATCTCTCTTGCTTCTCTGTGCCATTGTGTCAGCTATTCTGCATGTCTTTGAAGGTGCTCCAAAATCAGCATGGCTCTGCTTTTCCCTTTTTCTCCTTTTGGGAGGAGGAAAAAGCAGAAAAGGAAAGACAGGCTGGCAACAGAGGGCTAACTCTGTGCTTGCTGTGCTCTTGACAGTGAGGCTGAGTGTGTTCAAATTCAGTTTACACAGGCTCTTCTGTAATGACAAAAGAAACCACTGCTGGTGGTTAAAAATGCAAAAGGTTTTGATTGCAATTGCTTGACAATCAGCCAAAGATATGACTAGGGGGAAAAACACAGCAAGGCAGCTATGACCAGAATGGAAGAAACAAGGAAAAACACATGGCTCGACTTCAGAGCAGAAAATTGACTTAGGCTTTGCATAAATGACAGCATACCTCCAAGCCTGCCTGATCCACAGTCTGCCTGGAATGGGAACATGTAGGCTAAAAGCAGAGCCTATTAAAAGGCATAATGTTTCTAAACGGCATCTGTTACGTACTAATAAGCATTACTTAAAGGACACAGGCCTTAAATTGCTACCAAACGTGCACTTATCTGAAACTGCTGCAAGGCAATCGTTACCACAACGTCACATGACACCATGGGAATCTGAATAATAGAAAATGTTTTTATTTCGTTTGGCTTGAAATCATCATGCAGGAAAAATATGGAGGCACTTTCTGAGATTTTGAAACGATGCAACTTCACAGGAATGAAACACCAGCAAGAATTACATCAGCGGAGCCATTTGCCATCTGTCGTCAGTAATTCTATAAAGCCCAGCCACCAGACAGCAGTTTCAAAGGTTACAAACACAACGTTTTTAAGCATCCACAGACCTCTGGGTAACTGAGCAGGACACAGCTTCCTTCAGATATGCGTGACCTGAGGGTCTGCCAATCATTCTGCAAAGACAACATGCCAGAGCTGGGAATTGCCAGGCAAGGCGTTTGGAAGTCTCTCAGTATGCAACCTTTACACAATGTGGCAAATACATACCAGCCTCATCACGTAGGCTCCTATAACACACTCACAGCCATAATGCCTGCACACCTCCCACTTGCAAATTGAAACCGGCCAGACTTTCTCCTGTGCTGTTTGTTTTCCCAAACTTTCCCTCCAGGCAAGGAGCGTGTTCACTGAAATGCTACTATGGAAAGGGACTCTTGGTTTGTTTCCTGAGGTTTGGGCTGTAGTTTTCCTTTGAGGGAATTATTTAGGATTTTGTTTCCTGGTTTCTTTTCTTTCTAGACCATCACTACATATTTATGTTAAAGAAGGCAAGGTTTCAACAACTTGCCTTAGGTGTGGCAATGTTGTGACAGCCCTTACCTCTTACACACACAGTATGAGTAAAATTCTACTTGTTCTATACATGAGATTTTAGTTCCATTGAGTTTCGTTGTTAACCAGTCTCATCTTAGAGCTCTGAGTAGCTTTTCCAGATGTAGAGGCCACATTCTTGATAGTGCCTATATGCTACCTGAGTTTTGTGGTTCCACCTTCCAGGCTGTTGACCTCCTTCCTATAAACTGATTAACACGGATTTCATAGAGGGCAGGGAGATTTCCACCTTCCTAGAGAGACAGATGGAAATTTAAGGCTTCATTAATGCAATTGCCAAACTAGATATACAGGTTTCTCATCCAGTAACTATTTCTTAGGCTCCAGAGAAGCATATACATGGTTGCTCACTGTTTCTGTTAGGTGGTTAACACATACAAATCTGACTTTCAAGGTGTCCTGTAATCAAAATAAATTTGCAAGAAAGCTGAATTTAAAACAAGAACCTCAAGTTCTAGGTCAGCAGCTGGCCTGCTTCTCAAGAATGAGGTTTGCCTAGGACCTGTAAAGGGGCTTAGAAACCTGGAAATGTAAACAATCTTTCCCTGTGAGAAACAGTTACAGGAACAGCCCTCAAGACCAAGTTGTAGCATCTCAAATATAGCACAACATGAACTGAAAAGCACCATTTGCACAAGACCCAATGGCAGACTGTGTGCTCTTAAAGCATGCTGTATACTCAACTTGCTAATTGCCAACTGCTCCATAATTATTTTAAACATCAATCTATCCCATTAAATAACTACGCCAAAACTCAGACAATACCTAAAAGCAACATCAGCTGCCCCAAAAGAGGAAGAGGATGGAAGAACAACTATTCTAAACATTCAGTGTGAGGGTGATGAAAAAGTATGGGGAAAATGTAGACATTCATTGAAGTGTCCAACACCACAATGCTTCCTCGGACATGAAAAGCCAAGTTCTATTCATCTAGAGATATTTTATTTAAGAACATCAGTAGAACTGAGAATCTTCAAAAAAAAAAATGGCATTATTACAAGTGGTTGATAGGAGGGGGAAAATAGAGCAATCTGACTGCAGCGCATTTAGCATGAGCAGCTAGAGGAACTAATGAACAACATCATTATTTTACTGAAGGGGATGAAGTAGGTGCTTTAGATAAATGGTAGCAACTTAAAATGTGTTTCAGAAGATAAATTCACTTTCTCTCCATTTACCTGCTAGCATGACAAATTAAGAAAGAAGAGCATAAAAACAGAGCAGGAGGGAAAGCAGTGCTAAAGCTAACTGAGGTGATGCAACAGGCCCTTATCCAAACAAGTGCATGCAGAGATTCTTGGAAGTCCTCCTAGTCAAATACAAACCCAGAACACTGCACATGCCAGACTCCCATGGAAATCCATGGTGGAGCATGTGCAGAAGATCCACCTACGCCAAAATCAAGTCCCTTACCAAGCACTGGGAGCTTGGCCATTTGGAAACTGACACGTCTGTTCATTTCAAAGCAGTGTAAGTCCACCAGTACTGAATGGCTGAGTTCTGCTGGGCAGAGCAGCTCTTCACCCACTGCCAGAAACACCAGTAAATCAACTTCTGCTGAAAGAAGATGAGGGGAGAGTAGCTTTTTCACAGAGAAGTTCATCCCCTATTTCCATGTGCTTCTTGTTCTACAGTCTGCTCATCAATAGCAAAGAAAAGCTTTACTGAATGCTTTTTAAAGGAAGGGTACTATATAGTATATGTATATAGTAATATATTTGCATAAAATACTTTGTATACTCTGCAATATACAAAGACTTTTATATCTCATCTCAACACCAAAACAGTCCAACTAATTGTTTTTGTGTGGTCAAGAACCAACGTGTTTACTGCTCCTTTCATCCCTGTTAAACCCTGCTGCTTTTGTTAAACCCTGGGTTTTGCTGACTTTGGGTAAACAACTGCCGATGCCTTTGAAAATGGGTGTTTTTATGCAGCGTTCCCACTGCTCTTTAATGGCTGAGTACTTGAGATCTACTGAAGTCTTAGCCTCATCCACCTGTGCTGAGACCCCAAACACACACTGCAAAGCAGAGTTTGGGAATCAGCCTCTCCCCAGCATCACCAGGCCGGCTCTCTCTGGGCAGGCTTGGACTAGCCGAACACCTGGAAAAGTTACCTGTACGCTGGGAAATGGGAAAATAGCCCCTGCAGCACCTGCTCTGCTGACCGGGTGCGCAGGGCTCGGGCCGCCGCCTCCCTCGGGCGCTGCCGGGAGCGCGACGTGAGGGGCCCGGGCCCGCCGGGGCACGGCCGCAGGCGAGCGGGCAGAGGCTCCCTGGAGAGCCCCGACTGTTTGGCGGCGTTTCGGCCGCCCGTGGCCTCCCCGAGCCGCCGCCTCCCCCTTACCCGCGGCGGCTCTTCCTCCTGCCGCGGCCGCCATCACTTCCTGCGGGGCGGCGCGGGCAGCCCTGAGGGCGGGCCGGGCCCGGGCTGGCGGCTGCGGGGCCGGAGGACGGCGGAAGGCGGGGAGCAGCCGGAGACGAGCCCGGAGAGGCGAGGCGAGGCTGGTGAAGCCGGCTGCAGGCTCGGGGAATGCCCTCAGCCCCCGCCATCGGGGCACGGCCTTGGGCGAGGGCCAGCCCACGCTGCGTCTGAACTCAAAAAACTCCGGCACAAATCCCAAGTTATTTATTTAAAAGGCACAGAATGACAAACCATAAACCTAGCGCCAGTTTGTTTTAACGCGGGTGGCATGAAGCAGAAGGCTTACGAGGGAAAATAAGTACAATAATGACATTTTTATAGCATTCTGCAGTGACCATTGTCAATCTGAAAGATGCTGTTGGAAAACCTAGGCAACTGCCTGCTATTCATTACCACAAACCATAAAACTAAGGTATGGGGGCTAAAACCAATACATAATTGTCAAAATTAAAAGTAGAATTCAGGAGGTGACTCAGGGCAGCCTTCATACCCCCATGGTACAGTCACTCAGTTATATTTAAAATAACAGATACAAGTATCAAAGTCAAAGAGGTCTAAAGTACATGGAAAAACAGTACGTTTGCAAAGAAATAAACTCACCTTTGCACTTCGAGCACCCAGCTACGCTGCTGTGATCTGGAGACCCAACTCATCAGGAACTCCACTGCCTGTGTCAGCACAGCGACCAACAACTCCTTAGCATTGCTCCTCCTTTTCAAATACTTTAAAACACACAGTAGATTCTTAATTTTTTTTTTTTTTCTTTTCAGTACAGGACAAAGCGATTTCAGCCCACACACTGACACTCCAAAGAGCAGATGTCACATCACCACACCTTACAGACCCTCAGTGGATTTCAGCATATTCTCATGGTCCCTTGAAGATTTGTACCTTCCAATTCTCCCTGTGTCACCCACAGCCCAGAGGTTTGGCCCTGCTGTGGTCCAAAGTCTAGTTTGATGCAGCAGGAAAGACAGAAAGCTGAAACCACACAAATGCTGGTGGTGGGATGGCAATGGTTAGCTGGTAAAAAAGTCAAGAGGAAAGATACACAAGAAAAAAAAAAAGGCAGAAAACACGGCATTAACTCAGTAATGCTGAGGATCAGCAAATTCGATAAATTTCAGAGACCGACTTTTCCCAGCCTATTAGAAACTTCCTGGCCAGCTAAAACTCATCCATTTTCTTATCAGCATACTGTTAAGTTACAGTTACTGTTCAGCCTAGTGATCTGTTAGTTCTAGCTATCTATTTTGCATATTAGCTGATAATTACTTGTGTGTATCCTGCTTGCAGACTCTCTTTGCACTGGTAAATGACACCTGAAAAAAGCAACCTGTTGATTGTGGGTTGCATGTGCTCTGCTAAGTCTTTTCTCCCCATTATAAACAAAAAATAAAATTAAAAAACCTGTCCATACACAGCCATTAGTTTTTGATAATACTGCAAGAACATCAGAACTGATGTTGTAACAGCCACCCAGCAGCTTGGCTACATTCAGCTCATATACAGTTGCAATTTCTTCTATTAGTGCTGAGCAATAGGTATATACCAATGGATTCAATTGCAGAAGAACTAAAATAAATAAGCAAACAACATAAAATACGTGACAATTTCTATCCAAAACCAGACACTGGCACAGTTGCCCAGAGAAGCTGTGGCTGCCCCATCCCTGGAAGTGTTCAAGGCCAGGTTGGACAGGGCTTGGAGCAGCCTGGGATAGTGAAAGGTGTCTCTGCCAAAAAAAACCCTAAGTGAAACTGCCATTATATTTTTCCATTTCCCATTTCTATGGATTTTGTTATAGAAGAGGCCCCGTTCCACAAGGAACAGTGAGCTTTACACTGAAATGTTTGTCTCCTCTCTTTTTGTGACATTGCATTCCATCTACATAAAGACCAGCTTCAGTATTTCCTGAGGATCATTTATTTTTATTAGAATGGAAAAGAAATATAGTGTTAGATCCTGAAATTTCTATTTAAAGTCCCATTATAGTTTAGTGTTAAATAGCATAACAGCTTGATTTCTCCCTCCTCTCATTAACTGTTGAACACCTGAGATAAAAATTGGAATATATTAAACACTTCCATTTAACAGTTTAAAACACTGGTCAGTGCCTGCCAATAACAAGAAATAAAAAATATATATATAAGTAATAATAAAAGAGATAAAAGTTAAAGAGCTGTTTCTAAATGAAGGGCCATATTCTCTTCTTTTTGCCATCTACTAAAAAGCTACTCAAGCAGTGTGCTGGCAGCTCTGCAGTGTGGTCAGAATGCATTTGCAGAAAATATATTTTTCTCTTCCTCAGCAGTTCAAATAATTTTTGAAAGTACCAGACAACTGAGCAGAAAAATATTCAAGGTGATAACCAGGATTTTCATAGTTGAGTTGCTTCCATTTCTTCTTTACCTCAAGATGAGTGCCGTGCCAATCACATCTGTGTGTAGCAAGAAGAAAAACAACCAGTGTTTAGCTGAGTCAGCTGTGTCTGTGACTGGCCTTCAAACAGCAAGGGCTTGGATTCTTAATTATGGATGGGGAGATTAATTTGCAGAGACCTCAAATACCCAGTGACCCTTAAATCCATGGTTTTGGGCACAGATACACTTGGGAGTGCTAATATTAAAGCTACAATCATACTCTAAGAAAAATTTCAAGAGTATCTTCAGCTTCAGCTGAAGAAATGTTAGAGGAAAGAAAAGATTTCATCTGTGAATAATTTCAGGGTAGAACTAAAGCCTAATTCAAATTTTTCAATTCTTTTTTGAACTATGTGGCACAGCTGCAATAAATGCATTATTCCTCCAAGTATACTACCGTGCTCACAAAGCTTGGGAACATGAGCAAACAATTAAATCAATGCAAAAATTAATTTCAGTGGATTCTATCAAATTCCCGGTTTATTTACACCACTAGCATTGCTTCCACACTTGCACAAGCATTTACCAACACTGGAAAGGTCACAGAATCTTTACTTCCAGTTCAGCAAACATCTGCTTATGAAAAGGAACTAACTTAACTACTGAAGACAATACTTCCCCTCCCAAAATTCTATCATCTTCTTCATAAAGGCTTAGTGAATTAATCTTTGCTACTCTGTATTTTTTTTCTAGTCTCTTTTGCCAGCTGTAAAAACTTTAAAAACTAGTACTACATTCCAAACAGATTGTATCAGTTGTTCAAAATGCATGGAACTAATAGACTTACATCTTCCCTCTGGAAGAATATCTAATGAAATACCTAATGTTTTACAGCATTCAAGCAATACCCTTCATATATACATATGTATAAAGCAGCTATCATGTCCCAAAGAAAACACAAGTTCTCATTCAGGAAATTAATTAAGCAACTAGACACCTTAAATCTTGCTTTATTCCTTACAAATGCTTTGTTCATTAGACCACCCTAGATTTAAAAAAAAAAAACCAAAACAAAACAAAACAAAAAAAACCCAAACAAAACAAAAACAAAAACAAACAAACAAAACCAAAAAACAACAAGAACAACAACAAAAACCAGCACAAATCACACACAACTGTGAGAAGATTGGTATGTCATTGCCCTGTTCAGAATCATAGGAAGAGTTTTACTGACTGGTCAAACAGAAAAATTAATGGGTAAAAATCTTGATTGACATAGGAGCCTGAAGGACTGTAGGATTTTAAAAGTACTTCAGTGCTGCAGTGGCAGATTTCACCTTATTTAAAGCTGCAGAAAGCTCTGTTTCTTGTATTCGAAGCTCCTTCAGCCCTGGCAGCTAGCAAAAGTTAATTCTGAAAGTTTTGTTAGTCAGGGGAAGAAATGGATGGTGGAATCAGAGCCTTTTAAATAAAGAGAATCCACAAATTTTTTTGTGTCTCAGCACAGGACGATTTAAATGACAGACACAGGTCATAGCTCCAAACCTCATTCAGCCACCACCCAACCCAAGGGATTTCTTCAGAGATTTTTTTTTTTCCCTAAGGTCTCACAATTACCAGTTCTCTTGAGATAATATAGTGGCTTTCTATTCTTAGCTTATTTCTCCCCTCCCTCTCTCCCTGACACACACACACACACACACACACACACACACACACACACACACACACACACACTTCCTACTCAAAACAAGACCCAGTGAAACCCTCTGCCCACATAGTTATAATTCCCAAGAGAACTTGCATATGCTTTTGTTTTGGGCAGTGACAATGTGCATATGTTTTGATTTCAGGCCCCCCCCCCCATTGGCTCTCAGGCTGCACTTTAATGAAGACAGACCAGCTATTAAACTCACCAGTTTCAGCAAGCTATAACCCAGCTTCTAGAGTTCCTCTGACCTTACAAGTTGGAGTGAGATTTTCTAACATGTTGCCTGCTAAAGGATATTACTGAGTAAATGTTTTGGTTTAGCAAATACACACATTTTCCTATTGCTGTTTGGTTCTAAATTCTGCAGTGCTTGGACTCTTTCATAACAAGCCTGAGATAAAGATCAAGAGTAGTAAATCAGATAAGTGCTGTGAAGAGGAACAGCAAAGTTACCCCTGAGTTTAAGTTAGTAAGAAAAAGTCCAAGAACAGTGGAAATAGGCAGATAAGTTTTTGTAGTTGTCATTCCTCACCATTAAAGTGAATTACAACTGCTAAACACAGAATACCCACAGAGATATAATAAAACTGATTCAATTAATTTTCTGTTTACTTGCACATAAACAAGTGATGAAAAATATTGCTGGATATTTTGTAAGAAATTTATTTAAGCTTTTCCTGTTCTTCCTAAATACTCCATGCCTGGAAAAGGAAAGACAGTTTGGGGCACTCCCAGTCAGCCACTCAGTCAGACTTCTATCTTTAATAGAGGCGTAATAATTTTTGCTTTAAAAGTTACATGAGTCACAAATCATGCCTGTCATGTGAAGCCAGACTCATCACAGTTGGAAGAAAAAAGGTGCCCCAAATGAAGTTTGCCACAGATACCTGAATTATAATACTGCTTGGGACTGCAAGACAAGAAGATTCCACCTTCTGGAGCATAGATTTCATGGACTCAAATTCCAACACTGTGGTGGTGACTGGTAAGATTTTTATTTTATTCTTTGAGCCAGAGATGGTATGCATGCATGCATGCTTGATCTTTGTCATAAACAGTTTCCTGGAGGGACAAACAGTAGCAAACGGTCATACTAACATTTCCAAATGGAAAATAACTTGCTGTGCCTTCCTAAGAAAAATCAGATGCATGTCAGAAGAAACAGACTGCAGTCTGCCCTCTTTACTGCCATCCAGTTTGGTTTGTTGTTCATTCTCTCCATGTTTTAATCTTTGTTGACATTCTCTCTGATCCAAACCACATAGCTCAAGGCAGTGCAGGCTACTATTAGATAAAGCTTACCCAAAAGAAGCTCTGAAGCAAGAAAACCAGGTTGCATCACAATGTCATACAGTCAGTGTCCAGAATTAGAGCAGCACATGGCAACTTTCAGGGGCTCAGTTTCATGGCAAGGTAAGGGAGTTTTAAACAGGAGGTGCTGCCTCATCACTGCTAAACTAAACCATTCCATTTAAATATACCAAAGGAACATGCCTGAACATGCAGCTACAAGGGACCAAATTTGGAGTTTCTCTTGCTGGCACCAACTACTGCAGCATCACAGAGGCAGAACCACCAGCTCAGAGTGTGCTGAGCTTTAAAAGGTTAAAGCTCCTAAGGAATGCTGCTGCTCACTGTTCCTCTTGTTGCCACTGGCTCATCTAAGGGCAATCATTACACATATCTTGACATGTGAGTTGCTGGATAATTTTCCACTGCAGGTCATCTGAGGACATAGGAATGAGGGTGAAGCTACATCAAAGAGATTTGCATCTTGCTGTTTTCAATTAAACACTTTTTTTTTTAATAGCTGCAAGATGGGCAGAACTAGTCTGGCTTGCTCCAGATGTAACTGCAGATGAGCTGGATGGGAGTGCAGGAGAGGGCAAGAGATGTTTGCTAACCTCCTAAAAGGCTGACAGTCTGGTTCTCTGCTGTGATATTTGTGGCACATACCCTTGTTGGGAACACTTCTTAGCACCCTGTTAGTTTTTCCTCCCTTTAGATCACCATTTATGTCCAGAAATCTACTTGGTCAAAAAGTTTCAGACTAGTTAAGACACAAGCGCATCTTTAATCTGCTACAGAGATTATCACAGCATGTCTCTGTCACATTTTCACCTGCTCAGAATATCAACCTGCTGGCAGGGAGCCCAGTTTATTATATGGTGCCCAATAACATTGAGCCAGTTACCTCTCCACATTGCTGCAGGTATTGCAGTAAAACTCTCTTACACTTACTCATTTTTCATAGAACAATTTTATCCTAAGCAGTAGTTTCTTAGGGCCCCCACTGACACACGTGTTTCATTGTGAGCTACTTAATAACTTCATTATAATTCTGCAGTTCTGCACACACAGGTACAGAAACTTTACAACTGCAGCTCCAAAATGCAGCGGGTGCTACCCTCATTTTGCTCTCAAAGCAGAGTGAGACCAATGGGGTTTTATGTTTCCTGTAAATGTGAAATAAGCACCATTTTCCTTGTTCCCTCCCCACAGTAGAAACTCAAACCTGGAGAAAACATTGTCAAAAATATTAGCACCATCGAGCTTTTCATAACTTTAAAGAGAAAAGATGGAGCAGTTATGAAATAAGTATTAACAAATTAAGAAATGCTTAAAATCCAGCACTAATTAAGCTGTCACAAGCCTGCATTTAGGCTTGTCTCCACATACAAGCAGCTTTCACTGTGCAAAATAGCAATCATATGCTGTCAAGTATTTATTTGTCCATTTAAGGATTTTAAATATTTAAGAGTTATAGCATTAAAGCCATTTCACAAACTCATTTTCCTGACACCCAGTATCTAGGACTTGGCAACACTCTGGATTGAGAACAGTAATTGAGATTAATAAAGATAGTGGGATTTTTCCATCAAACTTTTTAATGACAAAATGCCCATCTGCTCAAAATTACGGTTTTTTCCTTTTTGTTAAAAAAAAGGTCTCTCACATAAAAAGATGCCTAAAATTGAATGTAATGCTTTGGAGTCAAAGTGTTCTTTTCCCTTTTCTCCTCTCTTTTCCTGGAGGAAAAAGTGAAAGAAGACATTTTTCCCAGCATCACAAAAAAACCCACATTTTCCCTGATAGAGAACTGTAAGTTTTCATAATTTGGGATTAAAATAAATTACAAATTAAATAAATATTACTCTTTCAAACATTTTCATTAAATATGCATATCTTCATCTTCATGAGCTTTAACAATAAGAATGATACATTAACTGTGACCCAGGAGTATTTAATACCATAACTTTTAGTAGTGATATTTCTATGGATGATGATCCTTCCCCAAAATCATCATTTACATGATCTGTCCTATTGGTTCCACTACATTTAACCAGCTTCAGTTAAGGCTCTCTCATAAGAAAGCCTTGACATGAATGAAGATTGCAGCATTAGTTCTTTTATCAGTGAATATACAAAATGAAAATGCTATTCCCTTAAGTGTTATAAAGGCTAAATCCTATCTAAAAAACTCAACCTCCATAACCAAAAATAGGAAGATAAAGAACAAATAAGTGTGTGCAGACATGTCAGCACCTAATCTGCAGTTGCAGAATAAGCACAGGTTAAAATCACCTTTCGTTCTTTCTTTTCAGGTTTTGGTCCCTTCAGACAATACCTGGTTAATTCTAGCTGGGAAGCAGTGAAGGTAAGCATAAAAAAAAAAAGGAGAGAGGCATTTTATTTTTTAGAGATCCCAACACAAACTGGTTTTACACTTTCCATTCCCTTTTCATGACTCATTTAACAGAATTGTGCCTCATGAAGCAGACTCCCAACATGGAAAAAAGAGGATAATGAAGAAGCGAAACATAATTTTACTTGCATTATTTTTTTATGCTATTTAAGCACTTCAAAATATTATTCTTTATTTTAAAATTTTATTTTTACCCAGGGTGCCTTCTCTACAACTAATGCATATGCCACAGGTTATGTCTGCCTTCAGTAAACCGATCATCTGTCCTACCACAGTTCATTTTATCCTGTGTGAGGTGATTTCCTTCTCACACAACTGTAGCCTATTGAGTTCTCACTGCCTGCTTCAGGAACA
This sequence comes from Orthonyx spaldingii, assembly GCA_013397795.1. Classification (NCBI taxonomy): domain Eukaryota; kingdom Metazoa; phylum Chordata; class Aves; order Passeriformes; family Orthonychidae; genus Orthonyx; species Orthonyx spaldingii. Next base: position 788,316 of record VZTJ01003253.1, read on the forward strand.
CAAAACCTAAACTGTGCCAGTTCCAAGTGTGAGTTCACATTTCAGCTTTGGCTTCCACTTTCAAATGACAGTGAAGTCTACAGTTAAATTGAAAACAAGGTCACTCAGAGGTTTTTTTCCCTCCACATACCTTCCCTAGCAGTAACAAGTTTCAGATGCAGTCTTGAAAATTCCTGCTTGTTTCCTAAAACTGTGTATTAGAACAAATTTAGCTGGGGGATACAAAGACATGGTTTGGATACCTGGCTTTCAGCATCAACGGATTGATTCTCCCTGTCACAGACAACGGCCTTTCCTGGAGTTCAGTTACTCTCATAAGGTACCTATGAACAGAGTTATTGTGAGAGGATATTTCACATAAGTTTTTAGCAATCCCAAGGCAGAAAGAAGGTTACACAATGAAATCTGAAACTAGTGGGGGAACAGTCAAAGTCGTAAAATTGAATTGGAGCATTGGTCCAATATGTGCAAGAAATAACGGATAATACTGGTAAAAATGGAAAGCAGGACATGTAAAACAAACCAAAGGGACTGTGTTCTATTATAAAGACTGAAGTCCATAAATTCTTTAATTCTTTTGGACACTGAAGTGAGAAAGGCAGCTATAGGAAAGTATTAGTAATGATAGAAAGGTGATGGCTCTACAGGACTATAACCATAGTACAAATTTTGGTGACAGCTACTGAATATCTGGTTTGAAAATGAAGTGCACTCAAGCCAGGATGATTGAAAAACAAGGAGCCAGAACGTTTTTCCAAAGACCAAAGCTATAGCAACTCCACCAACACATACATCTTTTCTATTCTAGCTTTGTTGGGTGAGATTGCAGAGTGCAACTGGGTATTTGGTAGAATAAATCTATTGTCCCCTCCAAGTCACGAGGGACGTTATCCCTGTAGGCTAACAAGAAACAAAAATACATTTGTGATACCTTTCCACACCCCAGTCATGACAGGAGACCCATAAATTATCTTAACTCCAACTTGACATGTGCCCTAAACCACAAATATTTGTCAGTTGACAGCGTTCCTGCTCATTATTTCCTGATTCCTATTGGTTCTAATTTTGGGTGCAAGATCATCCTCTTCTGGCTGAAAATAGAGCATGTTCTTTATCTGCAAGCAAAACAGCCTCAAGCGAGAACGCACCGATGGGATGAGTTTTCTGTAACAATGCCATGAGCTGGCTACGCCAGGGAGTTACATAACAAGGGCCACAGCATTCCATAACAAAACAGATGTCAGTCCTTGTGTATGGAGGAGAGCAAATCCATTTCCCTCTGATGTAGCACCCTCTGTGTGGAATTAATTTGTATTCAGACTGGGGATGCTGTTTTGGTTTCCTATTCCCTGGCAAAGGTGGTTAATTCAGGCAATTCAGAGAAATTTGCTGCAAATCTGGAAGCACTTTGAATTTTGATAGGCTTCTCCACACTAAATACCAATCTCATGGTATTGTTCCATTGGCCTCATTCATAGGAGTAGCCCTATGATCTTCAGGAAGCTTATGCACATATATTAAAGATAGCAAAATTTAGTATTTACATCTGGAAGTAATCCTGTCTTGGCTTGGGGTACCTGCATGGATCACTAGAGTGACATAAAACCCTCCTGCCAAGTCTCTTTGCTGTGAACCACGCAAGTGTGCACTCAAGTTCATCCTCAGGAACGTGCTGAGCAGCCAGAACACACCTACTAAATATGACTGGCCAGGCTTAATGCCTTTGTAGCATTACCCAGAACTATCCCAATTATTACCCCAAAATGAAGTAGGTGCTTATCAAAAGCCTGGATACCACGGCACCCTCAGTGATGATGTAATGCTGATACATGCAATCTTAAAAGTTCACATCCCAGAAGGGTCCTCAAAAGCATCTGAAATCCTGTAAGAATACATTTAACAGTTCCAGTGTCCTAATTCCAAAGCATAGCCTCACTCTCCATGCTTTTGAAATGGATCCTTTGCCAAAGAGCAATGGCTTCCCTTCTGTGAGCAACACTTGCTCTTATGCACAACTGCTTCCTTAAAATCCCTGTTACCAGCTCCTCCACAAGATGCTGCTGATGGCATCAGCTGTTCTCCTGAACCTCTCCTGTTGCTGTAGGGAGGATCAGAGATTGACCCAGTGAGCACACAGCCCATACCAATAGCTGCATCCCTTCTATGTCCTCATTGGGCACTCAGAGAAACATGGTTTCTCTTACAAATTAACTATTTACTACTATTAGTACCTTTTTGGTGAATAAGCCAATTTGTCTTGAAGTCCTCAGGAATCCAATGATGAATGTTAATAAAACTCTCCAAATCTCTATTTCTGCTGGTTTCAAAAGAGTATTTGTCCTGAATTGCCTCTTTTATAACATGAAGATATAATTTTCCAAGAATGTAAGGAATACCCAATTGTTTTTGCACGGACCCAAGTTCTCATTGCAGCACAAGACTCTCACACAAGGCATGCATTCATCAGTGCATCAGCAGCAGTGCATTCGTCATCCATGGAGTTCTTCCTCAGCAGGTACCTCTCAAATCTTCAGGGAAAAGGGGATCAAATGGATCTGAAAGCACAGGCAAACCTGTCAATTCAGGGTCACGGAGAAAAGCTTCAGAGCTCTTACAGACACCATCACGTGGCCCAACATGGTTGTCTAGCACTAGGAAGACAGCTTTTCTTTTAGAAGCCTGTCTCACTAAGTTTTTCATGGTTCTCATAACTCCATTCACCTGAAACACCCTCCTAAAATATGCACGAAAGCTCTGCCAGCAACACTTTTAACTCTGGAAGTGCAGGACATTCTAACTAAAGGAAAACACCACCAGATCTTCACTCTGCTTTTGCTGACAGACCACATTGAGTTACCACACTGTGTTAGTGCTGCAGCACCACATGGGACCTTCAGAATCCCAGATCCCCTGATTTATTTATTTCATACTACAGATTGATGGTCCCACCTAATAATCCTTGAACCGACCCTGTTTCTATGTCACCTCCAGAAAGTCCTGTCTGCAGCTTAGCAGCGAAATAACCTATCAGGGCAGCCCACCATGAAGGTCAAAGTCCCCAGTTAATAGGGCACAAATGTAAGTTGAGTGACAACATTCATAGTAATTAAACTGTTAGTGCAAAGAACAGGTCACATTTCCAACTGCTTCTGGGAACTGTGTTTGCTATCGGGAGATGAGGATCAGATCTCCCAGTGCAGTTTTTCATGCTGCCACTGACCATGTGGTCTTTGGAAATTTGTCATTTAATCTGTCTCTCTCCCTCTCTGCTTTAGTTTCATCATCTGTGAAACTAAGACATTGCTATTTAGTGCCTTCATTTCTGTTTTGGAACTTTCTTACATCCCTGAAGCTTTAAGAAGGTATCTACAGGATTAGAAAAAAAACAACAACCCAAACAACCAAAAGCCCAAATCAAACACATAAACAAAACCCCACTAACCAGCCAAACAAAACACCTGTGTTTGCAATATACTTGCAGTCTGGCTGGGGCAACTGAAAACTTTTGGTTTCCCTTCTGCACCAACACAAGCAGTTCACAAAATTAACATACGCAACCGCCTTCCCAGCAACGCAAACCAGGGAGAACTCAGGCAAAATTGGTGATATTTTCTGGAGTTTTCAGAAGTTCAAGCTGTTTCCAACACACAGTGAGACACCCAGCACCAACCTGAGCACAGTGCTGTGCAAATCACTTCTCTGTGGGCCGGAACACCAGTGGACCAGGACTATGAACCACAACTCACCAACAGCTCAAGGTCAGCAGCTGATAATGCTGGGTTTCTTCTCCCTTCTAGAAGAACTTCCCAAAAAGAGTCTTCATGTTTTCTTTCGAACCACTTTTCCCACAAAACAGTTCTCCAAAACTTTTCTCCTCCTTTGAAATTTCCTTTCCTGTTTCAACTACAAAAAACAGGCACTTGTTCACTGAATTCACTCACCAGTGTGAGCTCCAGTTTCCAGGTGCAGTTACCCTCCTTTAACCATCTGCAGTCTCCCACCTTAAATGCAAAATTGGTTCTGGTTAAGGCTGAGATGAGGAACAACCTTTTTTTGTTTTGCTCCATGTTTACACAACATCTGGTCTATCGGGGTGTAAGCCCATGGCTGGGATTATTAGACAATACAGTAATACACATTATTGACAACACACTGAAATTGCATAGTTCACAGAGAACCATCTTCCTTGGACACAAACTCTCAGCCCTTTGCTATTGGCCAGTCTCAGTTTTGTCCTGCACAAAAGTATTTCTGTGTGTTTCTGCCACGACAACTGGTGACAACAGAATGTCTCAACCCAGAGAGCACAACAGGAGAGCAGCATTACAGCAGGAGAGGCCTTTGGGTCTCCAGGTTCTGCACCAAAGTTAGGGGTACTCAAGTCCTCTAAGCCTTACAGTTATAAAGAAAGAATCCCATTAAATGCAAAAATTAAAAATGCTTTAGAAAATGCTAATTGTGAACCAGCTGAGGTTTTCTTGTGTGAAGGCTCAGGCACAGTACAGCATTCTTCAGCGAGATGATGCAATGGGCTCTCAAAGACTGTCAGCGCCCACAGGAAAAAAGGCTGGCACTGTTCTCCAAATGTGTTTACTTCCCTGCAGGCATTGTTTCCTTGCTTGTGTCAAATAGTTTATTGAGCACAGCTAATCAATGCTTCCGCTGACAAGAAAATTGGAACAGTTTATATAGGAAACGAGTGTTGAAGGGCACATTTCCCAGAACTGGAGGCCTCATCCACATGGGTATCCTGAGTGAGAAATGAAAACCTGAGGAGAAGGCAATGACACAATACAGTTACAGGTTTCTTGGGCTAATCAGACACCTCTGCTTTTGCCTGTGCCCCTTAAAAACTTCACCTGTACCATCCTGTGGTAGTGGTTTACTCAAATGGAACAGGGATTTTCAACCACCGTTTTACTTTTCCAGGACAAAACTTTCCACCTCAAATGAATTCTTTCTGCATCCTCCAGCTGCTTACCTTCTGCTGAGGCCTATGCCTTGTTTGTTAGCCCTGTTCCACTGACAAAATGATTTCAAGTCACTTCCATGTGACATTTGTTCTCCAGACTATCTTCCAACCACCTGGCCAACCTACTGCTTTGAAGGGAGCCTTTGTTCCTTTCACCTCAGTTCTGGGCATAATTAGTTCTTTGGGAAAATTGGTCCTGTGTGGAAATGCAACTTTACATAATTGACAGAGAAGTAACATCTCAGTGACATTTCCTTTTACTAGAGAAACATTCTAAACCAAAAAATAAATTAAACTCATTCTAAATGTGACTTCCTCGTGTTGAGAGTGACCTCCACTACAGCTTACCTGAATCTGGTCAAGCCAGCAGATCTCGTGCCCCTGGAGTGAAAAAGTCTTGTTTAAGGTGAATTCTCCTTGGTTCTGTCTCTTGGCAGTGCAGTTTCTCTACCAGATCTTTCAGAGAAACAGCTCTTACCTACAGCAAAACCTCCTCAGATGCTTTCAAGTGTGGAGCTTTCCTGAGAGACGCTGTCTCATGGTTCCCCAGGGAGCAGCCCCTAAGCAATAACCACTCCCACCCACTGAAGACTGAGCATCTCTTTGGAAAACACAACAATGGCTCCACACGGATGGACGTGACTATGAAACTCTTTAGTACATTTGAGTCTCTTCCAGGTAAAAGAGAGGGAGTAACCACAAAGCAAATCTCATTGCACACCAGTGTTCAGGAACCATGGGCTTAGGTGTTGCTCTTTCAGGTGTTTTCTCAGTTGAATCAGCCCAGTTTCTTTGTGACAGTCAGAAATCCAATGCTCCTTCAAGTCCTTGGTGGTTTTTTTGTAAACACAGGAGCTGTCCAAGAGAGGCCTTGGTGAAAACGTCGATCTCCGGATCATGCAGCTGCCAGTGGTTTACCAAAAAGCAAAGGAGCAAGTCTGCAAGATATGGACAACTCTTCAGCCACTGGTGGGTAATGACCAAGTTACACAATTTCCTCCCCTCCCCTGAATACAATGGAAAAAATCTCCAAGAGAGTATTGCAAAACATCAAACAACTCTGGAAAGTGACTATTGAAACAGTGATCAAGGTTCCAAGCTGAAATTTGGAGCGCACACTAATTAACATGCTGGTTTAACCCTGTGCCGTTTAAACAGCATGACTGATGCTGAACAAAGGAAAGGAAAAAATCTACCATAAACTGCAAAAAAGGTACTGCAGCTCTGCAGTCCCAACTAGACACAACAAAAACTACAGCCTAATTTAGTTCTCATTTATAATCTCTTATCGAAGCTTTCTTTAGATGTGAGCAAGACTCCCCACCTTGGAGCCAGTAATTCACATAATGCTTGGCCCTTCTGCATCACATGTTTTTAAAAAACAGGTCTCATTTTTAATTTCCTGTTATTCACTCTGGTGGGAAAAACCAGCTTACAGTTCACGTTGGGCTGGCTTCATCCGCCACAGCGCTCATCATCCTGGAGCAGTGTGGGAAGAACAAAGGCTACCAGGAGAGGGATGCTTGTGGTTTCCACCCAGAAGGTGCCTGCTGCGTGCTAGATGGCCCAGAAAAGATTGAATCTACAATTAATATGAAGACTCTCTGGAAAAACATCTCAGTGGAAGGGATTGATATCATCCTGTCCAGAGATGCGGGAAGGTAAACGTCACGTATCGGGCTCACAGACAGAACTCAATCAGCTCATTTAACCTTGGGGAATCTTTGCCATGAGCTCCTCTCCAACCAGAATCACTCTGAAGCAAAGTCTTCAGAGGGGCACAAGTATAAATTTGTGATGAATTTAAATTTTATGTAAAGCAGCCTTCATGAACAACTACAGCCAGTAGATATTTTTCCATGGATTTGTAAATTCCAAAAGAAGCAAGTTCCAACATAGCACACCCTGTGATGAATAACCTCAGGAAACCTCAGCTATTAAGAGAGTCTGAAAGCAATACCAACTAGTAGCAGATTTGAATCTATTTTTCTCAACTGGGAGGGATACAAAATGTAAATAGACACACAGCAGAACAGCAATTACAGGTACTGTTAGAACCAGGTCTGTGATCTCATGATGTGTTCCAGTAGTACTGAAGCAATTTTCTACTATGCTAGTCTTCACTGAAAAGGAAAACAAAACAGTCATTTTTATTTTATTTTAAATAAAAATCAGCTAATCTTGGCCCTTAAATTCAGGATTTGCACCTGCATTTTAAAAGGTGGAGTGGTAAGAAAAAAAACCCTCCAGATGGGGAGATTTTATGACTTTAACACAGTTTTTGTCTCATGGTTGTAGTTTCCAGCAAGGTGTGTTACCTTTCCCACCCCACAAGAATGCCTGTCTTGTGATTTTTTTTTTTTATTTAAAGTTCTTTGTGGGTGGGTGTTAGAGAAACCAAACCATCAGATAAGCAACATTTGTTTCTCAAACTTGGTTTATTTCAGCATTTCCTTTATTCAGTAAGCAAATATGTTCTTAATAATTTAATAAACCAGATCTGGTTTGGCTACTTAGAATATTTAAATTTAATCAAAGTTTACTGAGCCTTAATTCAGATTTCTGGTTTTGTTTTGTTCTTAATATTGCAGGTACATCTGTGATTACACCTACTACACTTCTCTGTATTATGGCAATGGAAGAGCTGCTTTCATCCACGTCCCTCCATTATCCGAGTCGGTAACAGCAGAATTTCTAGGAAAAGCATTACAGACCATTATCTTAGCAATTTTAGAACAGTGTGGGGAACAAAGAGAGGAAAAAAATGATGATTTCTTGGAATGCAATTCCTTACCTCTTAAATGAAGCAGATCTAAAGATTATTTAAAACCCACACACAAAGGATTTTATAGCCTGTGTTATTTTCAGTGAAATTTCCTTGCAAATCCCAACCAACCGTTTGCGTCTCTTAGAAAAGGTTTGAGGGGGGAAAAACCCAAATGATTGGTGGTTCGTATTGCTAACAATAAAGTTGTTCAGATTTTGGAAAGTGTGAAACTGGATTTAAAACATTTTAGGTGCTTAATCCTGGCTCTCTTGGTTAGAAAGACATGGATAAAGACTTGCTGACCCCAGATGGATGCTCACAGTTCTACGGACTCAGCACAGGATGGATGTAACAGAGATTCTCCTGAGTCCAGAGAGTTCAGCCCACAAAAAACGTGGGCATGGGAGAAACCAAAACACACTTGGTGATTCTGGTATGTGAAGTTTTACAATTCTGTCTCACTGACCTGCTGGAGATGCTGCTTGCCACATCAGCAATGGGCTCTGACCCAGAGTGTAGAGAGAAAACTGAAATCCAGCAGCATCTATAATGCTCTTGGGTAACTTGGGTTTCAATCCAAAACCACCACTTTCCCCAAATTCTCAGTGCCTGCCCCAAAGGCAAATGTCACAGTCCTCCCACAGAGCACAGCCCAAAGGCAAATCCGACAGCTAACCTGTCCCAAGAGAGGCAATCCTGAAGCCTGGTGCTGTGGGAAGGGTTAGGGCACGTGATGTTACCTACAGAACAGGCACCAAAGGAGATCCCACAGTGTAAAAATGGGATCAGACTCCTCCACATCCCAGACAGCTCTGTACAGAAGTGCTGGGTACCACAGAGGGTCACAGCACTGCCCCTCAGCACACAGGGAATGTCCACGCTCTCCTCCAGAATCCCGCTGCCAGGACACAAGGACAAGATGAAATCAGCTGGTATTTTTCAAAATCAGTCAGTAGAACAGTACGGCAGCAGCTTAATCTGGACACCTGGGATTTCTTGAGGGAAACAAAAGCCTGTTCCTCAAGCACCATCAGGAAAAAGGACAAGAGACAAACGTAACAGCACAGGTGGCTTTGGGCCACCATCGAGCCTTGTTTTACTCAACATGTTGATGACAAGAGTCTGAGGAACTGGAAACGCCAAGATAATGCTGCTTTTCTTGCCACTGTCTTTTCCAGTGTTACAGAAAGCTGATAACCAGGTGCTGGCTGGCTGAATGCCTCACCTGGGGATTGCTGTGCAGGTAAATAAATAACTAACAATGCTCACCTTATTCACAGGAACCGCCCCGTGCAAAACTGCTCAAATCTCAGCCAGAAAGGATCCCAAAGCTCAGTGTCTCTGGATGAAAATGTTTTTGATTTCAACCAAACAATGGCAGTACTGACCTCTATTAGCTCAATTAAATGCAGCCAGAAGGGGCAGAGGAAAACCAGAGCAGCTTTACTCCTAGTTTTCTAACCTGTATTGGCTTTGCATAAGGAGCAACAAAATCAGAAACAGGCAACTGCATACAGAATTCTTTTATTTAACTTAAATCATGTAGTACTGAAACTACTAGAAAAAAGCAGAGTAAGAGAAACTAAAGGAGCCTTAGCTTCAGCCATTCAAAATAGACAAAGTTTCTTCTTTTCATAATGTAAAGAATCCCGAGTATATCGCAATAACAGGAATAAATTCTTACAACAGAATATACAAAAACATTTTGAAATTTTTTTTATCTACTGATTCATTTTAATATAAACACAGGAGTTTCTTTAGGAATAATTTATACACAGCAAGTCTTTTTATGTAATAAATTGGCCATGTTCTTGTTTAATCTTCTCTTAAAAAAATTTAAACAAGAAAAACTGGAAAATGTATTTGCAACTGCATCCATTCCTTAGCACTTTCTAGTTTTGTTTTTGTCCCAGAGGTAGACAAACTCTGGCCAATCCTTTCATCTCAAACCTCACTGGTTCAGAAAACAGAAGAAGTGAAAGGTGTCCCTGTCCACAGCAGAGGGGTTGGATTTTCAGTATTCTTAAATAACAATAAATAGGGACCCTGCATTGCTCATTTCAGCAAAGCTTCCAATGGTGCTCAACAGCTTTAGAGGCTGCATACAAACATTTAAAGTGGTAAGAAATTTGCAAAGAGCTCTTCCATAGTAATTACGAAAACCATCTTCCCCTTTTCCCTTAGGCAGTCGCATCCTTCAAAGCACGAGGCCGTGGTGCCGCAGGTGCGGAGCGGCCCAGGAGGGCCTGCAGAGCAGCAAACCTGCTCTGTTCCCTGACCAGTGAGGTTCCTGTGATCCATGAACATAACTGCCCTAGACAGTAAAGTGAAATGACCAGCTAAGATGATCCCACCCCAACCAGAGGGCTCTGGAAGACCAGGATACTGAAGATACAGAACTTTTTCCCAACTTTACTCACTCGCTGTATACTGGGTCACAAAGCTTGGGCGGGACGGGGGAGAGGGACAAGCCATGAATTGGACAAGTCAGCGATTCCTTTTTGGCATATTGTAAAGCTAACTAGTAACTGGTACCATGGAAAAACTGATCACAGACAGACACACCCACACACAGACACAGAAAAGTGCCCTTAAATTATATTTTAGGCATTTATAAACTACAAACATTTTATAAAATTATTCTATGTACTTACAAAATGCAATGAAACATTTAATTAGTTCTTGTAAACCAGATCTTCGTCAACTGACTACCCGTAATCTACTGGACTTAAAGCCCTATTGAAAATGCTAATTAATGGTTACTAATCAACAGAACGCATACCCCAAAAAAATATATGAGCACACACGCATATGCACACACACAAACTAGTGAAGTCCTAAGGTACTTGCAAAACAGGCCGACTGTAGGTGAGACAGATCCGTACAGGCCGATGACCAACCACTGTCACGTTCCTGGTAAGGAATTTACTGCTCCAGCTGCAAAGTCCAGAGGTTTATTTACAAGTACCATCAGAATTGTGACACCTGAGCGCTGATGCTCTCCCACAGATTAAGCTCAGGATACTACCTCAAACTTTTGCCAAGCCCTGTGTGTCTGTAAATCCCCATTGCTGTGTCCTTTGTTTTCAGGTGTCTCCCCACAAACTCCTCCGTGCTGACTGACCCGGCTGCTCCATGTCAGAGGCTGTTCAGCACCTCTGAGCAACCAGTTCTGAACCGAGGTGTCCTCCGAAGCCCTCCTGCCTACTTGAGTTCTGTATCTTCAGCACCCCTGGCCACTTGTGTTGTTTCTACACATCATTCTTCAATCCTTGTCTGCACATCTACTCATGGGTTAAGTTGCAATATCTGGCTTTATCACTGGTTAGTAAGGAGTGGATCCCTTGCACCTTCCTCCACTGTTGTTCAGCCCAGTGATTGAATACACGGTTGACAAACAAGAATAACAGGAAACAAGTGTTACTTGTACTCATGGAATGAAAAGGGTTTAAATATATATATATCTATATTATAGATATACATATGCAGATATATATATGTATATATAGATATATATGTATGGAGTTACACCAACAACAGGAGTGTTGTTCACTTAGACTCAGATTGTACCGAACACCCCTCAGCAGTTCCCAGAGGGCCTGACAGCAGCTCCCTCTGGTCACCAGCTGTCCTGGGCAAACTGGGCTTTCTTTCATTTGTTTTAAGAGACCAAGAGGAGCATCAGTGCAGCTGCACCTGGAACCACACAGCACTTGGCACCAGCTGGGAGGAGCAGGGACATCACACAGGGTGGCTCCACACCTTCCCCCGTGCTCGGCTGCTGCCTCTGGTTTGTCACCCCCCTCAAGGGAGCATCTGATTTAGTGCCAGGGCTGTGTTTGCACAGGAATCGTGTTCCCTTGCAACCAAACCACCTCCTCAGCCACGGGCACTCAGCAATGCCAGTCAGGAGAGACCCACAGCCGAGCCCTGCAATCCCAGCCGCCTGCTCCCCACGGCGACGCCAACTCGTTATCCCACTGCATTGAAACATCTTGGTGCCATTCGTCAAAATGCTGGTCTTCAGGGCTGGGTGGGCTTTTGTGTTTAATTTATAAACAAACTGGATTACTTTAACTTTATTCAAACATAGCTGAAGTTCTAAATAAATTTTCCATACCAGACAAGCCAGTGGTCTCAGGGAAGAACAACATTACAAACCATATTATGACTCTATCAAGCCAACATTAATTCTCAGTTGTTCACATGCACAAACAACTCGATTTACTGTCCAAGGGAAGTCTGCATGAAAAACCCATGTGAATAAAGCTATTCAAAATGCACAAAACACAACAAAAAAAAGCTATGGAAACAAACAGAACAAAAAAGGAATTAAGCTTGAATTGCAAACACAGAACGCAATGGTATCATGAAGGTGGTTTGGTCCAGGAGAGCTGACTGCTATCACGCACACGGACGCGAGGCCTCGTGGCTGTCTTCTACTGAAGTGCTTTTTGAAATGCTTCTCGTGATGCTACGTCATTAGTGTTTCTTCCTAATGCATTGTAAAACCACCTACGTACAATTCTACAAACCAGTAACTCGGACAGTTTTAACAAAACCCTCCTAGCCAGCTGAAAGATCTGAGGATCTCCAGTTGTGGTAATCAATATGTGCAAGGGAGGGGAACAGCCACTGCACCCAAAGGTCACTGGAACACCATCAAACATGGAAAACCAAACCAATCTAGGGAAAATTTCTGATTTTGCTGGTTTCTCAGGACTAGGGAGAAACGCTCCCTCCAAAGACAAACTGTAGTAATTAACCACAGTGCTGTGTATCCAAGAGGCCGGGTACAACTCCAAGTAGTCAAGCACCACATTACTCAGATACCACAACCAACACCTGCACGAACAGCTGCCAGAGCTGGAAAAAAGGAAACATTATACATCAAATTGATGGCAAGCTCATGTTAGTCCTGTGTGCTTGTAAACCAGTTACACGCTGTCAGAGGGCAGTTAAAATTTGATGGCTGGTCCATCAGAATCCACAGTTATAATGCGTATAAACAGGGGAAGAAAATGGAACTGACTTTTTACTGGCACATTAAAAGAAATCAATTCAATGTTAGTTTTGAAAAAAAAAAAATTAAAAAAAAAATCAGTGCTCTCATCAAACAGAAGCAGCAAAGACCAAAGCTGTAAATTTGATGTAGTGTTATCATCAGGCAGCCTGTGACAGGTTTTGGTCAAGAAAGCAATTCCATCATGTATGAGCCAATTTATTTCTGGGTTCTGATTCAGCCAAGTATCTTCTTGATGCTTGTGACATCTGAGCAAGAACTGGCAGGAATGACTTAGCCCATTCTACAGGACAAACAGAAAGACCATTCCCTTTAGTATTTCTTCTGGACCTTCAAACATTGTAAACATTTTATTTCTGTAACAGATTTCAGGAAATACTCACAATTTGAAGTTCCCATATTAGGTCAGCTGCATTTCCACTCATCCAAACATGCAGCATTTTGCTGCTGACTCAAGGACTGCTGTGACAGCACATTAAAAAGCCTCTGTGTTTCCTTAAGGAATGGTCACCCTAAGTCAGACAACTCTTGGATTTCTCCTCACAACAACAAATATAAAAAAATTGGAGAAACCCCTTGGAATTGAGGCAAATATTCTGAGGTGACCCCCTGTGACAGGCAGTGACTGTTCCCCTCCAGAACCTAGAGCATGTGGTATATGGAGTGAGAGGTTACCAGTATCAACGGCATTTATTGGCTGCTGAGAAATGTGAGATGTATTTTTTTTATATACACACATATAAAAAAATAAGAGTGAGGTAGATAAATGTTTGAAAAAAAAAAAAATCAAAACCTGTCCCCCTGTCATACTCTAAAACCCTTATCTCAGTATTTAAATTCATTATGGGGCATCTCTACAGTGATTTAAACTGATATCACAAAAATAAATAAAAAAATCCTACATAGAATACCTTCTTAATTAACTTTTTTGTCTTTTTCATTTTCAAAAGGGAAAAATAACTATGGGTCAGAGGCAAGAGAAGATAATGGGACCTAAACTACACAAGCAAAAAGCACTACAAACTTTTAAAAATCTCCAGTCAAAACTAGCAATCAGTATATTTTAATTCATTGTTCTTACTCAAAAGATTTGAACATTTCCATCCCAGAACCACCTCTTCCTGCCATCGTTTGGTTGGATCAGTGCTAAACAAAGGCCTAGACTGGAACTAAGGTAAGATGAGCAACTGGTATGACTCCTTGGGTGTCGGCTTCCTGACGGCCCCTCCTTCCCCTCTCACCAAGGCTTCTGCAACTGAACAAACAAGCTCACTTGTCTTCTTTTGTTCTGAGGTTTGGTCTATGATTTAAGCCACAAGCTTGGACTTGTACAGGTTTCCATAGCTGCCAACGCTTCACTGTTTGCCAGCCAAGCCGCCGGCCCCAGCTCCGAGCTTCCCACCAGCCCCACGGGAATAGCGCGGGGGCTTCCCTTTGCTTGGGGGTGGTTTTCTTCACTAGGGGTGTGGAGTGCAGCCCAGGTGCCCTCCACGAGGGCTTCCCTCCACAAGGGCCTCCCCCTCAGGAAGGTGAAGAGCTGGGGTTGGCTGGAGCCAGGTGATCAATGGCCACCCTAGGAATGCCTGGCATTGCCAGCTGCACCTGGTGCAGCTCTTGTTCACAGGGTGGAAGGGTTAAAAGAGTCTTTTTAAGGATTAGTGACCCAAAAGCCTGGTGTCTGCTGTTGTACCCAACTAATAATTTAACAAGAATGCATGTCCATGTGTGTGTGTCTGTGTGGGGATGGGTGGGTGGATGTGTGCCACGACAAGAACAAGCGGGGAGGGCAGGAGGGGCAGGACCCTTGTACAACAATGAATATAAACACTGAACAAGAATGTACTAAATAGTTAACCTTTTGTTTCTGACCTGAGTTTGTATCACGCCTTGCACTGTAAGAGACTCATGTGCTGTCTGGGCAGAGGTTAGTGAGAAGGAAGGAAAACTGGGGCTTAAAAACACCACACCACAGCACTGCCAGAGTGTTCCCGTGCAGGGTGTCCCTTCTTTCTCCTTATCCCCCTCCAAAGCCCTGTAGCCCACACAGCCAAGATGTTGTGAAACAACTAATGGGGAGAAAAAAAAAAAAAAAAAAAAGAGGAAATGTATTTATAAAAAGGCATTAAACAGTTCATGGCAAATCATATGAAAGGTATCAGTTACTGGGAAGGAGGAAGTCAAAGTTACACACTATAGTACAAAGCATAAGAAAATTTGTTGAAGTGGAAGGCAAGGGAAGGAGGGCAGACCTGAAGGTTTTCATAGATTAAATCCACAAAGATAAAGAACAAAAAAAATAGCAGCTTTTTTCTGTACAGACATATAGATGAGTATCTGAACCGTAAAAAAGTTATAAAAGTGACACAAAAGACAATGTGTATGCAAATGATCCATGGTCTAACATAGAACTGCAAGACCCTTCGAGAAGTCTTAATAATAAAGAGAAAAGGTCAACAAAGCATCATATACTTGAATCCGGTTACTGCTTTTTTTTGTCTTCTCCAATTTATGTTTCTAGGTGTTTTTTTCTTGCAAGCCTGTGAAGGAAGGCAGGCTGCAACGATGGAGGTCTCGGCCGCTTATTGTCAGGTTTCTCGTAACTCATTTTTGGCGGGCGGTTGACTTTTTTTGTACGAAATGCACGTGTTTGTTTAGCTCACCACTGCCAGTTTTGTCCAGAATTCACTGGGATGGGGACAGGGGTGGAGGGAGGGCTGGTTCTTTACCCCATCCCTTTTATCTTCTCCATCACAAGAAAACAAAAATAAAAATCACATTTTGTCCAGTTTTGAAAAAAGATCTAGACAATTTGATTTTTTAATTTTTTTTTTTTTTAAATACCAGTGCATGACTGAATAGAACTTATTGGTCAGGATCTGTTTTGAACAGAGCAGTTGATTACTGTGCTCCTTCCATGACTACAAAAAAAAAAAAAAAAAAAAAAAAACCCAAAAAAAAAAACAAAAAAAAAAAAGTTCTTTTTTTTTTTTTTTTTTGCAAATT
>VZTJ01003253.1:804121-859215 GCA_013397795.1 Orthonyx spaldingii
AACCCAAAAAAACAAACAAAAAAAAAAGAGTTCTTTTTTTTTTTTTTTTTGGCAAAATTTGGCAGCGTTGAAAATGGTAACAGCCTTGGACGAATGATGGCCCTTTTTTATTCTTTTACATGTTCCTAAAAAGATTAAAGAGCAACATTAAAAATCCAGTCCTTTTTCGTTTAGGGGTTTTTTTGTGTGGTTTTTTTTTTGTTTGTTTGTGGTTTTTTGTTTGTGGTTTTTTTTATAAAGACCTACAGTGTTAGGCAGGTGCTTGCAGGGGTACCGGGAACCACCTGGCCTGCGATATCTTTGATCTGATAAAAGTGCTGTACGGTTGAACTTGCACGCAGATATGTTTCCCATTATGAAGCAAAAAGAGAGACAGAAAGAAAGAGAAAGAAGAGAGAGGAGAGAGGAGAGAGAGACATCAGATCTCAAGTTTTCTGTTGCTATTAAGTGTTAACATTAAGAGTTTTAAAAGGCCAACTGTGTGCCCCATGACTGGAGTCCTTGACTGAAACAAACATCTGCTTGCATATTGAAAAAAAAAAAAAAGAAAAATACGGTAACTTGTTTACTGAAAAAAGGGTTCTCCCAAGTGCAGCTATGGCAGTTCTGAAGATCCACTGAGGTACAGTAGGCTTTTGAATATATTGTGATTTTCTTTCTTTCTTCCCCCAATGCCTGTGTTTGTGTGTGTGTTGTTTCTGCGCGGCACTGGCTCCGAGGATCAGCAGGCCGAGGACTGGGGCAGCGGCAGGGCCCTCTCGTTCTTGCGGCCCCCGTTCATGTGCGCGTACGGCTGGCGCTCCTCGAAGCTGGCCCGCAGCACCACCACGCCCGGGCCGTTCTCGGCCTTGTGTCCTGAGTGCTTGTCACTGGGTTGGAGGGTGGAGGAGGGGTCTAAAGGAATGCTCTCCATGTTTTCAGTCTCCAGGTCAAGCTCCTCTGTGTCCGGGGGCTTGTTCTCTTCACTGTAGAAGAAGGAGACCTCTTTGAAGGCTGGGTCCAGCTCGTCTTTGATGCTACCGATGATTTCCAGGAAGGAGGGTCTCATTTTCGGGTTGTACTGCCAGCACATGCGCATCAGTTCAAACCTGGGCAGGGAACACACGGAAAAACATTTACTGAGGTGTTTCAGAGCCATTACTGAGTCGGACCGTGCATGTTAGAAAATAATTCCATCCCGATGGAAGCCAAAGTGACAGAACTTTCACAGGCCAAGATTCCCAGGGCTGTGGGCTCAATACCCATAACGGGCCATTTACTTAAGAGCTGGACTTGATGATCCTGGTGGGTCCCTTCCAACTCAGAATATGCTGTGAATCCCCATGTCACATTTCCACCTTCCTTCTCATCACCCATTTACTCCCATACCTCATACCTTGTTGCCCTTTTCCACTCCCTGCCCACACCTTGTGTGTCGTGGGTACCTGACATCCAGAACCATTTCATACTTTTATTCTGACTTAGTATTTCTCTTTTTCCTCTGAATTACCCTGTGCTTACTCAGCCATAAGCTACATGATTGCGCCTCTTGGAGTATCTTTTTCAAACAACTCATCCCACCCCATCAATACTGACTTGGAAAAAAATTAAAATAGGAAATACACGCAAGGTAAAGCACTGCCTTTTTCCCCTGAAAGAAGAAAATTACATTAAAATTAATTGTAATCCCCAGCAGACATTTGCCAATCTCAAAGACATTCTCTAATCTTTTTATTTTAAAATTACGTTGTTTTCATTTACGGCCAGGGATGCATTAATATTTTACGGAGTGTGAGATCATCTGTTTAAGCACATCCATGATTAGATCTGTACAATGTCCCATGCTGGCAAAACAAAACCACAAAATGAAACAGTAATACAGACATAATGAAAACAGCATTTTCATGACACAGCAAAATTGGATATTCCCAGGAGATCGCCCTGAGCTTTAAACATAACACAAGAAAGGATTTCACCGTCTGTGAAGGTGGAATAGGGATGTCTTCTGTTAACACAGTGCAGTAATAGGACAAATTTAAATAAGAAAAGGAAGATTAGCATTAATTCTTCGAGCCAATCCTCTGTGTACACAGTGCTCAGAGGAACACACTGTGTGGAGGAAGTCACTGCTGGCCAAAACTACTACTCTGTGCTACAGTAAGAATAGATCTAAAAATAAAGCCAAGAAATCTCTCAGTTAAGATGAAGAGAATCCTTCACGCTTCTGACTCACCTGCCAGCACTGGGACCTGCAGCCTCAGCCAGACCCCCTTGGCTTGCTGGGGTTTATTTCCCACCTCTGCCAGCCTTCTCTTAAACCAGGTCACCTAAACTTTTAGCTTCAATTCTAGAGAACAACAATACAATTTTTCCAACTTCCACAGATTTTCAGAGCTCAAATGAGCAATTATATTTGATTTTTTCATTAGCTCTCTCTGCCCTCTACCCTCAGTTTACCAGTTTACCATGCATCAGCATGGAAAGATCTTATTTTTAAATTAAAAAGACAAAAACAAACAAAAAAAATTTCACTCTCCTTTTGAATAGGACCTAAATCCATCCCAGAGTAATGTCCCTGCTCTAGAAAAACCCTTCCAACAGGACTGACACTGAATTGGAATACCCTGTGCTCTGCAGCCCATAGTGAGTCTGGAGAGAGTTTGGGAACCCTGGCCTAAAACAAAATCCCAGCTGAGAAAGCCCCTCCCCAGAAACTCAGGAACTGGGAAATACTGTTGCATCTCCACTGTGTTCTCAGCTGACGTGAACCAGCAGAGAGGGCAAGTGGCTGTGTTTGGGCTGCAAACACTGCTGAGTGCTCCAACCAAACCCAAAGCAATCTGCACTGAAGTGCATCTAAAGTGCCCAATATCCCTGCCAGAGCTCCACTGGCACCGCTCCGCGTGAACAAACGTCAGCCACCTGAGAATGGCCTTGTGACACCCAACAAGAGCTGGCAAAACCAGTCTGTGCTGGGAGAACTCCCCGGGTACTCAATGCTGCATTGTAACCGCACGTAGACACATAAACACTGCCCGACTCCTGCTTGTTTTTGAGTCTGTAAAAAGCCTTCCAGAGCAAAAGCAAAGCCAGACTATAAAACTGCACCGTACCCTCACCCACAAGCAGGGAGGAAAGCTTGAGACATAAATATATAAAATCCATTTCTGTTACTTCATTGCTGTTTCCCTTCCAGCTGACTGCTGCGTCCCTGAATAGAAGCTTGGCTGGAGCCAGGAACTCTGGATATTCGCTGGCGCTGCGCCCCGAGGCCTAAGGGCAATGCTAAGGAGATACCACAAGCAGCGGAGTAATGCATGTGACATCAGCACAAACAAGGACATGTGATGTTTCTTTTAAGCCATTCCAGATTTAAAAACCCTACAGAGTTCCCATAAAAGGATTTTTTTTTTCCTTTTTAACTCTGTGTGTTCGCAGACCTTGTTTACATTATCTTAAACAAAATAAAAACCTTTCCAATAGACAATGGAGGAATTTACAGGCTGTTAATGCAACCTGAGCAGATTTATAAAGCACGTTCCTGACTGGTGGCAAGGGAGCTCCAGGGAGCTGGAGGCACCATCGTGGGATAGGGGAATAGCCAGCATCCCTCTGTGCGCCCTTTGCTCAAGGAGCTGAGCAGAAACTGAGTCCTGTTTTGCACTGAGACAATAAAAAAACCAGAAAATAGAAAGTTCCTATAGGAGCTGCATTCCATTTGTGCTTTGCAATACACTTGATTTGGTGGGGAGAAGCAAAAGGACCTCTCCTCCCCTGCTGGTGCCGTGTGCTGCCAATGCCTCTGCAGAGCAGACCCCGGGTTCTAAGCAGGAACAAAGGGAAATCAGCACTGCGTAAATAGTCTACAATGCATGTGGGGGAAGCAATCCTGCTTCAAAAACAGAGTGGAATTCCAGCCTCCACAACTTTTAAAAGCCTCATGGGAACACACTGTCTGAGAGCTTCAGCTGTACCAAAGCTCGGTGCCACGCAGCCGTCACCTGATGAGCAGTGCCATAACAATGGGAGGACGTAAAAACATCACTGAGTGCACAGGAAGAGGAGAAAAACAGCAAAGCTTCTCCTGGCACCGTCTTACTGAACCATCTGTCTTATTGCATGGTTCTGTCTGCAAAGCCACGTGAACTATGCCAAGAGGGTGTAGCATAAACACAACTGAGGCTTGTTTCACCCTGTGCAAGAGTAAAGAGCCTCCAGAAATACCCTTCCCTTTGTGCTTCGCCCTTTCACAGGGATTCACCACCTCCCACCCACAGGACAATCCCTGCAAAATCCCCCTTTGCCCAAGCATCCGACACAGCCATGCTGCAGAACAGAACCTCTCCAGCTCCACCTAAAAGCTACTGACCCACTGCTACCAGGGCCAGGGGAGCACAGGCACTGACAAGCACGACCAGCACAGTGGGGATGGAGGCATGGAGTGTCCAAACCTGCCTGCACCCCACAGAATTCATGGGGGGAACACGAGGTCCTGAGGGGGGCCCCTGCTCCGTGGCTGGAGTGTGCAGGGCTGTGTCAACATCACATCACCTGCACGGCTAAAAATAGCAGACTTGGTGACAGCAAGATTCTTCTCTCTGTTCTCACCTACACTTCCCCACAGCAGTTACCTCCTCCACCTGTTCTGGAGGTTTCTCTCTGTCAGCACACTCCCCTCTCTCCACAGACAGGTCCACTGATGTTCTGACCAGAATTTCAGTTGCTTCCAAGTCAAACTAATTCCAAGAACAAAGTGTGAACATTTGTAGCTACCACCTGAGACACAGGAGCACAGAGCTCCCCTTCTCACCTGCTTTCAGGCAGCACCAAGCCCACGTGACCTCCCAAGAGCAAAGCTTTGTTTTTGGGACATCTCAAGTTATTACTGGGAGTCAATACTAAAGTATCATAGAGCAGTCTCCACCAGCAAGACTTTGTGCTGCCTAAAAAATACCTCCTACTAGCACAGACGTGCCAAGAAACCTGTCTTTAAACACAATCTTTTAGCAATCTCCATGAAAAAGAGGATCCCTTGGTTTACAAAGCGTTTCATAAAGCACTGGAGAAGGCAGTGGTCTGGAACATGCTGGGATGCAGGGTAAGATCCATACGCAATTTCAGGGCTCTTGGAATCTCTTAGAAACCCTCTTCTGCCCATGTCCTAATTTTCCTGTAGGTTCCCAGCTGAGAAGGAGGTTACTGGGCCCTGGAGAGGATCTGTGCCTACAGAGCAGCTCTCTGATCCTGCCAGCAGCAACAGTGTGTGGGTGAGGACTGGGAGCAGTGGGGAGGTCACTGAGGGTGGCACAGCACTGTCACAGCATCCTGGGCAGGGAAAGAAGTGAAAACATGCAAAGAATAAAGCAGCACTGGAACATAAGTGGTTTTTTGATTGCCAAGTGCATGTGAAGGGAGCTAAGGTGAAGGTTATTCCTACTGTTATTCCTACAACTGCCTATTTGAATTTCAGCAGATTTGGGTGTCTGTACTAAAACAAAGACAAAATAAGCTGAAAGGGAGCAAAAGCAAGTAACAATAAGGTCAATACATTCTTTTTTTCTTTACATTTGGGATAAAGCCAGGATAAAAAAGAGCAAACCAAAAAATCACCACTAAAGTGGATGTGCCTTAGGTCTGAGTTCAGCCTCATTCCTTTTTCTGACAGAGTGAAGCAGGACAATTCAAAGGCTGATTTTTTTTTTATTCTGCACCTCTGCACTGTCAGGCTGAATCCTGCTGGCCAGAACCAATGTGTGAACAGCTTCTCCATGAGGAGCAGCACAAGAAAGGCCTTGGCTGTTACACACTGGTGCAAAGATTTGCTCTGCCAGACTTTAACCAAGTTCTCCCAGCTCACAAGCCAGGACCTTGAAAGTGGATTCACCCAGGAGCAACAGCCCTGGGGCAGAGGAGATTCCCTGAGGAGGGGGAGAAAGGAGAACTGGGTGGGCTGCAGCAGAGAGAACTTCTGGCCATGATTCCCCTCCCTCCCCTGCTCATACCACACATGCCCCAGGTTAACAGGGAATTTCTAATGCTGGATTTCTCCCCAGGGAGTTTGCTCTCACTGCAGAGGTTCCTCCTGTGAACTCAGGAGCTGAACCACCACATCCCTGTTCTTCCCCATTTGTGCCCACCCCCATTACACAGCTCTGACCATGTTAAACAATGTCCAGTCAATCCGACTGCCAGGAATTCTCCACAGCATCGTGAAAGGGGAAGAATGTGAAACCAAGGAATCACATGGCAGCTACACCTCCCCCTGCATATACCACCCACCTCCCTCAAACAACAAAACAACACTGCCTGTCATCTGAAACCACAGCCAGGCTCCAGCCAAAAAAGCTATTTTCCTAAGAATCCCAAGCAGCTGAGGCCCTTAAGTGATTGTATCCCTTCTGTGGGCCTCCAACAAATTTCAATAACTGCAAGACGCAGTATTTCCTTCCCAAAAGTCAGTTTGGGAAGTATATCAAAGCAATAAAGTCTGAACAACTGAAACTGCTGTACACAAAGGCCAGCGCAGAAGTATTTCAGCAATGTAAAGCTAAAAACTGAAGCTGCTGCAGTGCACACCCTCTGCTGCTGCGAGGCTTTGGGTCGATCCTGGGGCAGGCAGAGGTTTTTCTGTGGAAAACCTCTCCCTGTGCTTGCAGGAAAGGAAACTGTTAGCAGGGAGGATTTGTTTATCTCAATGGGATGAGTGCTGTGACTGAAACAGAAGTTCCAACCCAGCTTCAGATACACTGATTAATCTGTATGCTGAACTAAAAAGTCAAATTCCAGTGTTTACACACATTTCAGCTTGTCACATGCTCTTCTTTCTCTTTCTGCTCAACAGAATTACTTTTTAGCAGAAGAGACATGATTTAGGCACAGAGCCTCCTGATGTAGCAAGTCACTTAAAACCACTTACGGGGTTTTATTAAGTCTAATTTTATTCAGGAACACAAAGACTGGGTGTTGTTTCCTTATTGGAGGAGACTGATAGCCCAAGGTGAGATTCTGGCCACAAGCAAAGCTGTTTTCTGGAATGTCTCACTACCATAAAATACTGGATTGACAGAGACTGCTTGAGCAGCCCCTCCCACCACTGTCCCTCTCTGACAGCCCCTCCTGTGGCGGCTAGGAAGAGCAGACACTGCAGGGGTCGGGAAGCACAAGCCGTGCCCGCAGGGCAGGGGTGGCACTTACAGCATGTCGGGACAATTGTCGGGCTTCTCCAGCAGCCCCCCTTCCATGACGAAGCGCAGCACCTGCTCGTTGGTCATGCCCTGGTACGGCTGCTCCGCCAGCGTCGCGATCTCCCACAGCACCACTCCGAAGGACCTGCAGCAAAGATCACAGCTTTAGGCGGCCCAGCCATCTTTACAAGGGTGTGTTTCCCACAAGATGCTGGGCGGTGGGTGGCCGTGGGTATTTTCTAGGCGTCCACGGGTATTTTTCTTTTACCAAAGAATTCCAGTTGCTCAAAAAACACGTGCCTGTGGTGACAGTGACAACTCCTCCCTCAAAAGACTGCTGACTTCAAACACCCCTACTCTGGTGAGAAAAACTCAGTTACCCCTTTGCAACATGCATGTCACTATGTTCTCGAAACAGAGCTTCCAGCTCCTTCCAGACACCTACAAAGGACAGCAGCAGTGAAAAAAGCAGTTTGTCTAATAATAGGAATTGATTACTGGCGAAGGAAGATAAGCATAGTTATGTAATTGGGTAGTTTGGACGTAAGTATTGACACTTTCTAAAAATATCCCCATTTAAAATTAGTTTATTGAGCAGACAAAGCTCAAATTGTCTGCCCTGCACTGAAGAGTCATCTACTTTTAGAGCTGCTGGGCAAAGAAGGAAAATCTCGATGCTGTCTGCCTTGTGTGGTAAAATGCTGAGTCAAGCTGCGTGAAGAACACACAGTTCCACAGGGGGGATGTTATGAAAACAGGAGTCCAGTGTCATTAGCTGGTTATGGCCGAGTGGTTTATCTTTCAGCCATCTCTGGGATCTCAAGTGGTTTGCATCTGGAGCCAGGAGCCTTGCAATTGTTTTCCTTTCAGGGGAGGGAGGGACAGGGGGTCAACTCAACATTTGGGTGCCTTTGAAGCTTCTTTGATCACCGCAGGGATAACGAGGACAAGTCTTGCACACCTACTCGCCAAATTATCCTAACAAATCAACTCAGGTTGCTCCTTCCAGGCAACTACCAGCCCTGAAAGAATGCAAGATGCTGAGGACTTATTTAGAGAAATCCACCCTCACCCTGAACAGTATTACATTAATTTTAAAATGTCCTCCTTCCCTAACTACAACAAAAACAGCCCTGTCTAATTACCTCATTTTTCAGCCTGAAAAGCAATAAAAGAATGAGTTGCTAAAATAAAGCTCCACCCTTCAAACCTCCAGATGCTCTTCCTGCAGTTGCCATTTCACCTTACAGCTTATAAATCCTGGACTCTGACCACTCAACAGGGTTTTGTCTTTTTGACATCTTGGCTTCTAAAATTGATCTCGAAGAACACAGAATTACACATCACAGTCTCTGCCCAGAAAGGCAGGAGAAAACCCCTTTTGTTTACTGTTTGATGCAAATAAATGGCCCCCAAAACAGCCAAGCTCCACAGTTTACACTGAGCAACTTCAAATCTGAACCAATAGAAGGATTCAGGAAATTTTTCCTGGCATGGAGAGACCTCCAATGAATGTATAGTGCCTGGTGTAAAAGTTACCGAGAAGGAATGATCCTTTTAGCCATAAGCAGATCAAGTAAATAGACAGTATTTCATGACAGTGTTAAGTCAAGCTTCACTACATTTGGAATTTAGATTGAAATTTCTCTGTAGCTGTGGATACCTAAACAAACAGCAAATTTCTCATGTTGAGCCCATTTTTTTGTGCCTCCAGACAAGTACACCCCTGTGAACCAAATTTCAGAAAAAAGCACTTCTAACAATTAAGATGCCAAACCATCCCAAGGAGAAACTCTCTGAAATATCCATGAGTACTGTGGGCCTCCTGTTCATAAAACACTTTTTTTCCTCTCTATGCTTTCAAGTAAAAATCTGTCAAGATTTTACTGCTCCTCCTCGTCAGCTTTCCAAGCCTGTAATCAGTAAACTACTTTCTAGGCCAGGATATTCACTCAGACTGTCCCCCTGATGAACTGCAATATTGTTTGCACAATCCTGCTTTGGACTGATGGACCAACAAATGCCAAATCATGGAATCCCACGATGGTTTAGGCTGGAAAGGACCTTAAAGCCCATCCAGTTCCACCCCCTGCCATGGGCAGGGACACCTTCTGCTGTCCCAGGATGCTTCAAGCCCTGTCCAACCTGGCCTTGGACACTTCCAGGGATGGGGCAGCCACAGCTTCTCTGGGAAACCTGTGCCAGGGCCTCCCCACCCTCACAGGGAAGAAATTCTTCCCAATATTCAATCTAAACCTCCTCTCTTCCTTGTTAGGGAAGCACTCACATACTTCCTGCAATAACTACAACACTGAGTTACTTCTGACGCTTGATTTGGTGTCGTACCTGGGGGTTTTTAGTTTGGAATTTGAGTTATGATTAAAGAATAACATCACTTAGGAGTCCCAGGCTAAAGGAAAGCACGTGTGGAACACACATGGGACATCCCCACTGCGCACCCTGAGCTGCTGCTGAACCCTTTGGAGGCAATGGCTGGAGCTGAAAATTCCTGTTGTGTGGTAAGAACAGGCAGCTCTGCCAGCTCTTCACTCCAGGCTTGGTCAGTTCTGCATCTGGGGATTTTCTAGTGATATAGTCCAAATTTCTGTCTGCTTGTGAAGCCATTACAAGTCCCAAAATTCTTTCACTGTGGGGACTGCCAAAAGCATGCCTGCACTGCTCCATCAGATAAATGGCTGATACAGGGCTTCCCTTCAACTCAACGTGGTTGTTTTCATCTGCTTCCAAGTCTGAGGGTTACTGGATTCAAAAGGAAGTTACTAGCCATATATAAAATAAAATTTAAGCATCATTCTGGTGCTTTGCTTTTTCACTTGAATTCCTCTCAGGAACCTTTCATTCAGAGCTGGTGCTGTGAACTACAGACCACTGACTCCAAACTCCTCAAGCTGCTCAAGAAAAATGCAGTTCACTCCTAAAACACCATTCCTACTGACTTCTAGACATTTGGAGGCAATCAGCTGCCAATTCTGTAACAGATCAGCAGTAAAAACATCTTGTTAGGAAGGCAGAGAAACCATAAAAGACAGAGGAGAGGTTTTGCCAGTACACAACCATCTTCTGCCAAGTCCTCCCGACCTATCTCCAAAAGCTGAGGAGTGTGTGGGGAATTGTTTCAGGGGATTACTTCTCCTAAGTACATGCCTCTATTAATAACTGCACAGATATTGTTGTGCAAGCATGCAGTTGTGCTTGGAAAGAAAGCCCTGTTTCTGCATCTTGCAGTATATAAAACAAGCAAACAAAGCTCCAAATGGAGAGGGATATGCACACGGGAGAACTCCCCCAAAAAGCCTGCGAGTATATACAACCCATCTGGGGAAAGTGGATTATTTACACAGAAGGTTTTGATGGAAAAGCAGGTCAACACTAGGAACCTTTCTATATTCTTGGCAACTTCTAATGCTTTTCTTGAAGGAGGGCAATTTAAAAAATGACAACTTGCTCTTCCAGGTGAAGGTAATGTTTTTCACTGCACAACTGATTTTACAACTAACAGCAGGAAACATGCTGCCACCTCCAGTTTTGGAAATCCATTTAATTCTGCTCTCCCTGAGAGCAAAATTTAACCTCACGAGTTCTTGCTGAAACATGAACTATAAAGCAGAATGTTTCACAGTGGAACAAGAGAGTTACCTTGGAATGGACAGGAGAAGCAGTACACTAAGTCTACTAAAACAGGAAGAGGGGCTAGAAAGAAGGGGGTTAAAGCTGTTTTTCAGAGCCCCTTTTTTGTTACCAGACGTCGGAGTGCGTTGTGAAGACTCCATCTTTCAGCGATTCCGGGGACATCCAGCGCACAGGCAGCAAACCCTTCCCTCCTTTCCGGTAATAATCTGTCTCGTAGATATCTCTCGTCATGCCAAAATCTAGAAGGTAGAAATACTTTGAGTTTGTGTGAGAAAACGACGAACATTTCCCCTTCCTACAAGTCAGAGAATCACACTTGGGTGTGAGGAATCTGCACTGTGTTCCCACGACACTTGACTTTGCAGACACTTCAGCTGCTGCCTCGGGGCTGGTGACCTTCCCTCCCAACAACACCAACAGACTGTGCCACTGACTTCAGGGATGATGACAAGTCTGAATAGTTTAAATACAGGAATATGAAAAGTTCCAGCATTTGTGCTCAAGTTTTGCAGTAAGATGAGTCTTCCAAAGCTCATACAATTCACTAATTGTTCCCCAAATTCAGTGATTTTCATTTTTTAAAGGAGTGTAAGGAGCTCCTTTAGTACTTAAAACTACAGTGTTTAATTGAAGAATCTCACATGTTGAAGGAAATACTTCTCTTGGTTTTCTTTTTCCTCTTTCCAAAGGTAATTCCCAGTTTCTGTACAATATTCCATTTCAAGTGCTACAAAGGATTATGTTATTAATTTGTGATTAACACACCCAAATATTAAAAACATACTTCCAGTTATATCTATGCTCAGCTGTAAATTTGTAAGCATTTGCAAGACCTGGATCTAAAAATGTTCATCCCCTTGGCTGTAACTCAGATTTATTCCAGTGTTTTTTTCCGTACAATCAGCCTGAGACAAAACTGCTGGGTCTCACACTTGCCTACTGAAAGCAGTTACTGTGTTCTCAGACACCAACCAAAAAGTTAATAAATCAGGGATCATCAGTCCTCTGACTGGTATTAAATGCTGTCTGATGACACAGAGGGCAAAATCCGTTTTACCAACACAGACCTGTAATTGCCCTCTTTTATTTTCCCAGAAGAAGTGTACAGAACTCCCCCAGCTCTCTGAGTTATCACCACTCTGTGGTGAGTGACCAACCACAACGTTCCCATGTCCCAGGGACACCAGTACCCTCAGTGATTATGACTAAAAAGCCCATCTGTGCAGCTCTTCCATCACTCCCACACACCAGGGTGACTTTATCCCGGCTGAACGGAAGATTCTTTCAAAATGTAATGCAAATAAGAAACAGACACACAGTGAGCACAGGGTAGTGTGGTATAAAGCTCTTCCTCTGAGATCTGAACAGTCTGAGTTGGCGTGTTCCAGCCAAGATGCTCCTAAACTGTTTCTGCATGAGGGGATTTTCAATGCTGGTACATAAACAAGAGCAATGCAGCACATTTACAAAATGCTTTTGGGGTAACCACGAACACGTTACAGAGAAGAAATGCACCATATCATCAGTTTAAAGAATTGTAAAACAAGCTGATGGGGGCAGGAGGAGAAAACTGGAATGGGAAGAAGGATTTAGGCTGACTTCCCACAAACCTGCAGAAAATACACAAAATCCCCAAAAGATCTTATTTCCTAATTAACTGACTCAAAATGAAATCATTTTTTCTTTCTCCCAAATGACAGGATTACTTACACAAATTATCAAAATAGCTGAGTTAAGCTCAGAGAAAAAGAATTAGTTTCCTACAGCAGAAGGCTGTTGCTATACACATTATTTTAATATGCACAACTCAAAAACAGCCAACAGCTTAAAATCACTCTCTCTGGAGAGAAGACTGAAAAAACTCATCTGACACTATTTTGGAGGGATGGTGAAAGGAAAAAAAAAAATTGGTGATCTAACAGCAGAGCAGAAGAAAAGCCATTTAGCTGTCTGGGAAGCAGAACTCCAGTTTAGACTGGAAAGCACCCAGCTGAAGTCATTCCACTTCCAACTCAGATATGACTTAAAATAATCCTGAAATTCTCATTCTTGAATCAATAAACAGTAGGTAGAATTATTTCTGTGCATTAACAGAGACATGAATGACACACCAATGGTAACTACACCACCCACCCAGATGCCTGCAGTACCTGCACCTAAATCACTGCCTCACCAGCTCTTTTTAAACCCACATGCTATATTATTGCCTCACTGGAACAACAGCAAGCAGAGGTATTCCAGAGGTTTCCACTCAGTGTTAACTGCTCACAGGTCTTAAATCACTGCAAGTCTTCACAAGGAACGTATTTCATTCTGCAGGCACTTAAACTAGACCTCAGTTTAAAAAAAAATAAACAAATTAAAAGCCTTCTAAGACACTGATTTTCCAGGATGATTCCGTGACCTGTCTAAGAGTCAGGACAGCCCACCTCCGATTTTGACAGTGAAGTCCTCAGCCACCATGCAGTTCCTGGCAGCGAGGTCCCTGTGCACGAACTTGCTGGCGTTGAGATAGGCCATGCCGTCGGCGATCTCTCCCGCCATCTGGATCATCTTCTTCAGGGTCGGGGGTGCCTGCCCAGGGTTGTTCTGAGCAAGATGAAGATCAAACAATTAACAGACCGCATTCATTCTCTTATGCACACGCTGTCCGCGTGTTCTGTTCCTTTAATTTATCCACACAGGAATTTCTAGATCAAGGGCAAAAGCTGCTGAGCTCATTTTCTGCATAGGCTGCTGTGATTTCAGTGGCAAGTGACCTGTGTGTCATCTTTATCCTTCAGACCCTGTATCACATGTGACGATTTCAGCTGTTAGACTGATAGCCCGTGCATGAGAGTTTGCACAGGAGCTAAGGTAACAGATATTTACTTTCCAGCAGGGTCAATGGGCAGGACACACAACATTGAACAATTATCCGAACACGTGTTCTTAAACCAGCCAATTTTTGTAACACCTTGATGAGAAAGTAGATCAGACAAGACATGTAATGCAAATATGGAAAAGAGGACTCAGTGACATTAGAAGGGACCTATTCCATGTGGCACCCTGGGCTGCCAAATGAAAGAGCTGTTGGAGATCACAGAACAGCTCATGTTTTGTCCTTAGACTGAAGGAGAAGGGCAGGAAAGGCTAATTGCCTGCTGCTTCCAACGGGAGACTGTCTTGTTCAAGATGATTCAAACTGAAGAAATAAACATCCAGCAACTCATGACTCACCTCTGTGTCTGGCCTCAATGATCTCAGGTAACTTTTGAGGTCCCCACGTGTCATCAGCTCCATGATAACCAGTGTAGGCTGGCCCTGAGAAACAACACCAAGCAGCCGAACCTGGCAGAGGAAAAACAAACGTTCAGTACAAGTACAGCTAATTACCCCTTATTCATGTTGATATGTAGCCCTGTGGGAACCTGTAGGAAAGGTCTGAATGTGGATTTGGCTCCACTTTCTGACTGGGGTTTCACGATAACATTACAAAGCTGCACAGAGTTGAAGCTAAAATCCCAAATCCCCACTTCAGTCAGGGCAGACGTGCCCGAAACAGCCTCGTGTCAATAAGCACCAGGGCTAGCTGAGCGACAGCCTCGTCACATCTTCGGGACTCACCACATGGTGACAGTTGAACTCCTTCATCACCGAGGCCTCGTTCAGGAACTCGATCCTCTCACGCATGCTCGCGGACTCATTGACCGTCTTGATGGCCACCCTGGTCTCTGGCTCATCCTTCACCACTCCCTTGGCTATTCCCTCGTACACCATTCCAAAGGAGCCTTGCCCGAGCTCCCTACACATGGTGATCTTCTCGCGGGGCACCTCCCATTCATCAGGGACATACACTGAGGGGAGAGAGAACAGGCCGTGAGGTTCCACTGCTGCCCGTGCTGTGATCACTCCCTGCTCCACGACAGCACCTGCCCCAACAGTTTTAGTGTTCAAACCCCATACAGAATGCTGAGACCTTGCACCATGTGTGCAAGCAGTCCAGGGTCTTTGTCACACAGAGGCAGGGGGATGATGGAATACAAATAAATTTGAAAGGAAGGTGTACATGGACTTGAAGCGGCCTCACTACAGTACTGACATACTGGGATAGAAATAAGGAACCTCAAAGCTCAAAAACAGGGTGGGAAGAGGCACAAATCAATGCTATAGGTTGAATCTTTTCTTGGAATCCTTACTCTCCTAACTCTCCCAGGCAGCATCAAACATACTTGATCATCTGTATCAGTTTAGTGTCTGCTGTATTCTCTATTAACAGACTGATTTTATGACTAGAGGGAAGCAGACTCTGATCCAGCAGCTCTTTGCATGGCACTATTCTGATCCCTTGCACACACACCATTGCACCAGCAAAGGCAGAACTCGCTGCTGCTGCAGGTCTTTGATCTGAGGCAGAAGAGAGCTCTCAGAAGGTGACTGCCAGGAGACAGGACTGCCTCAGGCAAGAAGACATCCAAGTACTCACTGATGCTGCTGCCTATCAGTCACCAATGGAGGGGACAGTTGTGCCACATGCTCTGCATGGGTGAAATGACAGGATGAAAATAGAGGATTATAGCATGAACACTGACAGACCTTTAACCCTAATGGTGTTGCTATAAAAAATAACAGTAAAATAGTCTGCTGCCACTCTGGGTAAACCCAGAGTCTTCTGGGGGCTTTTGGGAACACTGTTCCAGCAAGAACTCTACAACAGCAGCACCAAACTAAACTATAAACAGAAAAACTGAGGCCTCAAGGAAATTTGTCTGATGTTCTGATTTCTTCAAGCAGTGGGTTTGTTTCAATAAGGCAAAACAGAGCTTAAAAGGACAAACACAAAAGACCACAAATTCATTCATTCTTCCTTCATTCCAGTGAAAACGTCACTGGAAGAGTAGATGATAATCTGAAAGTGGAACTAGTGAATCCAAATTAGCCTCAGGTGGATAAAACTACAGGAAAACAAAAACTCCTCAGTTTCAATAGACAAGTGGCATTTACATATTAGCAATTGTGGATTCCAGGGGTGTGCTAATAAAACAGAGAAAGTGGCTTTACAACATGCCTTTCAGAGCTTCATACCTTTCAAAGTCAGACACCAACAGAACATAACAACAGTAAAAGCATCACAAGTGAAAGGTCACACTCACCGTCTGAGGCACTGAAGTACTCGGGGTTCACCGAAGCATAAAGCACTCCATTGCCCAGTCTGTCACTGTTCCTGCAGAAACACTGAGTTTTATTTATTCAATCTTCAAATCTGAGTATATTTCAGACTATCTCCTCTACAGCTTTTCCACTGTTTGCTCAACCACAGAATATTATTTACTGCATATGGAGTTTTTCAGACAAAGGGGACAAACTGAGATCTTATCTACCTCACATTATCAATGGGAACACAGTCCAGAACAGCTTCCCAGGAATTCTGGAGTCCTCTCTATACCAAGTCAGCACCAGGAAAATATAAACACAAGGTACTTTTAGCTGCTGGGTAAACTTGTTTTAAGAAAGGCAGCTGTATTTTTATACAACCAGGAGACCAGTGGCTGAGAATGCACTTTAACATCATCAATTCTGCTGTGGGAGAGAAGTTTTTAGCAAAAGACTCTTTTTAGTGGGGGATTCCATTGAATTATTTCCTAAGTGTTTCTATTATGTTATTTTAAAACCACACAATGCCACACCTCTCAATTTTACTGCGGCGATTTTCACAATAAGACACATAATAAATGCACTTTGAGAGCTTTTGCAGGAGACAGGCTCACAGAGAAAACATTCTTGTGCTACAACAACAGTTCAAAGAAGGGAAGATTATCAGGCATTTCACCTAGGAGAGCCTAAGGCAGGCAAAGCAGGTATTGTAATCACCAGAGACAAAGCCCTTTCTGGAGAGCTTGAGCAGAACTGGTACCACTGTCTGCAGTGCTACCAGTGAATTAGAGCTGGAAATCATGGGATACTCAATGAGCATAAGTAATGTGAGCATAATAAAAAAACTCCATAGCTAGAAAGCTGCAAGACTGAACATTTGTACTGCTGTTAAGTTCTCATTATGTATTTCAAAGAGATAAAAAAAAAAAAAAATCACTAGTTACAAAAAACAAATTTAACAGAACAGTCCCCACAACGGCTCTTGGCCAGGATATAATTTTAGTGGATGTAAAGACTTTAAAAAACCCTCTAGAATTTGAAAAAAAAACCAGATTAACCTAAATGGAACTAATTTTCATGATTTATATTGACCCATATTTCACTCAAATCTTCTGATTATACAGGTTCAGTGTGTGTGCCATCATTACCCTACTGACGTGTTCCTCACAACCCTTCCTCTTCCCCCTCAAACATGATACTGCACTAAAAAGCCTCTTCATATCTCCAGCAGCAGCAGCCAGATGCTGGTAACTCTAAACCACCTCCTTTTCCACACCAACCAGACAGAATCTACCTCAGCCTCTCAACTTCTCTGAATGTCATTTCTCTTTTTAATTTCTAACTCACTCCATGGGCACAATTCCCCTCCTGCAGGTTTAAGCACCAGCACTTAGAACTCACCTCTTTTTGTTAAAGACGTAGAGCATTATCAGCAATCCCCCAAGGATGAGCAGCAGAGCAATAGGGAGCACAATTACCAAGTGCAGGAAGTTTCCATAGTTTGCTGCTGCAAACAACAAGAAAACAATTGTATCAGGGTTTCTATAAAACCTCTGTTAACAAAGAAACATTCAAAAGGCGCTCAGTGTATTTCCATACAGGGAACAAATCAAAGTTCTCATTTTCTTGTCTGATGTGGAAAAATGTACTCAGAAACTCTCCCTGACTGCAGATGAGTGAAACAAGAAAGCAGACACTGAAAGGCATTAATTTTGTACAGAGCAGTGTCTGTCTGGGCTTTGTTTTCACAAGTTATGCTTAAAGGACTTGCATTCCTCAGTGAACAATATCCAATTGTTCACTTGCACATTCACCTTTTTTTCCACCTTTTGTTCACCTTGCAGCTGCTTATATTTAGAATATCCATGCACTGCTCTTTACTTCAAATTGTTCAAAGTTCACCAACAAGAAAACCAAAAAAGGTTAAAAGATGGAGCTGCAGTTTTCGGGGGATATACCTGCTCTACAATTAGATACAGAAATTCTTAAAGAGGGTCTTCTGTAGTCATGTTCTTCCAAAATATAAATAAATCCCATTGTCAGGACCAGCATCATCCTTTCATCAGGACATTTTTTTAACCAAATATCACCCAGAACAGGTCAACCTGCCAGCCAAAAATCTAAACAAATGATTTGTTTCTCCTATTATTTTGCAATTTAAAGCAGGTTTGCCTTGTTGCCACAGGTTTTGTACATGCCAGCTCCTCGCTGTTATGGCTAACATCACATTCCCAACATAGCTGCACATCCCAGGAAGCCACAGCAGTGTGTTCTCCACACCCCCCACCTGGCTGCACCTCTCACAGACATCCAAAGCTGCAAGGAAAGCACCACACCTCAGATCCCCTCCTGACTGTCAATACCTGCCAAAAAACAGACCAGGGAAGAGTTCCCAAAGAAACATCAGCAAGTAAGAGGAGTGTTCAGAGCACAGGTAAGAGGCTCGGATACCCAGTAATATGAACATCAGGAATTATTAAAAAGACAATAATCCCCCAATTTGACACAGACAAGAAACATTTGTTTTACATTTGGGCTGCACGTAGAAAGAGATGGGCTCAGTCCAGGACCCGTTCCCAGCTAAGGAAGTGGCCTGAACTCTGGCAGAATAGTTTCCAGGGTTCAGGTGAGTTAGTTTAGCTCCTCCAAGCTTCTTGTATTCCTGTCTGGAAAC
Organism: Orthonyx spaldingii; assembly: GCA_013397795.1. Taxonomy (NCBI): domain Eukaryota; kingdom Metazoa; phylum Chordata; class Aves; order Passeriformes; family Orthonychidae; genus Orthonyx; species Orthonyx spaldingii. The sequence continues at coordinate 822,743 of VZTJ01003253.1, forward strand.
ACATTCTCGCTTCTCCTAAAAGAAAAAGCAATTTACACATGTTAATATCTTCACATTCTGGAGAAAGCAATATAGCTGCAGGATGAGCTCATTTTTGTAACTAAAAGCCCCACCTGACCAGTTTTACTTCAGACACCATAAGGAGATACATGGAATTTAAGAACTCAGAATAAAGGAAATGAAGGAAAGACATGCTGACAGGTGCTGGGTGTCTGAAATCACAATTTCTGTTTGTGCTGCACTGCACAGAAGCATGCTAAGAAAGATCCTTTTCTGTGTATAAATTCAGAGTTATGAGCAGTAATGTCACATCCTCACCTCGCCATGCTGCCCATATTTGATTTCATACATCAGGATCAGCCCATTTGGATTTGCAGGCTCCAACCACTTCAGGTAGACGGTATTTTCCTCTTTTGCTTCCCATGATACCGTTCCTGGAATGTTATCTGCTCCCTCTGTAAAATATTTACAGGTGATGTGAGAAGAACACCTATGACTGAAACAGAACTTAGGCAACAGCTGAAGAAAATGGAAGGTTCATGACATTCTTCAAGGGCGGAAGCTCTGCAGCAAGAGCCACTCAAATCCAGGGAACAAACTCCATTGGCCAACGGGCTGCTGGAGATTACCTCAGTCTGAATTACTGGTTGCCAGAAAACCAGTGCAGGTATGGGCTCTGTGTGCCAAAAAAACCTGTTTATCAGCACCTGATTCTTCCTTCCCCTCTTCCCCAACACCAAAACAGTGCAGGGAGCTATTCCCACCAAATGGCTGCAAACAGCTGTAAACACACAACATCTGCCCCACTGAGAGCCCTTTTCTAAAACAGTCATCGGAAATCTGTCCCCATTTAAAACAGTCTCGTCAGAAATTCAGGAACTGCTTTATCCCTATTTAGTTCCTAATAATTTTATGTGGCTTATTCAAAACCTAACACGAATGTGAAGCCCATTTCAGTCTGGGCTGACAAAAGATCACCTTCTCAAAGATACAGAAGAAAACAGGATTGTTTAGCCTTTAATTTTCAGAGCCATGTGTTAAAAATCTGGGAACACTTCTTTCCTTTTCCCTGATCTCACAGATTTCCTTATTTCCTTCAAATATGCAATACTTTTTGCCTTTTTTTACTGACACAGCTGGATCTGGATTATGATAGCCTTTCCTTCTAGAAACAAAACAAAATTGCTACCATTCTGCATCCAATATCCCCAGACATCTGCTGGAGTCAGAAGCGCATTGCTGGATGCATATGAGCTTACACTAAAATCATCTCTATTCTTCTCAGAAGTACAATCTGCAAAAGTCCCACAGACAAGCACAGCATTCAATGCTTCCTATTTGAAGTAGTCTAGAGGCCAGGGATTGGGCACAAAGAAACACAGTATTCCTCCTGTTCCCAGGCTGGACAAATGCATGGTCGTTCTGTGACAGAAGAAACATTTGGCAAACATTCCCACCAGCAAAACTCCAACATCTGCAAACAGTTCCGAGTGAACACAGCAAAACCAAACATTAGCAGAGAAATGTTGCTGTGGCTCTATTCAGCACACAGGGAGCTGAGGAACAAAACCTTTCACCCCACCATGTCTGGGGGTCTCACTTCTATTGCTGGGAAACAGAATCTCTCCTAATTATCCTGGCAGTCAACTTCCCAGCACAGGCTCAAACACCTCACTCAGCACACCAGTTAAGGATATGAAACAAAAAAATCTACGCGGTTCCAATTTATCCTACTGCACAGAATTTTTTTTTACTATACCCCAATGCAATTCTAACTGGTTTGGGAGAGCTTGTTCCCCCTAAGCTTGATCCCTGCCCAGTAAGGAAGGCAGGGCTGGGGCCCTGTGTGAGCATACCTGAAGGCATGGTTCTGGCGAACACGAAGTTGGACGCGCTGCAGCCGAGCGTGTCGGCCTCATGGTTGCAGCTGTGAATATCGATGCGGTACAGAGTGAAAGGTTGGAGATGGGAGATCACGGTTCTCTCCTTGCCATCCACCTTGGTCTCAAAGAAAGGATATTCCACCTCACTCTCCTCCGTGTCAGAGGCGTTGGTGAAGTGGTCAGTCCCTGTCACGTTCCTGTTCCGAGTGGCCAGGGTGGCGTTGGCGATTCGGAACACGTCCCTCCGCTTGCGGTCAGGCCTGAGGAACAGACACAGGTACGGGGCTCTTTAGAGAAAACCCACTTCTTCTCCAGCTTTGGGAAAACTGTGCAAAACATCCCAGTTAAACAGGCCACAGCTAATAAAAAAGCTAAATAAAGGAAACTGCAAAACAAGAGGAAAACTTTCTCTTAATCTGAACCTGCCGTGTGTGTCAGCGCATCTCGTTTCTCTCTCTTTTGGTCAGGAACCAACCAAAACTCTGAAGCTCACACTGCGCCCCAAGATGAATGTGCAAACTTCTGACCTCACACAATAAACCAAACAGCAAAAAACAGCTCCACCATTACTCAATAAGCATCCTGGATTTGTGTTTCATGACAGTAATGTTGACGCTTAAAATAAAAATCAGATGTTAAAGGTTGAAAAGGTTAAGGGGGAAAAACTGTTTAGAAGTTTGCTGGATTAGCAAAGGAAGCTGAGCCTACAGAGAGTTAGCTTTGCAGTTGTGATGAAATTAGAATGTATTGCACTGAGAGGAGAAACCTTGGAAGGCAGTTGAAGGCCAGGAATGTTCACCATCACTCAGGTGGTCATCTGTGTATCTCTACTCCTCTCACCCAAGCAAACGCTCTGCAAAGGAACAATCCTCCTATGTGAGAAAACTCAGCACTAACATTGTGTAGAGCCAAAAGTTCAATGAGCAGTTCTGCCTTACAGGCATCTGGGTGAAATTTAAGCAGAGTTAAAAAGTTGAGGATTTACAGCCACACCATTGCTTTCCCAAGCTCAGGGAACTGCTGTAGTGGACACCCCTGAGAGACAGGACAAGGATCAAGGTACCCTTAGAACCATGTGGATCAGGTAACCAACACCCTATGGCCACACACTGGACCTGTCCCTTGGTCCTGCCCCAGATGTGAGGCTGTTCTGCACAGGAGCACCAACTACACAGGGCAGTCTGGCTTTACTGCTCCTGCTCCTCTGCCTCCCAGGGCTGCAGGAACGCTCACACCTGGAAAGCAACGCCCCAGGGGAGGTAAAGGAGAATATAAGAGGAGTCACACTACAAAACCAATCTGGGCTTGAATCCTATCCCTGAAATCACTTCACCAGTGCCCATGGAGCACCTGGCCAGTGCAACAGGTACCAAGGACGTGAAGTCCAACAGCTCTACCAGAGAGCGAGTCACAAACCAGGCAAATGAGACCTCCCTCGAACACACAACAGGAGGAAAGATGACTCAACAGGAGAACTTAATTCACTGTCAAATATATCATCTGAGTACATGCAGCCACAGAGCAGCATGCTGCAGAGAGAGCCAAGAACAGGCTCACTCGGTTTTGAAACCTTCTGGCAGAGGTTGGATGAATTTTTTTCTTTAGGAGTTCACTACAAAAATTTCCAAAATCCCTTTACTACATCTTGAGTAGTCATTTTGACACTCTAACCACCATGTAAACCACGTCACAGAAATAAACACAGACAAGAAAGATTTTCCTAAGTTAGCAACAAATGGTTTTAAGCAACACACAAGTGGATATCTTGTCAGTTAAGGCAATTTCATAGGAGATATAAGCATTTGTGCCTCATCTACACTGGTATCTATGGAAGTTACTAAACCTATTCACCCTGTTTAGGATGAGTATTGATTTACTGCTTTAGCTCAGTGGAAAGAACAAACTTTTCGTCAGTAAAAAGCTGGATGCCTAGCTCTGAATGATGAACATTTGCACAGATTCTGTGGTTAAAGCAGTGAAAATAAAAAGTTCATTTTCAGTCAACCACAAAAGCATGTGCCAATGCAAGAACCCAAAGGCCTGACTTTATCACTGCTTTTATGGAATGCACAGAGTTTCAACTCTTTGGTGGTATCTGGGGCTGGGAGGGAGTACAGCCCTACCTTGTCTTTGGGGAAAAAGATAAAGGAACATCAGACTTGTTGGTGAAAACTACAGTTGTGTCAGGAAAAGAAAAGAGCTGCAGAATAACCACAAGGCAAACATAATCAAAACATCATGAGATTTGACATCAGTGCTTTTCGGTCAAGTGTCTTCCTGCATTCATGAAGTGCAGAGATAAAGGCAAAAAACAAGCATCCAAGGAAGTAAGGAGAAGTCTAGAGATAAAAACTTGAAAAATCATCTATTCCATTAAGGGAGAGGAAGGAAAAGAAATTCAAGATAAAAATTAAAAATAACACAATAAAAAATTAAATCAAATCAGAAAGATTTAAAAAACTTAGGCTATTTAACAGCAAAGCTCACTGCTCTTTCACATCATAGCAATTTCAATGTTACTGCTCAGACTACACACAGAGCCCATCCCATCCTGCTCATCAGAGAAACAAAAACCCTGACGAATAAACTCATTCTCCTCTGTCTCTTCAAAACTAAGCAGAGTCCTATTTGAAATCCATCATGGCACTAATACACATGGGGTCATCCAGAAGTTGCACAAGAGATTAGATCAACAGACTTCTTAAACAATCTTAAAACTACCCAGATACTTTCATGCTGTATTACATGCTGCAACTCTTTCATAATAACCTGGAGCCAGGTAGAACGCTGGAAACAAATACTACTATTGAGGCTTGCATTAACACATTAATTAACTTCTCCCTTGGGAAAGAGAGAAAAAAAAACTGACATCAAGTAACAAGCTGCTTAGATTTGTCCCATGGAGACATCTCACCAGCTCATAAACTTTAATTTCCCTGACATACAGTCTCTTAAAAGTTGCTTGGCTATGCAGCTATTGCTGAGCATTGTCCCTTATCTGCCCCTGCTGTTATAAAACACCCTAATGGCAGTAATTTAAGAGAAAAGGACAAGCTTTCAGGAAATTCTCTGTGAACTGGCCAGTTTGTTTGTTACTGAGTTCAAGGTTCTATAAGTTTTCTTGGAGGGGACAGGACTGCAAGAAAATTTGGGAGAAGAAAACATTTTAAATTACCAGTGTTTGGGAAAATAGAAAAACCTCCTTTGCAACAGACTTTCAAGTAGTTCAAACTTGACATGTGGCTTTCAGAACTCCTTGCTGTGCTATTTCATGAAGTCTAAAATCAGATCTTAGGATTTCCAATGGCTCAGGAGTTACATCATGATCAGACATGGAGGCTGTAACTTCCCTGTACCTGATATTGGTTGCTGCTTATCATCATCATTAGGGAAACACTGCAGAAATGCTAAATATGACCCAAACACAGCTCAGATTAGATACTTCACACCTCCCAAAAGAGGCAGCGTTTAGTTGCTCATTTTTTGGATAAAGCTAAGAAGCACTGCGAATATCAAAGTCTCAACCCCAACAAGTCAATCCAACACATCTTTAAATAAAGGTCCAAAAAATCACAATGGAGAACAATATAAGCCAGTATCAATGAGCAGCAATGCCACACTTTGGAGTTCTCAAACACAAGTTTTGACCATGGACTTCCCCTGCCAGGAGAGAGAATGAGACAAGGTGCACCACTGAGATCTGACAGTGTATTAAAGACCAACACAACAGCTGCACACTGTGTGCCCTGCCCCAACATCCAATTACCCACAGTAACAACAGCTTACCTGAAGGATAAATTGGAAACTCAAGGATCAAAATCACCAATTAATTCAGTAGCATCTACTCTGTGTTGCAGCACAGAATCATTACAATTCCACTTAACATATAAGCAGGTGTTTATCATGCAAGAGTGGAACTATTTAATACTTCTCTGAGGCACTGACCCAGGAAACAAACAGGCCCTTTGCAATTAATGCAGTGAGAAAAGAAAGCCAGTTTCAATTCTGTGAGGTGACTGTGCCCTTAATTTCAAAGATAAATCTTCAGATTAGAACACAAGCACTTAAATGGTTATTTAGAGAAAAATCACATCTGAAACGCTTTGTCTGCTTCATGTTGCTCATCTCTGAAACCCTTATAGACAACGAACTCCTTAAGTGACTCTTGAGTCTGAAAAGAAACCATCACTGAAACCCTTGATCAGTACAGGTAAGAACCCCTACTATGGTCTAGAATTGAAAGAAAGAAATGAAAATTGACAAATAAGAGAAACTGCAGAGTAAGGCTGTGGATTGTCTCACATGAAAGGAAAGGTAATGTTTTGTGTTTCAGGTGTTTCTACGTGTGCTTTCATATCTAGGAAATCTCAGTTCTAGGAAATGTTAGAAGATTAAATTATCAGTCCTACTTCCAAAGAAGTGTCCAAAATCCATTACCTAGGGACAAAGATGGAGTTGTGAAGGAAGTTCTCAAAGACTTTCCGGTACTCTGCTTCCTCCTTCTCTGCTTGCTTTTCTGCCTCTGTCTTGGGACAAGCACAACAGGGTCCTTTTTCTCCCCCACAGCCCTCTGGCTTGGTGGGTTCAGTGGCTTCTTCTGTATCAATGGTCCCATCAGCGTACCTTCGAATTGGGACTTTATCTAGAAAGAAAGGAACAGAGCTGGTTTCTTTTCTCTCCAGATCATGGATCCAGCAACAACCCATGTTCACCCATTCCCCCTACTTGCTGTTATTCTTAGCTCTTGCCAGTGAAACGCCCTGGCAGGCAGAGTCCCAGGCATTTCAACACAAGAGCATTTAGTTCTCCTACCTTTGGAGCAGTAATTGTGTCTGTACAGGTAACTGTCCTGAGGCTGCTGCTGCCAGCGCACGATGTAGTAGGAGAGGTTCCCATTGGGAAGAGAGGGAGGATTCCATTTCACAATCAGTTGGGATGAGGAGTTGGATGCTGAAATAACATCCAGGGGAATGGATGGCACTAGAGAAGGAAGAAAGAAAGAAAGAAAAAAGAAAGGTATTTAAATCTAGAGCGCTCTACAATGTATTTCCATGCAAGCTTTTGAGTGAGTCTCCCAATCCTATACTGAAAGGAAAAACACCCTCTTATTTCAAAGACAGGATTTTCTACTTATGCCCCAGTAACAATAGTTAAGGGTTCAACTGCAACCAAGTCTCAACCCAAAGTTGTACTTCAATTCATCTTTACAATGGAACAAAGCCTAAAATTCTAACTCCAAGAAGCTCCCATAGTTCCCAATTAAAGTAATATCTGAAAAAAAGAGACTTTTAATTCAAATTTTAATGCTACTGTCATAATTACTGAAACTGCTAGCACTACGCACATCATCTGCACATAAATTCCATTTCTGTATCAACAACAGAACTTGCACACAATAATACACTAATCACACCTGCAGCACTATCAACCTCTCACCCCAGAGCCCAGCGTCTCACCTGCAGCATTGGTTCGAATATATATAATTTCACTTTTTGCCCCATGAATATGATGGTTTTCCATCATTGTGAGGGTAACTGCCTTGACATAAATGGCATATTGAGTCCAAGGTTTCAATCCCTGCAGCAGAATTCCAGGATTGTTCTCTTTGTTCGGTGGCAGGTCAACATCAACCATGTTCCAGCTGTTGGAGCCACACGCATCTTGCCCGTCATACTCTGTCACATTTTTGAATGGTCTGAAACATTCAGAGAAAAAAGTAGCACAAATATTTATTTTCTCCTAAAAATTGTCAAATACATGAGAGTGCCTGACTTCAAAGTTGCTCAATGAAACAAATACAGCTTGCTTGCTTTCCACAGCAGAATCAAACAGAAAAAAAAAATCTGTATTTCCAAGCTGTACAAAATTCAGAGTTCCGTTTTAGTCATGAGCAATAAAGCAACACTCTCCAAGAAAACTCTTATCTTTTTTTTAATCCAAAACAGGCAGTGAAATGCTTCAGACATATTTAGACTTAAAATACACATATATCAAACAGAAGCAACTCAAACAGTTACTGATAGTGGCCAAACTTTTTACTATTAAGAACACACAGTTCCCAAAGGCTTGACCAGTCCAAGAGGCTTTTTTACCATTTTATTTCCACACAATACAAACACACTTATACAGTCAAATAGTTCTACTTTTCAGAAGTTGTAACACTGGTGCAAGAACATACAAACTCTTGTTATTAATATCTGTAGACTTGCCAGCCCTGGCTTTATTGTAGAACATCACAATGATGTTCTTTTTCAGTTGATGCTGGACATGAACAATTCATGCTTCCATGTCTCACATCTTTGCTCCATGTATCATTACCAGCATTCCAAACCTCACTTTCACCCCTCCAGACCTCTTGGAGAGTTATTTTTGTGCTCATTTGTTTTTTTATTACTTTAAATCTGAGCCATTACAAGGATGTGCAAAGGCAGAGGCATCTCCCAAGTAATTTGGATTTCTCCAGTAACTGCCCCGCACCTTCTTTATCAAGAGATACAAATGCAAGAAATGACCAAAGCTGGATAGCCTAAATAACCTCAAACCCTGAGCAGATAAGTCATCCAGGTGACAGGGAAAACTTCTGACCTGTGATGCTTTCTAGTCAGTACTTTGACTAGAGAATGAAAATATCTCAGTAAAGATGACGATTTAGGAAAAGCTCTAAATCAGATGCCTGAGAAGAGCCAAACCATCCACCTTTCTCTTTTTTCAAATTTCAAACTTCCTGATGGATTTGCAATCCATTTGTAGGACTCATTCAAACCAATCTTCTTTTTAGAGGAGGCTTGCGCTCCACCAAGAAAAGAATTAGAACAAAAGCAGGACTTGAGGATGAAATACACAAACTGGATGAGCCACCCAGTAGTAGGAACAGAATTGTCTGCTCTGCCTTGGACTGCCCTAATTAGTCTCTGATGACATCTACTTACGCCTCCTTGTAGTAAACAGTGAAGCTAATGAGGTCTCTGTAATCTGGAGGGCGATACCGCTCCCAGGTCAGTTTAATGCGATTCTTGAGCGTCGTGTTGGATACAAAATGCAGAATTTTGCTTTCACCTGCAATACAAAAGGACAGGACACGCCCGAGTTGGCATCACATCACCTGTTGGTGTTTTTTGTTTCTCAGGTATCAGTTTTAGCTCATGACCCTTTCCAGTAGCACCTATGACACCACAGGACCCCAACAGCCTTCATGTCTGTAGAGCCTCCTCTTTCCTCCCATTACATTTGAGTGCTTAAAGGGTAAGCAGTGACCTTGGCAATCACTTTAAAACATGCTTGAGCTACTTGTTATTAATTTTTTGAAGCAGATTTTCTTTTAATGCATCATCAGAAAGCTCTTGAAAACTACTTCAGACTCTCCCTGAGCAAGGAATGGAAGTGCTGTTTATCCATAGGCCTGGTTTGGAAGCACTGAATTCATCACCCGACTCCAAAGCACGTGCGGAGCCATCACCAGCCTCTGTGTGCTCACTCTCCAGGACGACTTCTGACAACTACCATTTGTTTTTCTGGAGAGTGAACAACATGGAAAAGACAAAGGAGTTTACATTCCTATTCATCAGAGGCTGGACCAAGAACTCCAAAACTCAGTTCATATACGGCACAACCATTTGATGGCAGCAGCTTGCAGCTACTCTTCTGAACAGACCTGGATGGAAGCCCATAGCTTTGAAATGAATGGCTTCCCACTACCAACTCACTGAGCTTTCCAACCCAAAACAAAATAGCATCTTAAAAACTTAATTCTTGGATGAAGAAATTGTGTTCTGTCAACTGTGAGCTAGTTTCTAATGTTTCATAGAAGCTCTGAAAATAAAGAGGTTTTCACCCTCGTGTACACTGGCACTGTTGGTGCTATCTTTGCAAAGGCAGTTGAGCTTTTGTTGATTCTTTTCCTCTTCTCAGAGTCAGAAAGCTTTCTGTACTGGTTTCTTAAAAAAGCAGGCAGCGGCTGGCACTGGCCTCAGTGGTAGTAAGGCCTGGCTGTGTGTCTGTAACTCCTCCAGGACTGCAAGGCTTTGCTCTATTCAAAGTGCAAAGAATGGAGGGTGCTTACAACAAGGATCTGGGCCATCTGCGCGTCTGCACCGCGCCTAAAGAGACATTCAGCAGACTACGTGTCCCAGTTTTGTAAGTACCATCCACAGCACGGGGACTTGACTTATACACAAGATCCATTTTAGTCTACTCAGCTCCAAAAACATCACAAACCGACCAAAGGAAAAATGCAGTGTCAGTTTTAAGGGTCTGAGGTGAAACTTGTAGGCATACATAATTCCTAGATGAGAGATTGCTTTTAAACGTGCTGTTACACCTGGAGACCTGATGTGCAGACCACCAAAGCCAAGGGGGGATTTTCCAATAACTCTGACCATTGCAGAATCCAAAATTAAATGCAGAGACACTCAGGCTTTGCAATACTGCAGAACATTAGAAAGTGGTCTCAATTCAAAAGCAAAGTATTTGAAAACAAAGCAAACTAAGTTTGAAACAAGCATGTCTAGCAACCAGGTACAATATTTGGCAGGAGCCTGAAAGAAGCTGACTGTAACAGAAACTGTTTTAGTGCCTATGGAATTGTTGCTCAGCAGCATCCTCAGTATCAAGAAAGAGTAAATATCAGAGAGAGGAAAACACCTATAATGATGCACAGTTACAAAGGAGACAGAGAAATTGCTCCTTGTTGGATACATCAAACTATTGGATTTCATTTCTCATTTCCCAGGTATGCTCCTATTGTCATCTGCTGCTGCTGTCACAAAACAGGGGATTTGAGAAGCAGTCATCTTCTACAAGTGGGTTTTACAGATGAGACAGGGACTGTGTAACCACATCGCTTTCCACTCGTGCAAATGTACCTTCACAGCTACAGCTTAAAGCCTGAACAAGCAGAAGGGCTGAAAGCCTCCTGCAAGTCCTAAACTCTAAATATTGCAATGATCAGAACACATCATTTGGGTTTGTTCTTGTGACACCCTCCCGTGCAGTTGGCATTGAGATTTTTTTGTTTGTTTACTTACAAGAGGCTCTCTCCCCATTGTTCCTTGGATTTATATCTCCTTTGCTCTGTCGTCCCTTGGTTCCTGAAACTTCCTCCATACGGTAAATCTCAGAAACACACAGTTTAGGATTAAATGCAAAGTACATTTTCCCCTCACTGATTGTCAAGTTATGATGGTTCCAGTCCCACAGCTGCTGAAGATTGTGGTTGTCAAGCACGTAGAAGGAATAGTTCCTAGAAGGAAGTTTTTGAAGAAAAATGTTAGTTTTAATTCACAGCCCATTCCAGTGAAGAATACCTTAATATAAGAAAACTTTAAAACATTGTGTTCCCTCTTACTATAGTGTTCAGCAAAGGGCTTTCTTCTCCTCCAGGGGTCAAGTCATCCCTGAATGTTTAGGGGGCAGGGAAATGAGTGTGACACAGGACTCCAAAATGTGACACCACACCATCTAAAGCCCACTCCAACATGTATAGGAGCTGCTATGAGGAAAATTAATTCATGTCCTCTGAACAGCAGGTCTCTACATTGGATTTTCCATTTGGTGGCAAATGGGAAGCAGTAACCTTAGATACCTTATGGAAGGAAAAGCCTTCTGGAGTTCTGACAATAAAACACAGTCATTAACACAGCTCTTGCTTATGTTTACAAAAGCAGCTCTAAGAGTTTGCATAGTGAGGTTTCCTTGCCTCTCTTAGTTTACTTCTTGGCCCAATAAAGATTTCCTGCATTGTGCCAAGTACAGTTGCACCTGCACATCGAAACCCAACAGCAAACAGTTGTACTGACTGCACAGGAGCCACACTGCAGAGCACAGAACTAAACACAGGCAGCTGTGCTGAGCCCACTCCCTAAGCAGAGCCTTGCAATAACATGCACATCCTTAATTTCCACAGATACTGTATACAAAGTTGTGTGCAAAAGGCCTATTAAATATTATGAAAGTCCTATTAAATATTATGAAGAAATTCCTGGTACTACTCTATTGAGCTGGATTGGAAAAAAACCACTCATGCAACAGAAGTAAGATTATAGGCTCTACATCAGCTGCAAGACAACACCTGCAAGGACACTGACACTTTGGGACAGCAGGGACAGGAGTGCACCATTGGGAAACGAGATAAAGATCTGTGTAGCTGATGAGACAACCCACCATGGCAGCATTTACTTCACTTTGGTGGGAAGCCCCCCCATCGTTAACTACAGCAACATAAAATCCATTATTAACACAGCAAAGCCCATCTTGCACTGCTAAGCCCTTGTCAACAGAGCTACACTGGGCTTTCTACAAACCCTTCTAACTACAGAGTTTCTGCAGGGAAGCGTGGCAGACAAATCACAGGGTTCATAAAAAGCTACCTCACTATTCATTTATGGTTTTCCTTCAATTATTTCATTTACAATTTAGCATTAATTCCTCCTTCACCCAACCTGAAAACAAAAATTGCATTCTGGCTCCAATCTGCACATATTTACCATTTCTTGTAATGCCGAGTGTATTTTCACAACAATGTGAAAGACAAATTGTTTCTCCTATTTTCACCTGTCCCCTAATTACCCAGGATTTGATTTCTAATGAAGTTGATATACCTGGTACCACTTCACAGAGATGCTGAGAAGAATGTGCTCAGTTAACAAGGGAGCAGAGACATGTTTGTGTGTGCTTTAAATGCATTACGCCAGGAGAGAATAGGGATGCTGAACTGCCTGTGGGATCTGACAGACATCACCAAATCCTGTGTTGATTTGAAAGTACTGCACCTTACTAAAGTTCAGTGTTTTCTTGCTTGAAAAGATAAACTTATGAGCTTCTGAAACCTCCACACAAACCCAGTCTCACACCTCAGTGTACAAACTCCCCAACTCACTTTTTCAAACTTCACTCACACACCGGCAGCTGAGAAACAGAAACTCCCCCGAAACCAGGACTGAGCTGAGGAGCTTCCCCATGGGAGCCTGCACGGCAGCCAGGCTCACCACCGGTGCCACCACAGCTCTGGAAGGTGTCATTCATTCCCCAGACACCCTCAGCGCAGGGTGCCTGCTCTGCTGGAATGCTGGGGTTAGATCAGGCCTGTCTGAATTCACCACACCCTGACAATAATGATCCCAGGAAAACAAACTGTAAATTCCTCAGTGAGGAGCCACACAACAGCTAGAGATCCTGTTCACACCTTCCAACAGGCCTGACAGCTGATGCCTCTGCCTCAAAATGGTGTAGAAAACAGGGGGGAGGTTGTTATGATTTTATAGACTGTCCCCTAGTTTGCTGCAGAGGTTGAAACACAACATCAGAGCAGGTCACTGCCACAACTGAAACTCCTCCTCAGTCACCATCTCCTCATTTGCTCCTGAAGGCCACAAACTGCTCATTTTCCAGGTACCTGACCTGGGATGCTCTGGGAAGTGCTGCCTACACACTGTCCATGTACACAGCACTGAACACACAGAGCCCAGCAGAGGATGGAAGGGCCTGGCAGAGCCAGCACCAGATGAGAGAACAAAATGCTGCAACAGGCACCAAGACCCCTGTGGCACATCTCCATCTCAGTTTCCCTATTTGCAAGGAGAAATTATTTTCTTGCTGTGGGAGCTACAGACACGGTTTTCAGAAGAGGCAATGAAAACTCTAAAAATAAACAAAGCAGATTCCCTCTAAACTTTTCACTTTCGATGATAACTAAGGCAAGCACCAGCAACTGAATAAGGAACAAAGAACTTCTGAAGTGCTGTGTTATTAGTCCAGTTCAATAAATAAAGGGACAATGGCAGTGGGGTCAGTCATGTAATGAACAACGATCATTAACAATGGGCTTTAAGTTACCCTCCCTCTCACCCCTCAAGGCACTGCTGGCACCAACAGCTCTTGTTCCAGCAGCCCAATGCTTCCCAGGTTAAGACCCCACTCCCTGCTGTTCATAATTCTGCCCAAGTAATTGTTCAGGCTCAGTCCTTCCTTGTCGGGTGCCTACTTCCACCTAAGTATTTTTGGACATGTTACTTAGACTGGTAATGCCTAAATTATGCCAGGCATTTTCCAAGCAAAGAGACTGCCCCGGCCCCTTAGTATGTAACTGCAGTCATTTCCTAACATACCGGAATTTTAGCACAAGCAGCTCTCTACTATAGATCTGCTTTACCTCCCCACTCAGCCCTGTTTTCTTCTTCAAAGCTGCACCTATTTACTTCTCCATTTGGGAATCTGGCTGATAAACCTCCTGTTTCCTGTCCTTTCAGCTCTGTCTGCTGACAGACAAGTTACCATAAACGTAATTGCTACCTGAGACACAAAGCTAAACTCAAATTCAAAGAGGTCCAGGGAGAGAGGGGAGAGAAGCAAGGACCAATCGATAACTGGAGTGTCTGTGAGGGCTCAGCCCGCCGGGAGCGGCTGAACAAGCCCGTGCTCGGCACTGACAATCCTCTGGGATTTGCAGTTGGAAACAAACTTCTCCACAGAGCCAGAGCTATTCCTGAGAAGACAGCGTGTTCTGCAAGGGCAGGAGGGAGAGCTGCCCTTGCACTCACTCTGTCAGATGGTGGAATTTTAAGAATTTATGACTGACCAAAGACTAGCCTGACAGAAAGAGGGAGGCTGTGAAGAATCCCTCATGCTTTAACTTTATACAGTCAGGGCAGATAAATAAGACAAACAACCTGTCCAAAGACCATCCCACCACCTTCTCTTCTACAAATTCCCCAAATTCTTCATTTAATAGTTCTGTCATTATGGAGGGAGACTGATTGCTCCCACAGAACACTGGTTTAAACTTGGGATGCCTACTTGATTTGGGAAGAGAAAGAGCAAGATAGTTTGCTGAAAAACAACCTCACTACACCTCAGCATCACATGCTCTGCAGGGATAAAAGCTTTTGCCATGACAATCTTTTACCATCATAGGAAAACAGGAGTTATGTACAACAAAAAGTATCATGTGGTGAATAATTATGGAAGCAATATAAGCCACAGCAAAAATATAATCCATTTTCAAGGGATCAACTTTTCCTGACCAGTCTTCTGCATGTTAGCTAGATAATCCATGTAATGCTAACATTTCAAGGAGTTGCAAACAATTGCAACTGGCACTGTGTTTCACACTAGCTGGGTCACTTCCAGTTGCACTCCCTGGTCAGTAAAATTCATATTTTCTTTCAGCTGACTTCTCCATAAAACTCTGATAAAAGCCAACAGTAAAGAACAGCAAAGAAATTCAATTGTTTCTGAAGATGTTCTTTCTCAAATAGAGCAAAAAGAACAAACAAAACCACTTTATTGATGTAAAGAATCTACCTAGAAAATCCTAAACTGAAAAGCAACAACAAAGGTACCATAAAACACTTGTAATATACTCAATTTAATACACTGATTTGGACAGTAATGCAAACAAGTAATGCTGTGCAGAGGTGTTCATGAGGAGAAAAACACTGCACATTAGTGGAAGAGAAGATTCTATAAATGACAAGTGAATGGTTTTTAGGAGACTTATTCTCCACAGCTTTCTATTAAAGTGAAATTGTATCCACAAATATCTGAACACTTACCCATCCACCTGTTCCTCTCCCAGGATGTACCGCAGGTTCTTCAGGAAAGACAGGGAGACCAAAGCATGGGAATGACGAATCTTCACATACCCTGTTACTGTCTCAATGAGACCCATAAAATTCTCCAGTTCTGAGGCAATGTTATCTACAGTAAGAAAAAGATAATCATTATCGTAACAGAATTCACAGCTTTGACTAATATTCTGCTTAATGCAGTATTAGCTCAGTAAAAGAAAATGTTTGTACTTGTTGCTTTAGAAAATGAGAGACACTTGTTTTCCTCCCCCAGGAACAGTTGCATGTGCAGCCAGATGGTTGAAGGGCAAAACAAAGCCACAGAGTAACAGTGGGAAACCGGTCTTGCTTTTCCATACTGGAACACCTGATTTTTCCATGGGCATTGCCCTCTGAAGCCAGCACCAAAAGGTGAGCCAGCACTCTGGCAGGGATGAAAAGACCCTTTTGTAAATGTACACACCATGAGATGGAATTGCTCTTTGGGTATGGAGCAAAGCTCAGGCAGAAAGCTCCACTGGAAAACAGAGAATGAGACTGAAGATAGAGGGCAGGAGAGGGTGTGTTCCCGGTCTGCTCTGGGCCACAGAGTATTGCTTTCCACAACCTAAAAAGCTTTGGCTACAAAACTGAACCAGTTGATGAAACAGCACAGATAAAACCATCAGGAAGTCTTCCTGCCATGGAGCATGTTCCACACAACTCACTGAAGCTGATTTTCTATTAGAAATTATTAAAATTACTGCAGAGGAAGCTCCACTCTTCAGAACTGTCTCCTCTCTATGAACTGTCCCTGCCCAGGTCTGCAACACCCCATCCTTCACAAGCTCAAGCTTTGCTGTCCCTACCTCCAGCAACCCTTGGCCCAATCCCATTGCCTGGTGCCACCACCTTGCCAAGTTACACTGCAGTTCCTAGGGGAAGTTTTCAAGGACGTGGAAGAAGCTGCTATGGGGTGTGTTTGCTGCCACAAACACACTGAAGTCCTAACAGATGGCTGGGAAGACCAATCACCAAATACCAATGGTTGGTTCCCATGCCAAATAACCAGATCTTCTTCAGCACTCTAAAATAATGCTTAAATAAAATTTAAAAACCCCACACACTTGCCCCAGTTACATCTCCCATATGGGAAGACTGTACTTGTAGCAGAGGGACCACAAGTAAAAAAAAAAATCGACATGCTGCCGTAACTAAACCCTGGAACCCTCATTTAGCACGAGGCAGGGAATCAAATAGATCCCAATCTTTCACCCTTATTCATGAAACCAAAAGAGACCTTCCATAGGGATGTACAAGTCCAATAAAAACTAACAGCAATTTTTACTCTGCTTTTAAGAGCTCATCAACTGTCAACACCTCCCTGGCTGATGAATCACTGCTCTGACAAATTTAATCCAGGGCTTGTTCAAGACATGTGACAGAGGTGGCCAACTCACTAATGCTGACCATCCAGCAGCACAGTGTCAGGCTTTATATGAGCTCTCAGCACTCTGGATTCCATGTTCTAGCAAAACACCACACCTTGCCTTAAAAAGCGAGGATCTGCAGTCTTACAGTGCCACGTGAGAAGTTATTTACCTACCCAGACGCTACGATTTTCAACTTTTCCACCTTCTTGGGTCTTTGTGACTCCTTTGGGACCACTGCTTGTCTAACTGCCTATTCCTGGTTCCTTGTCCTGCCAAAAAACCTAACAAAAATGCCAGCTTTCCCTGGGAGCTGAATACCTATTCCACCCGCGTGGGGCAGGACAGAACTGCAGTGGGCCAAATCAAACAGGAGCACTGCCCTGGGCCTGGAAAGCAAACAGCTTGCTGAGTTTTTAATGTTCTTATCATTACGCTGACGACAGAAGGAAAAATGTGAAAAGCAGCCTTATCAGGGGTTCAGAAAGAGAGGGCGATCACTTACTTCCACGCCGGATGTTGATCAGCAGATTGCCCTTGAGAATTGTGCATCCCTGCAACATTTGTGCTGACGTGACAGAGTCAATGGTCTTCGTTTTCCCATCCTCACAAATCTTGGGGCAAGGCCCCTCACAAGGGCTGCAGAACATGCTGTGAGAAAAGAGAGGGATATTGAAAATAAAGAAAATAAACAGTGATACGCAACTGAGTCTACAGACTGCTTTGAGTTGAATTTGGAAGATATTTCCCTCTAAAGCTCAGGCAAATCCTCCAGGCTAGAATGAAAGCTGCCATGCTTGTGTTCAGGATACACTTGCCTGCTGCACTCCAGGGAGGCTGGATCATTGCACCTCCTACGGTGACTGAATGGACCCATACCCACAGTCTGTCAGCTTCTGGAAGGCTCTGTGGTCCTTCCAAAGTCCAAGGCACTTCAGGTAAAACCCAGTGCCCTTGTAACTGTGCATTTACTCTGCCTGAACTGTACCCAGGAACCCCTCCCTTCCCATTCACTCAGGCAGCCTCAGAGCGCAAGGAGGTTTCGTGCTAATCCACGCCCAACCTCCCAAAACAGGCCAGCCAAGAACTGGAGATGGGAAAATAATGTTCATGTTCTTATAAAGTTGTCTGTGTCCATGTGCTTAAACCAATATTTAAAGCTCAGCACTAGGGAATTCCATGCTCCTGGCCATTTAACTCAAAGACAACTGTGGGGGCACACAGTCAGGAGCGATGTGGAGAAAGTGAGCAGTCGATTAGTCACTATTTCTTAGAGCTTACCAGGCATTAAAGCAGAAAGTTTAAGGAAACAGAAGGTTGTATCTTGATGCAAGGACAACTAATTGGCAACAGGAATTGGGAGAGGAAGGCCAGAAGTCTAAGCAGGTTCAAAATGATACAAATGGAAACACCAAAAAGGACACCACCACAAACTCAGATAAACCAGATTGCCAGAAGCTGGGAGGCAACACTGAAGCACAGGCTCGATTCTGCTTCTTCTCACAGGCTCTCAGAAGAATTTTCAACAGCCAAACTCAAGCAACAAAAACTCAGGGCAGACCAGCTTTTGGCTGCAGCAGCTTTTTAAAGGCTCCACGTTATATTCCCTATATATTCATCTCAAAGCTGGACACTTTGTGCACAACACAGGCCCTCTGATTACTCCTCCTGGTATATGTCTTTCCTGATTCAAGGTAATTTTTATTTTTCAATTTATTCCAGCACTTACTCCACCTTATCACTTCAGAGAGAAAAAATAAAAATTAAAGAAACCAAAATCCAGCTCCAAAGACAAAGGCTTCTGTTGACAACACTGATGGACATGGACACTGTTTATTTTATTTTCAGAAAAAGAAAATGAACTCATTTTCCTCTGAGGCTTAAAGAAACATGTAAATTGATAACAGTTTTCCATGCATAAACCATAGCAGAAAGAAGCTCCTTTTCTTAGTAGTAAGCTCCTATTTCAAAATCCTACACTATAATGTGCCACAAACCACTACGAGCTATAGACACAAGAAAGGCTTCAACTAAATGTACAAAGAATGCTGGAAATGCTTTCCATTTGCAACTATTTGTTAACAGCACCTCTGGGGAACAGAACATTCACTAGCCTTGAGTTACAGCTCCTTTCAACCTCTGCAGAGAGCACAGCACCGAGATAAGACAGGATGGCCGCGCACTCCAGCGTAAGCGGCTCAAACAGCTGCTACTACAAGCTCCAGGAGATAACAAAAGCTGCATTTCTCAGGTGAATATCTGGATTTGGGGAAAGGCTGTGTTAAGTTGCTTGTATCCAAATGTCAGCTGGAGAGGGCCTGGAACAGACGGATGACAGGAATGAATGCACACACAGACACACAACTGGTGCCTCACCTTTCCAAAAACACCGCAGCCTACAAAGACACCTTTTTAGCATAATACTGAAGCACTGCAAATTTTGGCACCCTGACTATGCTTTACTCAAAGTCCATGACTTCCAAGGGTCAGTAGGCAACAAAGGCTGCTTGCTTAAGCCACTGGCAAATTACAGAAATCACAAACAAACATTGCTCCAACTGTTAGAATTAAGTAACAGGAGCAGAATGATACTCTTACAAGAAATTATTCTGTATAATATTGTCGTCTGCTACATTATTTTTGTCACCATCTATATAATTACTTCCTTCTAAAACACCATTGTTATCTTCTGGAAATAGTGAAAAAAGAGAAATTAAATTAAATTAAATACACTGAAGAATACATGTGTTTAAAATGCAACCACACATAAAGCAAATAATATGCAAGGCAAGGTAACTCCTATGGTTTGTTCTGCGTGATAATGGTCATCAGCCAACTCCAACCTTGGGCTTCACTTTGGTTTTGTTACTCTCTACTTGAAGACCTGGTTCTGCATTGCATGACCTCCTCCAGCCCTTCTGAAGAACCAGAGCCTACCGACACTGCACAGAACCACACACATCCATCAGGTGGATTCACCACGGGAAGGTCTTCAGTCAGCTTCCACCAGGAAGCCACACAATCCCCCACTCTAATTCCCCATCCTCCGTCCTCGCTTCTACCCCAAGGAATCTGCACCACAAGGTTGAGAACCCAAACAGGGAGTGGCAAACCCAAACAGGACAACCCGGGCAGAGGCAGCTGCGTTACCTTTGGCTCCCGTTGCGGATGAAGCCCGAGGGACACTCGGCCATGCACTCGTCGTTGTGAATCACGAACTTCTCGTATTCGCTGGCGTCCGTGGCGGGGACTTTGGAGCAGAACTCCCTGGTGACGCAGCGCCAGCCCTCGAACTTGTAGGTGTTGGGGGGGCAGGTGGGCAGGCACACGCCCTCGTAGTAGTAGTTGCGGCAGGCCACGCACGCCGTGTTGTTGTCGGGCGCCGTGCAGCTCCCCAGGCACTCGGGGTGGCAACACTCATTTTGGTCTGTGCAGGCTCGCTTCCCACACGAGCTGGGGCACACTGCAGGACAACAAAGCAAGGGAGCATGAGTGACAGCTGCTGAGGTGAGAGGCACTAAAGGAAAAACCCTGTTCTGTGCAACTCTGTGGCAATGCATTCCTCGCACTCTGAAGCATCTCTGAAAAAAAAAACCAAAAAAACCCAAACCCGCTACTGTAAAAAATTCTGGTTTTCTCAGCTTTAGTTGCCTGAAAGTATCTTCTTCTCAGATCAAATTTACGACATGAACCAAGTAAGTAATAAAGAAAACTGCTGAAAGCAAGATCAACATAAGGATAATGGAAACAGGCAGTACTGGAACCTATTACATAGCCCCAGTATTATGGATAAGCTTTTTTTTTTGGCATGTTGACTTATTGTCTTTCTAAGCATTTCTTGTCTTTCCTATTTGTACTTCAAATTGGTCTTTTATTGGCAAGAAAACAAACTTCCTTCAAAACAACTTAATTACACTTGTAGAAGGAAGCACTGCTCTACTGCAGCACACATGGTTAGGCTGACCCCAGTGTAGCATCCCAATGTTGCTTATGTGTGCAAAATGCGGTTTAATAAAGTATCAAATCATCATCCACATCAAATACCGAGGAATTACAGAGCTACTATTTTCCCCTGAAGAGCATAACAGAATTCTGCCTTATCCTCAAATTCTGGGTTCAGAGAACAAAATATGAAAGGGAGAAAAAAAAATGGGGTGCAAATTTATGGAGACATTCGTTTTATGTGAAAGCATTTCAGCTTGGAAGACACGAACAAAGAGCAGAATCCTCAGCAGCTGAGCTCACCACTGCTAGATCAAAAGAAGTGGCAGCATTATATTTATGTAACAACAGCATTTTGATTACAGCACTGTATGGCCTTTTAGCCACAGGAGCCGTGTGCCAGAGGCTCTGGAAACACACAGATTGCAAATCTGGTTTGCATTAAGGAGCTGTTAGCCACTTTCTAA
The DNA here is from genome assembly GCA_013397795.1 of Orthonyx spaldingii. Taxonomy (NCBI): domain Eukaryota; kingdom Metazoa; phylum Chordata; class Aves; order Passeriformes; family Orthonychidae; genus Orthonyx; species Orthonyx spaldingii. Next base: position 844,006 of record VZTJ01003253.1, read on the forward strand.
CTTTGCTAAAACACTGTATCACTAACAACAGCAGAAAACTGGATTGCAGTGGTGCCACTACAGAGAGATCCAAGCGAAGCACCACAGACATTCAAACTGAATGATTTCAGCAGAAAGCAGAGAATCAGGAGAGAAGTTATCCCAAAATACCCATGGAAGCAGGAAATGAAACTCCACACAAGTTCTGCACCGTGATTTATCTCTCAGTTTGCAGCTATGGTGTTGTTTTAATGCAGGACTGAACACCCTAAAATCTTAATGCCCTCCTCTTCCCATAATGATGTCCAGGCTTTTCAGTGTGTTTTTACAGTCCCATTCAGCAGGACTCCACCATCCTGACACAGGACAAAATGCTGGAGACTGCTATTAAGCAAAGATAATAACAGTAATAACAAAAACAACAATTCCCCCACAAAAACAAACAAACCAAAACCCACAAAAACTCCCACTGCTCATAGCTCTGCATCAAGGATGTTGACATCTTACACTGGCTTTTTATTATAAAGAGCCACTTTCTGACAGTTTTAAGTAGTGCCCACCTTGAAAAGGACTTGTCAAAATGCCATCAAAGAATTTTGCATTTCTTGTCAAAATGATTCTATATTGACTGTGATGAATTTTAATCTCCTTTTTTTTTTTTTTAAATGGATGGAGAGGGGAGACTATGAGAACAAGGAGATGAGACCTTGAGCATGGCCAATGCCTGCCCAGGTACCACAAGTACCACATGCAAACCAAACAGAAAATTTTTGCAGAGCCTGTAAGACTACAGAAAGTAGGAATGCAGAGGCAACCACTGCTAAATAATGCATTGCCTGAAGATGTTGGATTTTTTTTCTTGAAAAGGAAGCAAACCATACACACTAAACCCATACACCAAAATAAAACATATGCAGGTATGTATTCTCTTTCTGACTGTAATCTGCACCAGTGCAAAAGGAGTCTGCCCAGATGCCACCTTGCTAAGGCATCATGAACTGCCTTTCACCTTAAGGTATACAGGACTTGCATCTGGCACTACTAAGGGATTAAAAAAAAAAAAATAAAAAAAAAATCAGTGTGTCTTGCTAGCAGATGGACTGCTGTGCTGAGTGGGTGCCAGAACTCAGATTTCATGTGGTAGCTACATTTCCAGTTCAAAGCCCTACTTAAAAAAAAAAAAACACACACATACCCCACCCCATGCCTCCACAAAATTCATTGCTGGATGTATTGATTAAATACATGACTTTTTGTTTTCATCTGAACAATTTGCTGGAAAACAAACACTGCTGTACTAAGTATTGGGATAAACACAGATTGAGTTTATTTCATTCCTGGGAAAGACTCCTGTATTCCCTTAATGCCTCTGCCATTCATGAGCAGTCTGCTATAAAAATAGGATTCCCTGCATCTCCTGGTAAATCTGCTGACTCTGGTCTACGGAAATATAAATTGGAGCACAGAAGGATACACAAGTTCACATGAAAAAGGCAATCAGCGAAACAGGTTTTCAAAACTATAGTAATATTTTAATCACAACCATTTTAACATGAGCTCTTGAAAACTTTATGAAGATAATTTTTTAAAAGCTCAGCAACCTCGTGTCTTCCTCAGTCCTATTTTCTGCTTGTTCTTGCTAACGTTGGCAGAGTTTTCAGCCTGGAGACAATACGGGTATCCTGTTTCTTTGAAGAGGCAGAACAAGAACTTCTGTGTGTGTGTAGGACATATTATCAACAACAAAAAAGCCTTATCTGCCTCACACGCCAGTTCCCTCAGATATCCCTGTTCTAAAAACCTTACTAAACAACACTGGCTGACCTCACAGTCCAGACTCATCTATTCTGCCCCCACCCTCCCAAACTGTGCTACTTGGGCTCCTAGGTTTGTACCAAAACATATAAAATGCAGGTTCCAAAATACCTTGGCCAAAAAAAGTGCCCTGCAATACACTCAGTAACTTGTTGACTTTATTCTGCAAGAACATTAGAGACACAAACACGAGCAAACAGTGGACTGACATTTGGGGACAGAATTTATCAGCCAGGTACAACAGTGCCTTGGAACATGAAGGCTGATGACGATAATCAAAAAAAAACATCCCCCTGAACAAATTCTTGCTGACAAGCCCAAGGGCAAAAAATGCTTAAATTATCATCACATGGAGATACCAAAATAATGGAAAATTTCAGAGACCTTGGAGGACAGCCATGGGAGAAGTCAAAGTGAGATGTGGAGAAGGGCAGACCCTTAAGCAGTTTAATAAAGAGATGATGGAGGCCAGACTAGACCAGTGTCCATTTACATTTAGGGAGTTAAAGTAGTGTCAGATCATCAGATCTTCAGAGAAAGACAGTACAAGAATATCAGTAGCCACAAATCCAATTTACTGGAGCAAAAACAACAACAGAAATTTCTTTGTCCATCTATGCTTCACCTTCTCTCTCATTTCTTTAAATGACTTTTCCTTGTCAACAAAAAATTCAGGAGATTTTCTGAATGCTACTAAGATATTATGATCACTGACAGGAAAAAAAAAGGCACAATTTTTCATTCCAAGATGCCTGTTTACTGCATACCTTGCTGATACACAGCAAGGAGATACCTTAAAACTAAATGCAAGTATCTTAGAAACACCAGGAGCCCCAAGAGAATCTGACTCAGAGACTCATTACCCTCAGTTAAAACCCCCAAGATGCTAAATCAGAACTGCAAACACAACGCAAGGTTTGGAAATTCTCAAACACAAGTCTTGGGAGGGGGGGTAGAAATAAAAAACCAAGAAACAAATCATCTGCCTGTATTTATGACAGTTCCCTTTTGGACAGGCTCAGGCTAAGGAGGTGGCAGTAAGTTTGTCTGACATCTAATCCCTCCCTGCTATGTGGAGTGTGCGCCACGCCAGGGCTCGCTGCAGACACCCCGCGTTGACATCATGGCTATCGTACAGTTTGGACAGACAAAGTGTTCTTATCATCTCCAAGACGCCATGACTTCAGCAATGCTGGAGCAGAAAAATCAGGTGAATAAACAATCAGTCACAGGGAGTGAAAATGCAGCCAGAGGAGGAAGACTCCTGGCAAGCGGAGGCGCCGGCCTCGGCCAAGGATGGCACCACGCCAGTCACATGCGGGCAAGCAAAGGGTTGCCAAGTGTGGGATAAATATTTTTTAAAGATTCTTTCTCTCCTTGTAAAAAGATATTTGATCCTTCTTTGGTGTTTTGGGGCTTTTTTGTATACTCTTTCCGCTTTTTTTGAGCATCCTTCAGATAAAATAATGTATCAGTAAAAGAACGGGGGGAAAAAAGAGTGCCTCGTTTGAGCAGAAACTAGAGGAGGAAGGGAGGGTTTTCTCCCAGCCAACTACTGAAAAAATTAGCTGTCTAAATTTATCCACAAAGACAGAAAAATACGGTCACTTTTGGAATGTTAATCCTTCTACATGACAGAATTTTTAAAATATTGCATTTTAATGGGCTAAACTTTGGTACGGCCTTTCAAACAGCTGACTTCAAATGCTCAAACAGCCTATACAAGACCTGGTTTCTTTTGCCCAGTATTCTGTGAGAATAGAGAGACTGGAGAGACATTACTCAGAAAATCCAGTTCCAGTGATTCATGGTCAGGGCTGGAATCAAAAACTACAGAATAAAAGGAAATACGCTTATTAAATACATGCAGTAGTGCATTCTGATCACAGAAATATGGGTAAAATCCGTATTATCTCCAAGTTACTGAAGGGGCAACTCCGAGCAGTTGTAGAAATCTTTATATTACCACAGAAACAAGTATTAGCAGCCTATCAACAATGGTATATTTTCTGTCTTTTCTGTTCCCCCCTTCTCTAAAACCGGGTATCTCATATTCAGCGAAAATCCTGAAGGCAAAAAATGCTGCCATGTTGAGCTACTTTCTGATAGCTAAGGCATGAAGTGTGGCAGCTTTTCACATTAACTGCCAGAGCTCAAAGGTTCAGTGCAACCCAGCACTGATCTAGGACCTGAAGGAGATCATCTCCTTTAAACCTTCAGTATGCAGAGTCATGTCCACCAGCAAAATACTTGGATAGGTCTATACAAACTTATACCAAGAGGGTATTAAGTCTACAGCCCGCAAGCTATGTCTGACTCAAGATCAGTCATGCGTTTCCATGTTTAAATCCTAGTCACTACCAACCCATTTTTATCCCTGAGACCTTTCCAAGGATCCTGAAATTATTCTAAAGTGGTTCAGTGAATTATTTTCTTCCCACTAGACCTGGTCAGCCTCCACACAAAGCTTTTTGGTCTCTTGCTTCTTGGTATTTCTGTTTGCCACAGACGCTGTATATGCCTTTATCCCCTGCATGAAGGAGTAGGTGTGATGAAGCATTCAGAACCTCAAAATAACCTCAATGGATTTGCCCAACCTGACATCAGCCCACTAACTGCCTAATTTTTAATCATATGAAAGACTGGTCAAGGAATCTATTCTTGCATCCCCCTCCTCAAGATTTTATGGGTGAAAAACAATACACGGACGTTTGTGCAGCAGCTGGAACCAACTGCTCAGATGGAAGAACTTGCAGATGATTCTGGAGCAAAGGAAGTAGAAGAAAGGAGTGGGAGATAGGTTAGGAAAGTCCAGCACCATCCAGCACCTGGAGACTCTCTGATTCCACCAGATGCAGTAAAATCTAAAAAGCAGAGAGGAAACGTTCATCATTCAATGGTGTATTTCAGTGGGACACACTGGAGTTTGATGACCCCACACATCTCTCTTTTGGCCACCTCTCATTCATTCCTTACCCTAAAGTTATACCAAAAGAGCTTCCAGGCTTCCCAGCTGTGATACAAAACAACATGTGTGCCAGATTCGTTTTACTCAGAGTAGAGGACTTGGGGACACTCTTTGGCACCGTAAAACTCTCATCCCTTCAGGTTTCTGCAAATGAAGCAATCAGCCCTGCTAAACGCTCCAGCAGCACTACAGGAACTCCCATCACACCAAAGTGAGAGCAAATGGAAACCTGAGTGAAGAAAACAACCAGGTTATCCCACAGTCAACAGGAACCCATGGGTAGCACAGGTAGTGTGCATTTGGTCCCAAGTGCGTAACACTACGGCCCAGGAAGGTGCAGACAAACACGAGTTATTGACAAACCCAGGCAGCACGAATTGCATTCTCTTTCAAAACAGTTTATGTTGCCCAGCACAGCCCAGACTGGCATCGTTGCAGCTGGCACTCGAGAGAACGAGGGAAAAAACAAGTCCATTTAGTCCCTTCCACGCCAGTATGAATTCAGTACATAAACAAACCCCAAGGAGGCAGATACACGACCATCTCTGGGGAGCTTGGGCCAGTTGCACTCTATCTTCAACAGTGGGTAAACAAACTGGCCAGGAATGTTTTACCATCAGTACCACACTGTTCCAGGGACACTTCCTCTACGCAAGGGGAAATTTCCCACTGGAAGATGCAAATTAGAACTGTAACACTGATCAGAGTGGGGATGAAGGCAGGAACATGAGGGTCCTCCCATGGTGGTGAAAGCTGCTCCCCATCCACTGCCATACCCCACCATTCACTGTCACAGATTTGTCCACATTCCTAAAGGGACAACTCAAGTTCCTGAACTCTGCAGTAACAGATAAGGAAAGCAAAGTGCTGCTGAAGAACAGCTCTGAGGCAAATTATTTTCCTTTTTGCTGCAGATTACGAGCGATATATTGGAGTTTTACTTGTTCTCGCTCAAAGCTAGATTTAATCTGCCTGTCTTCCAAATGCTGCAAGTGTAAGGCAATAAGCTTTACAGGATTTAATTAATACACTGCAAGCAAGGAGTGCTGGTCAGCCATCTCCTGGCAAAAGCCCAGCTGGAGGAGGACTACTATTCACATTCCAGATTTATTCTAAAGGAGGAAGACAGCTTGATAACATTATCACACTGGCCTAAATTATGTAGTTCTCTTAATGCCGAAGGATCACGGCAGTTTAATCCAGGGCATACAAGAGTCACTGGTTCGGAGGGATTCAGCTCCTGCTCCATTTCAGGAATGCCCTTTGCATTCATGCCTTACACCCATCAACAGCTTAACCATTCTGGCAGCAGCAATGAAACAGAATGTTCATCTTGGAGGCTGAATCAACACTGCTCCAGCCAAGGGCTAATTACACTAAAATTAAAGGGGACAAAAGCTTCAGGAAAACTGTTCACAATACACACAGTGGAGCAAACCTAGAAAGTTTTTGTTCATCTCCAACTAAGATGACAACAACAAATGACATAAACCTGTCGAGTTCTAAACATTAGAAAGATGAAAATTCAAGGAAACAGCCAGAAAGACCAAAAACATTCAAAGTGGTTTACTACAGAGAAGGATTTTTCAAGCTGTTCACCTATTAGTCAGATAGGCCACTAAAACAAGGATGAAGATCCGGATGTTCAGGAGTCCAAAAAAAGAGCAGGATGATAATGGAAGGGCAGAACAAGTTGCAAGTATGTTGATGGTTTGCAAAGTTATCAGAGGCACCTGGTGCATTTGTTATAAATTACAAACTACTAAATCTGGGAGTATGACATCACTTATGATATTTGTACATTGCAAGTGAAAGGCACCCTGTTAACAACAACAGCAACGATGCTCCAAACAATATTAAGGCAATTATGCTAAAATGATCAAATAAAGTATTTCCTTCAGGACTTCCAGAAATACAAGAGTGTAAGCAAATCTGACAGCAACAGAAGATTGTGCTCTGGAGATCCACAACAATCAAAGGGTGAGCTCTTTCCTTGCTTTTAATAGCCATGGAATAGATTTTTCATTCTAAATCTTCCTCTATTATAAACACAGAGGGAATACAAAAAATGCCAGAATTTCTAAGACCTAAAAGCAGACAGGAAGATTGTGCATTAATCCATTTCTTAATGCATTTTACCAAATGTACAGGCAACACTGACAGTGGGAAGGATACAGCTGACTTTAAAGCTGTATTAGAATTTGTTTATTCTCATACACCACAACCATGGACAGAAGTATTTCAGAGGGAAATGGGAAAATGTTGAGTTATCTTTTTAGACTTGATGCAAATTGCTTTCATAGTCTGTAAAACACCCTGAACTATCTGGACCTAAACTTTTAACTCCATCCTTCATGGTCTGATCTGCAAACAAGAGAACTGCTACAACAGTTGCCTGTTTGCTTATGTGTTCCCGAGCAGTTCTGTGTGTGGACAGAAAAGCTGGAGCTGGGCTGCAGAACCTGCTTTGGGAAGTGCAGGGATGCACCCAGTCCACTGTGGCACTGGACATGACCACAAACCCAAAGGAGGCGCCAAGTGAACTGCTGCAAGTTCAGCAGCTCTGAGTCTCCACACAGCTCAAGCCAAGCAAAGGACTCAAACACCTGAGCCAGAAGCCACTGGGAAAAAGTGCCTTGGGTCAGTGAGGAGCACGGATGGAACAGCAGCAGCTGGGAGTGCTCAGAGTTTCCTGCTACCCCAAGTGAAGGATGACAGTGTCATCCTGCCTGTACTCAGCTCACTATCTTTAAAAACCTCCTCCATTGTGAGACTGAACTGTTTTAGTCCTTCCAACAGTTTGATAAATAAACTGTTTGACTGTGACATCCCCCAGAAACTGCAAACACACAGAATATACTCACGGGACAAACGGCACACACAGCGCTGCCGGCCGTGTACTCACACACAGCTAAGACCTGGATGCTTGAGTTGTCTCTGCTGATACACTTCCACATGCTTTTGAGGAATTCCTGCTAGCTTGACTGGGAAAAAAATAATAATGACATTGCTTCGGACTTTCTAAATCCTTCTCTGTAGTAAGGATTTGTGATCAGATTAGGGAGTACCAGAGGTTTATTTATTTATTTGCAGGAAGGACAGCCAAGGTGAGCTGTATCCCTGGATCTGACAGGGGCTCCAGGCTGCAGCAAAGCCAGCTTAGAGACACTGCCTGGCTGCTTTGAAGCTGGAGATGGCATCAGACAGCACTTATTAAAGAAAAAGAGGGGATTCATGTTTTTGATATTGGCACCAAGTGGGAAGCACGCTGCTTCCCACTCTGTTTTTGCTCGAGTTTGGCACGTTTGAGCTACGCTTTTCTTCTCCGGTACCTTTTTTTGTCATCTCAAGTCACATTCACATGAACATATAAATACGCAGATCCTTACGCTCTGCGTATAGCAGATACTTACATGGATGGTCTCAAAAAAGAATATTCTTTTCACACACTAAAAAAATTATACAGAGTTATTTTAAATTCAGAACTGTTTGTATATTCCTTATAAGTTTATAAAACTCTCACTGTCCTCCCATGACTAACGAAACTGGAATTGAGAGAGTATTCTATATTTATAACTCGTCTGGTTGCTCATGCCTATGGCCCTATTTCCACCCTCCGTTACTGTACACAGAGCTATGTGAGGTATTGTGGGTTCCCAAACTTCACCGATTTCCTAACAAGGCAGGCCTGTGTCCCGGAGGAACAAGCTGGGGGCTGTTTCGTTCGAGCATTGGCCGAACTCAGAGGGAGAGGCCTGGAGCACTGTGGTTTTGGCAGCTCTTCTTGAAGCTGGTATTAGAGGCCATGTCTGGGCAATGACATGCCGAGCTGGCACCGGGCTGGGGATCGATGCTGTGTCTGCAGCACAAACCCTCTGGGATTCCTACACACTCGCCCCAGTGACTGCAGCGCTCCGCGGCTTCGCTGAGCAGCTCCTCAGGCACCTACAGCAGGGACACACCACAGGCACTGGGCAAATTCAAGCCTGACACACTCACTGGCCTCTCAAAATCCAAAGTAGGTAAAACCCTCAAATTTTATCCAAAACCCCACCACGGTGTGTTCGCTGATGCCAGCCCACTACAGACCTCCAGTGGCTGGCAGGGAAAGAGACTCTATCAGGTATCTAAATGCAGCAAAATAAGGAAAAAACTGGATTACATACAAATGAGTGTTGGGTGACATTCCTTATCCATATCAATGCCCAAGAGTCATGCAATCATATCCCATCTTTTGAACAAAAACACTTTGCTCATTCAAAATTCCTAGCAAGAAATCTAAGATTTTGTCATGACAGAGGTGTCTCATAATTGATGCATTTTTAACTCATATCAGGCACCTGTGGGGCACAAAGCTTTTTCTAATTCACAGCTCCTATATATGCTCAATATAAATAAAGATTTATCCAAGAAGCAGAGGGAGAAATAGATACTGACATTTTTTAAATTCAAAATATGTTGTTGGTGGCTGGAATAAGGGTCTAACGTTCATGGAGGTGGATTCATTACAAGGTCAGGATGGATAAAGCCTTGAGTAACCTGGTCTAGTGGAAGGTGTCCCTGCCCACGGCAGGGGGTTTGGGACTAGATGAGCTTTAAGGTCCCTTCCAACCCTTGACATTCCAGGATTCTCTGATTCATTGGAGTACTAGAGCTATAAAAACACCACAAAAAGCAAGAAACGCACAACTCTTCCTAAGAGGCTTTGCAGGAAAGCAAGTTCAGAAGAATTTATCTGGGGGTCTAAATGCTTCACATACAAAAGCAAGGCAAGATCTGGACTATGCTTAGGAAGTTTAAGCCTCCATACCTGTTAACCAAAAAAACATTACCAGGAAAGCAAGTGGTGAACATGGCCAACTTCATGTAACTGAACTGAGAACATTTTCTGCTAGCAAAATAAATATTCCCTTAGAATATTCTAGCTGAGAGAGGGTGACAGCACCTAAATCCTCCTATGGGGCAAACTTGCCTCTTCTTCCCTTTAGTCCCAGGGTCACTGTCTCTGCTGAGGATAGGCAGTGGTGCTGCAATTTTTTTTCCCCTGAATTTGTTCAGCCGCTTGCTTTCCTTTGCAATAAAGCTGTCAGGATTAACAGGCAGCTCTGGTGAGTCAGATGTTCAGAGAGAAAACAGGATCTGTACCTCTCCCCATCTCTACAGCAGTGCTACTGGTGGAATTGTTTTCCATCACTTGCCACACAAGACAAACTTTTAAGAGCTATTAAGCACTCCTCCAGCTTAGCAGGAAGAAAAATGATCTAAATTTATCAAAGGAGCTAACTAAAGTTCACTACACTTTGAGGAAAGGATTTAAATATGGATTATGTTTTCATCCATCTAGACCACAGAGCAAAATCACAAAAAGGTCTTTGAAGAAATAAATAGAGCAAAATTTAGTATTACGATTTAAAGTTATATTTTTAAAAGTTTCCTATTATTTACATAATTTTAAAAATGTTTATGCTGCAATACAGCAATGTTTTTCAACAACGTGTGATAATCTGACAGACCCTTTTCTACAGCTTTTAGAAATTCTCTTTTAATGTTAAAATTCCACTAAGTATTGCATTAATTCTGCAGAGAGCTAGTATTAGATACAGGAGAAAACCCAGGTTTCCAATGCAAACAAGCTCTTCAATTCAGTAGTATCAGTATTTACAGCTCTATAATTCAGTAATATCAGTATTTACAGCTTCTTCATGCAAAATGTGCAGACTTCAGACAGACCATGAAACTTTCCACAACCTCGTTTACTCCAGAAATTATTGGATTTATAGGACACCTACAAACGGAAAATTTATTGAATTCTAAGCTTTATTTCTCAATAATACTGTAGTAACAAGACTGCAATTACCTTTTCTTGCAGTTATGGGTCTCCTTGAGCCAATAACTGCAGATATCTTTGGTTATAGAGGTCAAAGGGATGAAAGCATCACCAGTTCCCATTTTCCACCTCCTCGTGATGCTCCGCTGTGTTTTCACTATTCACAGGTACATCCTCCTCCTTGTACTGATCTATTCTGAACACACCAGCCATGTCATTCCCTACGTTCTCCAGGTGTATATTTACAGAATACAAAGCAGACCAAGAACAAAGTATTTCTGACCATGCTGCAGTTATCAATACCTTGTCGCCCCCACAAACATTTAATGCTGGTGCTGAGAAATGTGACAGTTATGTACCACCTCTAGTCCAGCTGGTCCTGACTATAAAAAGGGGACCAGGGGCTGCTTTTGGCCAGCTGGAGTGGGACAGGGCTGTACTGCCATCACTTAATTTGAGAAACCCCTTCCTGTTCCATCATTAGAAATGGTATTTCTCTTCCAGTGTTTACGACTGCAACATGAAACAACAAACAGATCTGTCTCTATTTCAAGAAAGGCAGACCCTGCCTTCTCCGCAGTTGTGTGAACCTCAACTTCCATACCCATTCAATTAAGTTTTCTGTAAATTATGCAAACACTAGCCAGAACACACTGTTTAAAAATCACACTGGTTAACAAACAAACAAAATCCAGACAAATCCAAATTTGCAGACAGAACCTTCACTGAGAAACAATGAAAGGGAACTACCAAAAATAGCAGATCCTGCTTGTTGATGGCTCTGAAACAAGAAACAGGGAGGGGAAAAAAATAATTAGTATTCCAGGATGTCCCACGCACACACCCAAAACTAAAAGCATTAAATTGGATGGGAACAGAATAGCTGATCTTGCCTGCAGTCAACTACGGAGAAGTATTATTTAAATTGCAAATTACAGAGCAACAGATTTTTGCACAAAGTTCAAGGCTGTTCTATGGTTTGTTTTTATGAATTAGGAATGACGTGGGGAAAAATTAAGGGGTTGGGCCAGCTACTACCCTTAATACATATTTCAGCTTAAATATTTCTCAGATTCATTTGATGCACTTTATCCAGGCACCGCGGCTCGTTAAAGTGATGACAGAAAGTAAAGCAGCTTCCCGGAGATCATCCCTGAGGATGCAGCATCCGCTGGTGGCCGTGCTGCCCCTGGAGGATTAACTGCTACAGAAGGATCTCCAAACTGACCAACGACTCCCTCCTCCCCACATCGTGTCCTTCCCCACACGGGAAACTTTTAATCCATTTATACCTTTCCTGGGCAGTGCTTTTCAACCAACAGTTCATCTGACAAAGCTTCTGCCTCCCTTTCCCAGGTTATAAAGGGCTTGTTCCTACCAACATCAGCTTCTTGGCCTTGGTTCCCACAAATTAAACTTGATGAATGCTTAGTAACAGAAAAATATATACTTCACATTCATACAGTGCTTTTTAATCAGCAGTTCTCAAAACACTTTACAAAGTATGAAATCTAATCAAGTGGCTGGTTTTGATGTGGGGTTTGGGGGGATAAATGCAATTAAAAAAAGATGAGTTACTCCATGTTACAGCAAAAGGCAGAAGATTTAGGAACAGAAAAAGCTGTTTGCCTTGATATGCAAAAGTCTCTGACACTACATGACCATAATATTCTTTTAAAATGCAACCAGTCCTGAATGACAGACTTCAGCACACGATTACAGAACGCTATTCAGAGGATCTGGGACTCAAGTATTTTCTTGTCAGGCAGTTAGCACATAATAGAGAAAAGACCAAGCAGAAGCCAGATGATCTTTTAAAAACTATTTTAGAAATCAGCTTGCTTTGGGAATATTTGTAAAAAATTCTACCAGTGAATATGTCAGTAGCACATATTCACACAAAAAATCTGGTATTTCACTCTAATAGTGGATCCCAGCGTAGTCTAAAATGTAAAATACCTTTTGCAATATCAGACTTGGGTCTTTTGGTTCAAACACAAAGACACTCTGGTGAAGATCCTGCAGGCTTTAAAGGATGACAACAAATGTCACCATCTTCAGCATGGACTAAAGTGAGCCAAAGGCTGTACAGTGACACATGACAGATCACAGAACCACAGAAAACAAAAGTTGGAAAAGACCTCCAAGATCATCAAATCCAACCTTTGACCAATCACGACCTTGTCAACTAAATCAGAGCACTGAGTGCCATGTCCAGTCATTTCTGGAACACCTCCAGGATGGGGACTCCACCACCTCCCTGGGCAGCCCTTTCCAAAGCCAGACCAATCTCTCAGTGAGGAAATTCCTCTTGATGTCCAACCTGAGCCTCTCCTGCCACAGCCTGAGGTTGTTTCCCCTTGTCCTGCTGTTGGTTTCCTGAGACAAGAGTCCGACTCCCTCGTGTCTGGAGTTGCAGAGAGCGATAAGGCGACCCCTGAGCTTCCTTTTATCCAGGCTGAACACCCCCAGTTGCTCCTCACAGGACTTACTTCATCCAGACAAGCCAGCACCACAACACTTAACAGTAAAATTTAGCTGACAGGCTCATTATAAACTACATTAGGGTAAAGAATGTAAAGCAGAATCCTGGGATTCTTTTAAGAAAATGTACACAAGGTATCTTCTCCAAAGGTTTCTATATTAGATATTTTAACTCAAGGACTTTTTGGTTTTTGGAGGTTTTCTCATTAATAAGCCAAATGGCTTTAGAAATTATTTTCACTTTTTAAAATACATTGTTTTCTTTGTTTTGTCATTCTGGGTTTTTTAATCACATATGCAGATGGTACCACCTGTGAAAGCTTACAAGCTTACATCATTAAGTGTCTTTGAATTAACTTCATGCCAGTAATTGTTTTTAAGACATAACACTGCCAAATTTGTCACTTGAGAAAAGTTAATCTAATTCTTTTCTTGCTCACTGGAGAGAGATGGTGACTTCTTCCATTGAGGGACAGACACACATGGACAGAGTTCAGCCACTTCCAGCCACACAAAACTCCCATCTTTTTATCTCTGGTCCCCACTTGACTGTCCAATGTCTGATGGAACCTCCACTACACAACCAGTGTCAATCACAACTGGATTTTCTCAGCCACCGACAGCTCCAGTACCCTGCAGTCACTGTTGGATTTAACAACACACCAGTGGGATGTGACAGGATTTCACCCATGGCACAAAGATGGAACCTGGAGTCTCCATGAGCTGCCCACAGCTGCACAGCTTGGGACATGGTCCAATCCATCTGCATCTGAACCTGGGAGATTGCTCCAAACTGCCTTTTTTAAGATTAACAAATGTCTCTGGCTTAAAAATTATCATTTAGAGAATGACATTACCAGGTCAATGTGTTCCTGAGCACTGAGAAAAGACAATTTAAAAAGCATTTTGTGGCTGTTGGTGCAATGGGTAACAAAAACCGAAAAGGCTCAGAACAAATAACTTAATAGCAATGTCTGTGGAAACCAAAATCTTTTAAAATGCAGTTTGAAATCTGCCAAGCTACTTACTTAAAAGAATCTCTACAAGGCCACAAGCCCCTTGGCCAGCTTCTCATTCCCTCAGATTTCACCTCACCTGCATGGCACTGCACAGCTTTGCTCACATCTGTCTCGTCCCTGGATAGACGAACAGGGAATCCTGTTCACTCTGCCATCTCCTGCTCTACATTAGCTTTTCCCCTGCTCCCCTGCTGGCCTAAATTATCCTTCAGGAGCTTGCACACTCTGCAGGCTCTTCCTTGAGCTCTTAAATCACTCCTCAAGCCTCCCTCCTATCCAGACTGAAAATGCAACCTCATGAGCTATTACCTACTAACCATTAAAAAGGCATCCTAATGAACCTGGGACTTCCCAGCTGTCCACACAGTCTACTGGGAACCCTATCAACAACCAGAAGCTACAAAGCTGAGGCACATGTGAATCTAGTTTTTGTTGATTTAAATCAGGGTTACCTTGCTAAAACAACAATGTTGACATGCATCCAACAAATTACAGCTGAGCCCCCGTATCTAAGGATGAAGATTACAGCTAAGAAGTATTCAGCAGCTGTAAGCCTAATCTCATGATCCAAGTTATTTTCTTAGCGAAGTCCTGCTGCGTATATTGTTTCACAGACAGCATCCTACTCAGTTATAATGTGCATGCTGTCAATCAAAAGACTCAATAATTGAGCTACAATCACATTTAGAGCTAAATGTTTTTGAAGTCTAATCATTCCCAATCAAGGCTCAGCAGACCAGTCCAAAGAATCGCATCACATTCCAGAGCGCTGTGGCTTCCACCGGGTACACGGTGGGTCTAAGGAACTAGACACGAGAGAAATCCATTTTTAATAAAAACTCTATTGGTTAAATAGGAAAAAAAGATGCATAGGATAGAATTATTGAAATCCTCAAGTATAATCACTACTTTATCTGCACTTCTACACCCTCTCACATGACAGTAAGTGTGTGGTGCTTGCTTATGTTAATGTATTTTTTGTCAACAAAGAAGATCAGGCTGCACTGCAAACACCTGCATTAGAGAGGCTTCTTACAGGTTCAATGACTCTTTGTGCATCCTGAATCCCACAACTGAAAAGAAAAAGAAAAAAAAAAAAAAAAAAAAAAACAAGGAAA
>VZTJ01003253.1:859259-892802 GCA_013397795.1 Orthonyx spaldingii
AAAAAAAAAAAACCAGGAAAAGAAGGGAAGAGGAAAAAAGCGCCTTGTGTTGTTTCATTCCCCGCTCATTCCAAAACACTCAAACCAGCCCCAGCTCGGAGGGGAAATCCAATAAGGATAATGCTGGGCTGTCTATCCGTGCCCGCGCCGCTCCGCAGGACCGCACGCCCACGTGATGGTTTGTTTATGAGTCTGGAGCAGCATCACGAGGCGCTGCCCCACGGGACCACTCCACGGGCAGGGACAGCCACCGCCCCCACGCCACAGCAGCCCCGGCCACAGCTCCATAAAAATATCCCTTCCCAACCCGGCACAGGCACCCCGTGCACGGAGCGTTCCTACGCCGCAGCGTTTCGGCACACGTCTCTTGGCTCCTGGCTTAAAATTAAAGGGAAGCAGCAGCCATGCGAAGCTCTTTTAAAAGCTCACAAGCACAAAACAAAGAAAAATTTCAAGGCAGAGCTTATCATAACCACAGTCTGACTCTGCAGGTATAGATTTCTCTTCATAAAAATCAATAGAAGATGATTTTAAGCCGTTTGATTTCATTACTGTGTATCAAATCTCTGCTCTGAATGGAACATCTGAATCAATCTGCAAAGCTGCTACAGGCTACACTGTCACAGGCTTTCACGTGCCTTTTTCTCTACCACTCTCACCACAAAGACAGTGAGATAAAAACCCCACACCGGAGGTTATTTGATATTTCTAAACAAGTACCAGCAGCGGACTGGCTTTTTCCCCTTAGCCCTCTGATTTTTCACACTGATGTTTCAGGTGGGAAAGAAAAACCAAGCATGAACTGCACAAAATGCACTGGGGCTTGCTGCAATGGTGACTGGAGAACTAAAATGTCCTGTTTCCAGTACTGAGAGAGGAAAACATGTTGAATTAAAAAAATACACATGTACACGCTTCATGCTGAGGCAGTGGGGTTTCACCGCAAAAGAAACACATACAGATCATTTAATGCATTAAAAAAGATGGCACAGTGGATTTCTGTGCTGTGCTCTGAATCATAACGAGAGGCTTGTTAAAACCTGAGCAGACACACAAAAACAAATGTCGTGGCAATAGGGTTATTTTTTATATCTCCTTTAGTCGATATGTCACAACATAAAAATCTGCAGTCTCAATCTCTGCGTTTCTCTGAGCCTCCGCCCCTAAATTATGTCCCTTTAGTTAAATTGCTGCCTTCATAATCCAGTCAGCACATCCCAAGCTCCACATTCAGAAAGGTTACAATCCCATTTGTTTCCCACCCGTAAGACTGCCAGTGAGAGGGAGCGAGAGGCACGGCACAGCCTCCCACACGTATCCTGAACGCCCCCAATCCATATGGGAGTCACCCCAACACCCAGCTCTGCACCTCAAAAGCTGCACTGCTCACAACTTCAAACAAATGTCTCATCTCTCCTTCTCCCATCATTGTCAGAATTACTTAAAGAGTGAAAAACAGGAACAATTTGCTTCTTTTGAGCGCAGACCACTCCTGATAGGATCACTATGAACAACTTGCAATTTCAAGAAAAAAAGAAAGTAATTCAGAAAAAGTAATGTGAATAAAGTATCAGGCTTAGAATCTGTTAAATAACTGCTATGAAACCTATCACTGATATTTTTTACACTATTTTTTTTTTTTTAAATATGGCTATTCTGGATTACTGTAAGACTTCTTTGTTCGCTGAATACAGACACTCCTATTACCTGCCTGCTAAGCCAGTGGATGTACCACACCCCCTCTAAATCCTCCAAATCATGTATCTGCACATGTATTTACAGTTTAGGGGAGGCAGGACTCGGTAGGACCGTGGTGGGGGGGTTATTTGTCTTCTGTATTCAGAATAAGAAAGTGAAAATGAATGCAAATACCTCCTTTCTTGGCAGCAGGCAGCGCATTGTGAGCATCTCAGCCTCCCAGTCTGAGCACTGCAGCTGCCGAGCGGAAGAAATAAATAAATAAGAGCCCAACCCTAACAGCGAGGTATTTCAAAGGACAAAGGATATAAAAAGAAGAGCTGCAGAGATTTCAGCACAGCCACAAGTGAGACATCCCGAATTCCTGCACGTTGTAGCTGCTCTTAGATTATTCCTTTATTTTTAAGCTCCTTACAATAAGGGTTACTTATCAGTCATTCACATCCACCCCTCATTTCCCACCCTGTTGTGATTTGCTGCAAAGGCCATCCCCCATCCATCACCCCTCGGTGGTTGTTTCTTTCACTGAGCAGTCATCCCATCAGTCTGGAGATGCAGGTAGCAAATCCCATGGGCTCTAGATGCACTCTTATTTTGAATGCACTGAATAATAATTTATCCTAACGCCTTTCAGAGCTGATCTTGAGGTGATGATGAGGCCCTTTCCGGCGCAGTGAGGAAATGACAAACCTGAAGAGGTAAAGGGAATCATTCCCAAGCTCACAAAACTCCAAGTCTGCTGAGCTCTGAAGTGAACAGGAAGCCCATCAGCCCACACAGTTCAGTAACACAAAGCAGAAAACATTTTTAAGCTTTTCCTTAACTTTTTTTTAAAGCAGCACTCCATTCCTAACTTCTCAAACATAAAAAAAAGTTTGGTTTAGAAACCATGGAAATTAAGACGGTCATCTGGGGTGGAAATGCTCTGTCTACTTTTGCACAAGAATAAGAGATAAGAATTGAGCAGAAATTATTTTCTGCAAAACTTTTGCTGTTGATTTTGAAAGCCAGAAATATGACCACAGGATAACACTGCGCCTCTTCACACATTGCAGAAACGTGACATTTTACATACAGGCACCATACAGCACAGGAAAACCATTTTTCTTGTGGAAGAAGAAATTATAAACCTGTATTCTTTAATCAGAAGAGAGCTTGGGAAGGGAAGTCAGGAGATGAACTGTGGGAAGAGGTCTGCAGGCTGTGATGTGCCTGCAGCGTGCCATGGCTGCACAGGAGAGCCTGTCTCTGCCTGAAATCCTACACAGCAGCCAGTCCTACTGGGTCATTTTGTGGGATGCTTTTTTTGTAAAAGGGTATAAAAAGAGTTGCCATTTTGTAATAAACGTTCCAGTTTCTCTGCCGGGCTGGGACCATGCCACAGTCGTCACAATTAACCTCAGTGATTTAATAGTGCTTGCAAAATTCACTCAGTAGAAATATTAATTGCTACACTTAGCTTGTTACAAGTTGGGCCTAATTCCTGAGAAGGATTTTATCAGATCCACAATACTCTGCACATTTGGAGAGGTCTGCTACAAAATACATTAGAGCACAAGTCAAAGGGATAAACACAAACATAATTCCTCAGCTTCTATCTAAGGACCTGTCAGGTTTGTTCCTCGATAAACACGTGAAGGAACTCTTCATACCCTGCCTGCTGCTCCAAGCCACACAACTCACTCCTCACAGAAAAACACGCTTCAAATGCCACTGGTAAACTGCCACCTCGCAATACCCATAATTTGAATTTAATTTAAAAAAATAGTTAAGTACATCTGTCCTAGAAATGAGAGCTATCACAACAAAGCAAGATTTCTCCATACACACATTGCCTCCGGAATCTGCTGCTTCCCCTGGAGCACGTGCATCGTTTCTGCAACACGATGAAATTCAGAGAGAAGAAATAATTCCAGCAGGAACTCCATACAAGTTTCACAAAAGGCAAACATTGTTTTTTGAAAAGCAAATCGTAGTTGTGAAGTTAATCTTCACTACAGAAGACTACCAGAAGAGTAAAGCAGGGGAAAAAAGCCCTTACTTGAGCAAATATGTATAGAAAGGTGGTTAGCTGTGGGATTTGGAAACTGGAATGGTCTAAGGATAATGGCAAGGGATTTTTACAGTAGAAAAATCTTTTAATAGATACTCTTGGAGAAGGAGGGGGGAAGTAAATTTTGGAGCATTCATGTAATCTTTCAGGTCAGATGCATCTGTTCCATTAAGGGATTTCACTAGTACTGGTTTTCAACACAGTTTTTCTCTAGCCAGAAGTTAATGCTTGTCCCATTTGACCCTGGAACAGAGCAGACAGTAAAATATTTAGAAGACCTGACAAAACTGGTAACAAGAATAAAGTACTCAAAATGAGAGAGTGGAATTAAACCACCAATAAACTAGGTCAAATTACTGGAGTGCAGAGTACCCTGAAATACAGCAAAAAGTAACTATTATAATTGTAATTTCCATCCCAGGTCATTTAAATGATTAATAACAGGAGTTGGAAAAAAATGAATTAATTCCTGCAACTAATTCAATTTTGTTGTATTTCCTCAGGTTGTCTGGACTTTTAAGCTTAGTACCCAAAGTCCTTTATGCTTTTATTGCAATAACCTGACGGACTTGTACTTTCACACATTTTGTGGGGGCCTAAATCTCTTCCATATTGTTCATATTTATCAACAAAAACACGAACTTTATTTATTCACCCCTGAAACTTTACTTCCATCAGGACCTGCACAGAGGTACCTAAAGAATAGAATTGTTTATGTTGGAAAAGACCTTTAAGATCGAGTCGAACCATTAAGGCAGTGATGCCAAGGCCACCACGAAACCATGTCCCTAAGTAAGGGCAGGATGCAGCCACGCCTGGAACTGGTGAGGATCACCAGCCACGTGGACGTGGAGACTCTGCCGGTCACTGCACCACAGCTGGACGTGAGCAGCAGCCCAGGCCACTCGGACACAGCCGTCAGACCAAACCACCAGCCCCTCCGGCCTGCCTGACCAATACACCCACGCCCAAAGGTGACCCATTGCCATCCCTGGCACCCCAGGGAAGCTCTCCAGGGGTGTGACAGGGCCAGCACAAGGCCGTGTCCCAGCACGGAGTGACAGCTCGGCTGCCTTCGCCGTCCGTTCCCACGCACAGCTCCACTCCACGCTTGCCAGCAGCCCCGACACGAGTAATTCCCATCTACTACTCCTCCATCACACCCACTGCCAGCTCTTCGTGCTGCTGCAACGGGGGAGACCTGGTTCAGGTCACGGCAAAAGGCAGAAATCCGCTTATTTTAACACGACGCTGCCACGCTTCCTTCTCCACACTCCCCCGAGACGGGGACAGGCAGCTCCCTGCAGAAAGCCCGAAGGCTGCTTCTGCCGGGGAAAAAGGAGATGGGAACATCATCATCTGGCCCGCCCTGCCATGGCAGAGCCACCCTGCTCGTCTCAGAGCCGTGCCCGCCCCAGCGCCTTCACCAGCGGGCGGAGGAGCTGCCCGCAGCGCGGTGCCCCCTCCCCAGGCGGGAGGTGAACGGCGAGCGCGGGGCGCTCACACAAAGGAGCTCAGAGCTGCAGACCCTCCCCTCCGCCCCCTCCTCCACCTTCCCTCGCCTCCAGCCCTCCGAAACAGACCTCGGCCTTTCATAAAGGGTGGAAAAAAAACCCCAGAATGACCCACCCTACAGCAACCCCATGTTTTTCCCTGCAGGGCGATTAAAACAGCTCCTGTATTAATGAGGAGAAAACCAAATTTAGAAGAGGCGCAGCATCCAAATATAGGCTCCAACACACCTCGCTCTTGAAAAGGGTCTCACTGTTTCCCTCCCGCCCTGAGAGGAGCCATGGGCTGAGCTCACAGCGCCGGGGGCTGTGCCTGCCCCGCAGCTCAGCAGCATCCTGCATCCCACCGCAGCATCCCCGCGGGAATGCAGCATCCCGTCGCCCCATCCCGACACTCCCGAGGGCAGCATCCCGCCGCCGCCCGGCCCAGCACAGAGCTGGTATTCTGGCAGATGCCAATAATCCTGCTCCCCGGGGAGGATCCCTGGGACTGGCCTGTTATTCCAGGCTGAAAGTAGTAAACAACCTCCCAGGGGCTGGAGACAGAGGTAAACCCCAAAGATGCCATGTCCTTGCTGGGGCGAGTGCTATTACAGGACAAAAACAACATGGAGCTTCTCAGACTGTGCAAAAAAAAAAAAAAATGTAAGGCAAAAGTTAAGAATGCTGCTCCTATAAGAGGAAAAAAAGATGAAATCAAAGTCATATGTTTCTCCAGAGGATTTTATGAGTTTGTTTACGACAAACTATGTTCACGAATGCTCTCAAATTCAGAAAATAATTTTACTTATTTTCTATCCAGGTGGATTTTATAAATATCTTTCTCCCCCTTACACAAACATTTACTTTTTTTTCCAAGACAGAAAACAAACTGGGGAGGGAAATATCAACGCAGTCAAATCAGCCACGAGTTTTCCTACACATATAGAAAACATTCTAGCAAAACCGAGGCTTGGTATTTAGCTTGATAACATACAGATGAAGGAAGAACATTCCCAATAAATCCGCCCCACAGGGGAGGATTTTAAAATTTGTTTAAAATGCTATTTGACCACATTCTGTTGCTATATTCAAGTGATGTCACGCTTGCTGCAAGACAGAGAATGTGCCACTCAGAGTAATATCTAAGGCAGCTCTAACCAGGATGGGGGGATTAGTTTGGCCTCTTTCAAGAGAATAAATTATTGCTGAAGATGTTTACACAATGCAGCTCCATGAGCTGAAAGGTTGCTTTCAAAAGAGGCCCAGGCCCTGCCGGAGGAATGCGAGCACAGCCCAGGGCAGGCCGAGGCTCAGCAGCTCCATTTCAGCTTCTGTCTTTCCCTTCAGGTGACTATTTTTGGGAGGCACAGAGTTGTGTGTGTTGGGGCTGGAACCAGTCAGCTCTAAAAACATTTGGAGTATTTTAGACACGACAGTCTCCGTATCGTGTTCTAAAAGCAACCTGCCTTGTAGGAAACATTGAAAGCGAAGAAAGGGAGAGGTGCAGCAGCAGTAAATAAAAACTGAAATCTAAAAATCAGATCACAATGAAGAGTTGTCCTTCTTGCTGTCACTACACAACTACACTAATCAAAAAAACTCACTGTTCTACAGGCAATGGCAACACAGAGCATCATAAGGGAGCACAAATTTGGCCTTAATTTACTCCTCTAGAACACAGCATTCCGTAATTTTTACACAGCTGTATGCAGACATCCCTACCACCACTGCCTATGTATCACACATCAAGAAACACTAAATTAAACACAAATTTAAATGAAACATCATTGACATTTTGTTTCCATCTTCTCAAAACAGAGAATAACCAGACTGAACCCTTTCACAACACTAAAAATCCATGTATTAAAAAAAAAGGGAGGGGGTGGTGCAGGGAGGGAGAAAACTCTCTCAGATGTGTGCCCTCACTACAGATTCTTTTGTCCAAATACACAGTAGAAAATGAACAGACATAGGGATTGTCAGGGTGCTGAGATTCAAAACAGAAAGGCTTAGGAGGAGGGACAAAAGACCTGCTGTAAAAGCATCTGCAAAGTAAGCAGGAACTGCAATCCACCCAGTATCCACTTTCATCTCTTGCCATTAAGTTCCTGATATAGTGATGACAAGAAAACCCCTGACTGACTTGAAAACTACGAAGGACCTACATTAAATCTCATGGCTTTACCTGTGCTTAATATTAGGAAATAACTTCAGGATCCTGCCCGACAAAGCCCAAGGCCCCAGGCTGCCGCACTGACCATCAGTGGATGCCCCAAACCCCCCAGAGCAGGGAATCTCAGCCTGGAATGCAGAGGCTCCAGTGAAAAGTGCTCTTAATAACTTAACAACAGCTAGCTTACTGTCAGTAGGCTTAGCAGAGTTTGCACTTTCTCTGTGTAGTGGGGGTTTTGTGTGTGCTTGATTTGATTTCTAAGGAGGACAGTGCCACCAGGAAGGCTGAAGCTATTCCACAGACACTACACAGCAACAGCTGCACTGGGAAAGAAAAACAGATGTCAGCACACCTTGTTTCTATACCTAGTAATAAAATATTTATGGATCATTCTCCTTTCTTCCCTCTCCCAGTTTCCTCCGCTCTGCTGGACATACATTCTCTGAAAACTCACTTTCAGCTGCTTAAGCCTGACTTTTGCTCAACTTGGCAGTGTTCGGTTTACTGCTGGATTCAACGCCCTTAAAGCTTTTTCCAACCTAAATGATTCCATGATTCAGGTATCTCCTGTTTCCTGGAGACACTCCTGAGCCCCACAGGACACTCTGTGTGAGCCATCACCTTCCATTCCCAAAGGCCAAAGCCACTGTAGCCGTTGTCCTAACAGGTTCCTCCACAAGGAACCTCGGGAAGCCGGATGACAATTCCTGGGGATCAGGCAAGGTTAGACACGCCGAGTCCCTGGGGAGGAGTGACACTGTAGCAAGTAACAAAATACCTGCAAAGCAGTGTTTCCTGCATCCACCTGGTTGCCACCAACACCCAGCACCTGACTTTGTGGTGTAACCTTTCGTTATGCACCTCACACCAAACACTGCAGGTCCCTCCCTCATCCCCACACCTCCTCCTTTCTCCCCTTAAATGGGGGGAACTAAGGAAGTTAAGCCTCCTTTTGCAAGAAGAAAACTTCTTTTAAAAATTTAAAAGATCAAACCTTCATTTAGGCAAGAGAATATTCAGAATTTATGGCTTAGATTTGCATGCCTGCAGGCAAATCAGAGGCAAGACATCTCTGATCAACTATGCAGTTCTTATCTCCCGTAGACAAAGCAACACCTCCATCAAGCATATGGATCATCAACGTGCCTCTTGGAAGGGACAAGGGAGATTAGGTATCACCAGTTACACAAGCTGCACTTTACAAATCCCGTGTCAATTAAAAGATGCTGTGTATTCTGAAACTCCCACACTCTCCGTGCCTACACATCTTCTGTAGGCTGCATTGGCAGCGAAAGTAGTGGCATTTGGCCCAATAACTGAGAGGATGCTAAAGCTTAATTCAATCCTCTTCCCTGCACTCTGGGTGCAAACAAAACTAACAAACAGAACAAGTCAAAGCTGGCCAAAAAGTTCTTCCAACTACTACATCATTCATGCACAACAAATGCTGCATCCAGCATTTTCTATCGTGTAACAGGAAGCTGCAGTGCCGAGGCCCGCCAGAACACCTCTCCTCATCCTTCCCACAGTTGCATCCTCCCTTTGGGACCCAGAGGGGGGACCTCACCAAAACCCACCCCAGGGAGGACTTTGAATTGCTGATATTTTATTGAAATACTTTTTAAAAAAATTCATTCTAACACTGTAAAAGTGCAGGTTGCTCACATCTCAAATACAGACTACAACTCTGAGCACTTCAGCTCAAAAGAATGGAAGAAAAATAGAAAAGGCACAAAGCAGCATGACAAAGACCCAGAACTAGTCACACATGCATGAAAACAAAGACTTGTCTTCAGTACTTCAGCCTGAAGAAAAAAAACAATTAAAAAACAGTTACTGTCAGAGTAATTGCAAGTAAAATGCTTAAACTCACATTTAATTCCTACCAATAACTGGACTGCTCCTCCACATTCCTTCTACCACCCAGTGATACTGTTAATGTAAAGAAATTAATTCTGCTTTTGAAGCAAATCAGACTACTTAGACCCCAAAATCTTATGGGCTTCCCAAACTGTCCAATATCCTCAAGGTTACACCTCACCTCCTCAGAAATCTTCTCCTTACCCATAAGATTACCTTCTTCTACTGAAAGATCTCTCAAATCCTATTTTCACGTTCTTTTGCAAAACATTTGGATGTTTAGTTCAATTATGGTTTTTTTTATCCTGCTACAGTTAAACTAAATGTTCTCATTTAAAAAGAACACATTCAATTATGAAATCTGCAATTTTAATTACCATTTTCTATCCCCATCTACTTTGAAACTCAAACCAAACCCGGAATGTTGTTTGTTCATGTCTGAACAATGTTTTTATTTACCGTGGATAAATGGAGACTTATCTAATACCACTTACATGGAGCCATAAATTGATTTTTGATTAATGTTTAATCAAAAACAAAGAGACCCATCTGTGCAAAAAAAGTAGGAAGCAGAAAGCCCTGTCCATGGGAATTTTTTCTGTGTCAGCTCTCCCAAGCTCTGTGTATCGACACGAGATCCTTCCTCTTTTGCTGGTATGAGGATGCAGCTCTGTTGACAGAGCACTTTACAATAGCCAGATAACTTCCTCCAGGAAACACTAATTTAAAACAAGATTATTTATTTTAAATACAAAGACTCTACAACCGACAACATGGAGTAAACATTTTAAATCTCAAACGCCCATAAAAATTAAGAGCATTAATGACAACCTTCCCTAATTCTGGCAGGCAAGCAGCTGTCAAAGCTGAACAAAGCTCAGGTACCTCCAGCTCCCTGCCTGCCCAGCACTGTCAGCTGGCAGGGCCACAGGTGAACACAGCATTAAAATCCCATGTCTCACTGAGGATGAAGTCACAGTTTTAATGAAAACTGAATATTCAAGTCTTCATTGGAGCACACGTGACTTCTCCATCAAGGGATCAAAGTCCAGGCGAGCACCATAATTTAGAGGCAGGCAGCACTCGAGATCAATACTGTGTAATAAAATTTTAAAAACCAAGAAGGATGAACATTTCTAGCTGTAATCAAAATAATAAAAGAGGTTATCTAACCTCAAAAGGAGTCTCTCTCTTTCAAAGCAGACGCACATATACCACCTTAGTGGTGTAAATGCCTTGACAACATGTCCTTGGGAAGGATGGAGTGGGGGGAGTGATGCCAAAGCAATCCCAGGATATTTGGGGAGATCCAGAAACATCAGGAAGGCAGTAAGTCTTTAAGAAGCCAGTGGTGAAGCGGCTTCTTCCTCTTCTGGATGGAGCCTGAGCAACACCTGAGTTAATCCACAGGATCTTTCCATTCCTTTCTCAAAGTGTCTCTCTCTTGTATTCATGGTAAGAGCCCAGAAAAGCAAACAGAGCTGCTCTAAAACATTTGGTCCCCAAACCTCTTTTTACTGAATGTAAATACACACTCATTTTTTTCAACAATTAAGAACTTCCAAAGGAAGATGGAATATTAAAAAAAGTGACAAGAACAATCTTAATTATAGCTCTGTTAACACATTATGATAATAAGTACTTGTTCTTTATCAGACATTTTAAAAAAATTATTATTGTTCTGAACTATACAAAGGCTGGTCTAAAGAACAAGGATCTTTGTCTCTTGCTGCCAGAAGAAACAGCATTTCCTGAGGCCTGTTTCTGCCTTCAACTAACAGTTTTGATTTGTGCTTTAGAAAAATAACTGCATGCCCTCAGCTGGAGGGAAAAAAAGTTCCCTTCTTCCCCCTCTCCCAGATGCTCACAGGAGAGCAGCATCACCAGTGGTAATAACACTGTGTTTTATCAGCCTTCAGGAAAAACAAGACCAAACCTCTGGCTATCCTGGCTCAGGTAAACAACAGGAGTTTATTACAGAGTTAATACTTGGTTTTGTTCATATTCCTCTTCCTCCTTTCCACCTCCCCTGGAGCCCCGGGACTAGAATTACAGCCCAACAATAGCCCAATTGTTGCCCCCGGCAGCAACTTCCATCCCAACAATAGATCTTTCCCTTTTCTCTCCACCCAAAGGAAAATTAATAAGGAAAAATTTCTCTGATTACAGGGTAAAGGAAAACATTTTTAAGGGGGAAGACAGAGAGACCTATGTATATACCATGAGATTCTGAGCTTCCTTTGTACAGAAGAATGTGCATTCCCCTTCCCAGGCTCCTTTGTATCCCACAGCCCCTCCTATGCAGGGGAAGAGATGGGGAGGAAGGTTATGTGCTCTGGCACGAATGGCATTTCCTAAGAAGGTCACTTTAACCACCACTTGAGGGTCCTTCCTTTAGAAAGTCTCACCTATTCCTACAAACATGAAGGGGAGAGCTGTGAGCCCCCTTTATTTCAGTGATAACCTGGAAGCGCACGTGCCTGCTCTTCGAAATGGAGCTCAGAGGAATTCACGCTCTGAGGGGAGAAGCAGGCTGGATTTACAAAGCAAACATTGTTTTTTGTGGGAAAAGAGTATTTACACATAGGAACAAATATGTTTTATTTCCCACTTTCCAGATGAAAAAATACATGCTACTGCACTGCAAATATTTTGGTAAGGTGTGCTAAAAGCCAAAAACAAAGACAGAAGCCCTTCCTTTGGAGAGGGAAAAGAATCCCCACCTACTACAGCCATGGCTGCAAAAAGTCCAGCATTAGGCTCCTGATTTGTTTCTGCCTGCTAAGGAGCCTAACATTTATTTCGGCAACAAAGCGATAACAAAGATTCAAAGCTGCTTTCTAAAGAAGTTCTCAAGTATTTCAAGAATTTGTTTGTGCTCTGCCAAATATCCCTCTGTTCCTCACAGGGCTCTGCCCCTGCAACCAGAGCAACATCTGTTGGTTTGGGGTGACAAGAGAAGAAACAGGATTTTGTGATTCTGCACTAACTGCAGAAGCTGCCCGACATGCAATTCACATTAATTTCAGCTTCTCCCTGCACAGTATTTACTCATGCAACAGCTAGTTAAAAGCTCTGTCCAAGTGCTTTCAAGTATTTGAGATTTATCTCCACTAATCAAGGTTTATTCTCCTTTAGTTAGAAGGACTTTACTAAATCACTGCTCTCAGTAGTTCTGACAGCTGACTTCTCACTAAAACTATAAAAAAAGGTTCTATCACTTGGCTGTTGCAACAGGGAACATTTACAAAAGCAGATTTGAGTTCTTATTGGTTTCAACAAGAAAAATCTTGTTGATTTTTGGTAGGAATGTGCACACACAAAAACCCAACACTACAAGTGTGTCAGCAGGGCTCCCATGTTAGCTGAAGCCCCAGTCCAAGGCCGCAGGTTCTTTCCAATGACTGAATTCAAGGTTTGAGTTTTAACGCAAACTTGCAGCCCACCAAGAACATGCCCACCTCCAGCTAAGGGAACCTCTAGGATCCACCTGTGGATCAGGCCAGAATTCCTTAGTCTTGCTCAGGACCCACCTGCAGCTGAGCAGGAGCCAGGCACTGGCAGTGTGCAGCTCCTGGGCAGCACCACTCAAATGCTGTTTAGGATTGTCTCCGTTCCACCATCCCAGAGCCCTTTACCTGCTCTCTTCAAGCAATTTCTCCAGTGATATGTAGGTCCTGATGCTGTGATTTAGCTCCTACATTTGAGGAAATGTTAAAAATGCCAGAGCCATGCTATTCGAACAACCAGTAAGTATCTCTGGAGGAGACAGGAATTCTGTTGCCTTTAAGAAAACTCTGCATTCTCCAGAAAAGCATTTTAACAGGCAGAGATGATTTCATTTTAAAAGAATTAACACTGACATCGTTACTTACACTCCTTAAGGAGGATTACTAACATCTCCTTGCTTCAATTCCTTTTTGGTTTATGTTTAAGGACAAATATTTTGTTTATAGTGAACTGATCACACATCCAGCTGATCTCTCCCTGAGTACTTCCTGCAAGTTCAAGAATCTCCAGACTGTCAAAGGCTGCCACACAATCCCTCAGATAACCAGGGTCCGGCTGTGGAGCTGGAGGACTGGAAAATGAGACACACCAGCTATTCTCCTTTCTCCACCAAGGCATTTATGAGGTGAGGATGTCATGCAGAAGTCCAATATCTGCAACAGCTCATAAATAATGCACCGTTTGACACTTCTCTCACAGCCACAGTTAAAAGAAGGAAAAAAAATGTACCACCCGTGGTTTGTTTATGTAGGTAACTTTAAAATTAACTTTAAACTCCATTTCATTTTATGGTTGTGAATAATCCTCACCTCTGCCTGTCCTTTCCACAGTTGTGATTATAAAGGAACATATGAGAAAACTGCGTTCTTACAGGTTTCTACAGCTTAACCCTCCCTGCCAGCTTCTCTGCTCTGCCAGGGAAGGAACAAACAGGTGAAGTGAAATGCTGCCACTAGAATGTCTCTCAAAATCAGAATATTTGTCCATGAGACAGGGATTTTGCTTACAACTCAGTCCTCTACTTTCTGGAATAGATTGGAACTAATTCCCAAGCCGAAAACTACAAAAAGCAGATTAAATTCAATCGGTACGATGGTTAGCAGTGGTATCTCTCCAGAAGTTGTTCAAGTTTTCTGGACAGCTGAGGCCACTTGAAGACCATCCAGTGCATCTCTCAACTGGGATCTGCAATTCTACAGTCAAGTAAAACATGTGGATTTCTCCTGTACATCTTTATAAAGGTGGTTTAGAAAAGAAAATCAAAGCACGAGCATAGACAGCCTTGCCCAAGATCCCCACAGATACCAGAGCCTTCCCAATGCTCTACACCCATTCCACAAAGTTTCAAATAATAATAATATTCTGGAAGGTGGTATGGGAGGGTTGCCTTTAAAACCGCTGAAAATAACATGTTGTGATTGCATCTCGCAGCCACTGAGTGCTCAGAGTGAAGGCGCGTCCAGCTCCTCCTGCCTGTCCTGATCCCCCTGTACGTGCACGAGTTCCCTCAGCACCTCAGAGGCATCCACCCCTCAGCAAAGGGCTGCTGAGCTCCAAAGGCCATGGGAAGCAGGGACATTTTCCAGCAAAGCTGAGTGGGTGTCAGCCCAGCCAGGCAGAGGCTGGCCTGTGATACGGGTACTGCGCTGCGTAAAGGAAACCTTTGCAGGAGGTGCTGCAGAAGGCAAAAAGGAGAAACAGCAAAGATAATGAACAAAATATCCTCAGCACAGTAACACCTTTGGCTCACATGCACCACAACCTATATTGGCCTTCCTTCCTCTTCTGCCGAGTTACAGCCACCTTGGTTCCTGGGCTAGGGCACGACCACCTCCATTTCTCGCTCACGTCTTTCCTGTACCTCTCCAAGGAAAGCAGCACCAAGGAAGAAGTGACCAGGAAAGCCAGTCCACCCCCAGGTCCCTGCTCCTGACTGTCCTCCCTGACTCACACATAGCCACACTTACAATTTTTAGCTGGCTGCTGGGGCAGCTATGATTCCTCACTTCGGTTCATTTAAGGACCTTAATTGTTTGTTTTGGCTCCAACCAGCAACCGTGTTTATGAAAAACAGGTTAAGCTTTTGGCACCAAATTGTTTTCAAAAACCCTCAGCCTTTGAAATAGTGCCTTCTTTAAAAAAATGTTTTTCTACCTTGAGATGCTGCCTTTCTCTCCAGAGAGACATTTCACCTCCACTACTCACTACACTGGTGTTACCTTTTTGTGTTCCCATTAATACCTCATTTCCTCAACAGTTCATAACTTGATCTAAAAGATTCTGTCTAAGGTAAGGCGTAACATGTGACATTTCAGAGAAATCTAGAGTTATTATTTCCAAGTAAAAAAACACTCCTGCACCATGTGACCACTCATGAATTTCAAATTTTCATGGTAGATTTGCCTAAATAAGGTGGACTTGTACACTGTGAGTACCTCTACATGGAAGCTAGATTGTACAATTTATTCCTTTAATTCAAGAAACTCTCCTGATGCCCCACTGCATCCTGTGTACTGCTACTAAAAACTGTACAACAAGACAGTTCCGCAAAACCAGAATCTCTCCAGTCCAAAACTGGCCACAAGATTCTACACTACCATTTGAGTTTATAAAAGCATATTTTACTCCACACTCAACAGGCTCCAATGCCAAAAAATACCCAGAATTCACATCCCAGAGTGAGCATCTATCATTCCAGGGCAGATCACGTTGATGAAGGCCCATGTAAAAACGCATTAGGAGATCCTAAGCACAGATCACTCGGTTGCTTTTTTAGTTCATTATAAAGCTACTTCCATAAACTTTTATTCTAGTTTAATGGTTTTCTACAGTATTTTGTTAGTCTTAGTGCTTTGAAGATTCATTTGGATGCAGAGAAAGGGTGTCAGCTGTGACATTTCTCCTGAAGGTGCAGTCAGAAATTAAATGGCTAAAAGTCTCAACAGTGTAACATTACCAAAAGCTTATATTAAAACAAGAAACACCTATTTCTCCACCAAAAAGGGTGGTGAAAACAGAGTATCAACACTGAGCTTCATTGAGCCGTGCTAAGATCGTAAATGGCCTGATGTCATTTCTTGTCCAGTT
This sequence comes from Orthonyx spaldingii, assembly GCA_013397795.1. NCBI lineage: Eukaryota > Metazoa > Chordata > Aves > Passeriformes > Orthonychidae > Orthonyx > Orthonyx spaldingii. The sequence goes on from VZTJ01003253.1 coordinate 875,134, forward strand.
GAAATGGTTTTTGGTCTCCAGCTTGTTCATATCCAGGAAAAAGTTTCCAAAAGACTAATGCCAATACAGCCACCCTCTTTTCGGGTTATAACTGGTACATGTTATAAGGTTTAAAAGCCACAAAATGTTCCAAAACAGCCTGGAGTCACTAGGAGGATGCTCCCTTGGGACAAAGTAACTCCAATATTCTTCAGTCTACTTCCTAGAGAAACAAACTGAATTAAAGTAGCCATCATCCCTCTACAGACAAGAATCCCAAAGTGCAACACCAGAACTCTGCTCATTGCTCCTTCCAACTGTTTGGAAGCCATCAGAACACTCCAAGGAGGCTGAGCAGTCTTGCAGCACTCAGGTGCTTGGGCACGGAGAGCTTGGGCTGGGCAGTTCTGTGGAGACCTCTCCAGGGATGACACTTCAGCCACCACCAACAGAGGAGTGGGAAAGAGAAAGGAGAGAACAAAGAGCACACGCAGATCCAAGCCCCCTGGGTAACTCTGTCTATCAATTTAAACTTAGTATCAGCTTACTCAAAGTGAGTCCAACCTCAGAATGCAGCTTTGGTCAAATAACTGACACATTTAAAATTAAAGTTCATGCAGTGAAAGGCTCTGATGGAAAGGGAAGCTCTATGATTTCAACTGCTCCAGTAATGCCAAACAACATTTGCTAACCAACTGCCTACAGTTCGACCCCCAGCTCCTTTATCCAGCCTCTTAAACGCCAGTCTGGGTTTCAAGAGGAGAAAAATCTCACCACTACCTCAATCCTTCTGTCAAAGCATCCTGTTGGCAAAGAAGGGGCTGTTCAAGGTGAAGTGCAGAGGGTGGAGAGAGAACAATGTCCAAGCCATCTGACAAAACTGGAGTCATCACCACCCCCAACTGAGCTACCACCACATCGCCCAGCCCTGGTGCTATGGCAGGAAATCTTCACAAGTCACCACACTGAGCTGCTAGAAGAGAACTAGGCCATCACACAAGTCAGGACAAGTCAAACACATCAGCAATAGTTCAGAAACTCCTGTCACAGGACCCAAAAGGCCAGACTAAAACTTAATGCAGACTTAGAGCACTGCTGATGCACTTCCCAATTCACACAGCTTACAAATCCAGCTTAGGAATGTGAAACTGTATTAAAGGACCTCAGCAATTTGGTACAAGTTCAGCATATTACCATTTCACCAGGTTTACTTCAAAGACAAGCAATCTCCTGTCAGATTATTATTTATATTACCACAAACAATCACAACTGTGCACTGTTTACAGCTGCAAAAGGAACAAGGATACACCTACACTTACTGATTGTGCTTGGCCCACACTTGTGCTGCATTTTTATATCACACTTTACCAAATAACTTCTTCTGTAGTCATTCTGTTGGCAAACTCAGCCCCACAAACATCTTCAATTTTTGTTACAATACAAAATTTACCATTTTAATGCATCAGGAATTAATGTGAGTCCCAGCTGCAGGTAGGAAAAGGATTCTTATGTCTAGTCATCAGTTTTCAACTCAGCTATATAAGACTTTTCCAGAGTTAAACAGGCTATTAATGGAAGCACTTAAGTTTTACTGGTTTTGCTTTCAACTAACAAATGCTCCTCTAGGAAACCATGTATGAAAGATGTGCTATAAATTGAGATTGAAAAGAAGAATTAGTTGCTGGTTTACAACGATGCCATATAATGAGTGGCTGTCCAGTACAGAAAGCTGTAACTTTTAAACCAGAACTGTTTAAAAGGGACCTGGATCTGTTTGGGCTTCACCTTCCTTGTTACAGAAGCCCTAAAGCACCAATTCAAGTTTGCCACAAGCACAGGAAACGTGTGAAGAACACACTGGTGATGGTTCCTCTCAGAGGATCTTCCTCTGCTTATCTCCTGTGAAACCCTTCACGTGCCCCTGGCTCATTCTCTTTTCATGGAATCCATGCTCTGTATCTCTGTGCACATAAAAGAATTCACACCAACACACATCCATCAGCTGGAATATTTTACAGTCTCTCTTGCTGTTTTGGAACACATTGATAGCTGTAGAATATGGCAAACATCTTCCTAAGCTCAGCATCAATGCTGCTAAACCACCCAAGATGAACTCAAAGGCATTATGTTATTTTAATTATTTTTCTAAAGCATCTTAATTTGATGTCAATGCTTGTCATTACAGCAGGGTTCTTTACAAGGAAATAATAAAACTGTGAGAAGGACTGAAATCTTAAATCTCTTCTCCTGTTGGCCTAATGGTACAGTTCTCCATACACCTGGCAATGAAGAAAATAAATTCAAAGATGCCTTTTGATTTGTAGCTCCAGTGTGGTTTCTCAATAATACAGCTCTTAGGCTGCTGCATGCATTTAAAAAGTATTCCAAGCTCCTTCAGAGATGAATTACAGTAGCTGCATCTTTAACTGAAGCTCACATAAATTTCCTTTTTTTTTCCTCCAAGAAAACAATTACAGAACATTAAATCACTTTTATAACGCACCATGAAAACAAAACCCTTTAATTTGGGTTATGATCTGAATGGTTTGTACGGGACACTCAGGCTGCTCCTCTGCTTCACTCCCTGCCTGCAGCAGCTCCAACTCAGGAGCCCCAGGTCAGGAGGAATCACCTGCTCAGAGCCTTTAACCTGACCATTTCTCAGTTTATAAAGACAGCACATCTCCTTCTACCTTCTCACGCCTCACAGAAGGGAGCCCGAACACACTTAACACCACCCTGCCCAAGCCTCGTGCTTGGCTCTCATTCCAGCAGTAGTTTCAGACATCCCAAACTGGGTCACATGGCTGTCCTTAAAGCTGATCAAACATCTCTTGAACATGTCATGCAAAATCCAGTGTAGACTAATATATGAACGAAATTCCAGTACCTGGATTGGAGATGATTATCTATCCCTAAAAAGCTAAAACCATTAAAACCCTCTGACACTACTTCTTATCCCAAATGCAAATGAAGTCTATGTAACAAAACTTACAGCCTTCCTTCCTCCTTCACCATTACGCTTCTGAAGAAAAACATAAAAATAAAATAAAAGAAGGAAGTACTACAAAATATAATAGAGGACTTGGTCTATCCTCTGGATTTTTGTTCTAAATCTGTTTGTTCATATCTTTCTTTGCTGGCATCAACAATGACCTCATAAAGTAAAATTATTTATTTCTTTTAAACCTACCTCAAACTGTAGATACAGTCATTGTTTTGAATATCAGAAAGGGTGCCTCAGCTCTCTGGTTTGAAAACCTATTAAGTTTCTCTCAGAAATAATAAACAGCCTTACAGCCTCCAACTGCTTGAACCACCAAGCTCAGCACAGCCTCTGCTAAGCAGATAGGAGAAGACAGAAACAACGTGAGTAATTTAGACCCTATCTGTGGGATTTGCTATTATAAAATAAGACCTAAATGTGTAACACAATATAAATAAGAAAATAAGAATTGTGTACAATACACACCAGAGTTAGTAAACCAATACCAACACGTAGTCTACCTAGCACACACAGGGAAGAACAGTAAGTGCTGTTAAAAAAAACCCAAAGAAAACCACTTTGCCTGCTCATCATGTGCTCCATGGAAGAGCTGTAAGAGCCCCCACCCAGCTCTACAGTCTTGGGAAACTTGGGAATCTCATGAACTACAGGAGCGATGAATTGTGTTTTATGTGCACTTAACTCTGAAATAAAGAGCTTCGGAAGGTTTGCTCCTCAGCAGTTCCCGGTGGGTGAGAAAGGGACAAGTGGCGCGAGGGGGCTGCTGGTGCTGCGGGCGCGGGGGCTGCCAGGCGTGTGACATCACCCCTCCGGATTGGCCGCCAGTGACATCATTTTATTATTCAGCTTCATGTTTGCATTTCAGCTTCCCCCTTTCAGGGACCTCCGGACCTCACACAGCTCCTCGGAGCGGAGGGGAGAGAGGCAGCGTGGCCAAGACGCCGTCCCCAGAACAGCCCGAGGAGAACAGGCCTCTCCGGTTGTTCTGGAGCTGGGAAAGGCAACAGTGCTGGGGAGCCAACCAGGGGTCACGGGCTTACAGCAAGAGTTAAAGCAGAATTCTTAAGAAATTTGTTGCAGAACAAGACCTGAAGACTGGCAAATGGAAACCACATGCGACGCAACAGCAGAGTTAACAACAGCCATGCACACAGGCAGGATTGCACACGGGTATAACAGCGTGTATGGAAACAGAGCAAAGACTGCTCAGCAACAGCATCCATTCTTCTGTTAACACCCATAAGGGATCCACCACAAAGCAGCATCATCCCTGTTTACCCCTCCACAACACGAGGCTGCCTTTGTTCCAAGCTCACATCCTGCTTCCCCTTACACACTCGCCCCTCCTGAACTCGGACGCCTGTAACCTGATACACAAGAATGTTAATTTCTCAAGTGATTTTTGTAAAAGCACAGAATGGAAGTAACTTGATATTTTCCCCATCTTGAAAAATATTATTCTATAGCACATACAAGAGTAGGAAAATATATCTGGTCTACAACAATGCTTTGGGAAAATAAACTTGAAATAAAGGCTGCTCTGCCTCTGGGCAGCTACTACCCAGTAGGTTTTCTGTACAGCACACACACACCAGGATGTGTGTGTGTGTATCCAAACGCATATATCTGTGAATTATTCATGTGCACACAAACACAGATCAATCAGGCAAAAGATCGGTTTCCAGCAAGTACAAAAACACCTAAGTTAATGCTGAGCTTGAGTGACTGCTCTCAGGCACAGTGTACTGCAGCTGCCTGCTCATGGATCCAAAAGCACCTACAGAGCCTGCACCTTCAAAATGTTTTATGAGCAATTTACACAAAATCAATTAAACAAATACAATTATGCTCTCGAAACTAGTTCATCTACAAAACACATTTTCTCCTCACTCCCAGCAGCACGCATTTGAAGCGTGTATCCCACAACCCACACCATCCCACGGAAAGAGCACAATCCTGAAGGACAGCCATCCTACAAATCCCGAGCCTCTGACCCGTTCCCAGGGATATGGACAGGGACCTTGCCACGCAGGAGTGTAGCTCAGACAGGCTGCACTGCTGTCCCAACACAGCCTACCAAGAAAAGCTTCTTGTGCATGACAGGCAGTACCACAAACAACTGCATAAATTCAAGCCAACGTAACTGCAACTTCTACCTTAATTCACAGCATCACTACCCTACGTCACTTTTACACTTTATGATGCCACTATTTCTTCTATATTAAGAAAACATCACTATTTCAAGACACTAAATCAACACGTTTGGTTTTAGTTTAAAAAGTATCCTCCAAAGTCCACTATTACTTTTCAGACTGTATCTTAATTTAAAATTAATATATATTGCTTCCTTATGGTGGTGCATCCCCCATTCCCTCCACAGCAATCTTAAAACACTCATTCATGACATTCCTACCTTGGCATGTTTTACCAGGACAGTAACTCAGCCCTCTTCAGACCCAAGGAAACAGAATGCTTTTACGTGCAAATGAAATAAAAATGCTATAAAACTCTTCTGGCTTCAACCCCTAGACAGCAACAAGATGGGGAAAAACCACTGGTGAAATTAAGGAAGTACAGAATGAGATTTTCCTTTGTTTATCATGTGTGGTTTGAAATATGGGATTTCACAGGGGTATTTTCCACCAACTGTGATGTCAGTGATCAAAGTTTCGTTCCTGCCATGTGAGAAAAGACTTGAAAATGCAGAATTTGTTCTCCTCAACATGTATGGGTGTGGGTTAACAGGGTGAAGTCCCTGTGGCTCATGGACAACACCGGTACAGCTCAGTCTGCTCTGCAGCAGCCACAGAAAGCTGCTGGAAGACAGATCTGCTCTTTGCTACCATCACAAGGGAGCAGGTCATGCTTGGAGCACCACACTGAGCCTTCTGGCTCAGAAAGCTTTCCCTGACTTCAGCAAAACAGACTGCAGTAAGCAGGACATGTAACAACCTCTTCATTTATCACACACCTTCCAGAACGCTCTAAAACTCCAAGCAATCCATTTTGCACAAAGCAATGCATCCTCATCACTCACAAGAACACACATTCTTCCTCCATGCACCTCAGCAAGAACACCCAACACCGCACCTGAGCATACCTTGGAGCAGGAATGGCCCTGGGGAACTGTCCTAGTTTCCAGGGAAATGGCACTTCTTTAGCTCCTTTGGCAAAAGGAAAATGTTTACTGGCTGGTCAGACATAATTTTTTTAAAGAATTACAGAGTTGAGTTGTCCTCACTCTGATTTTGGCTATGAGACTGTGAAAGTTGCCAGATCTCTCCCCCTAACCACCACAGCCCTCAATGAGCCTTCCCAACATTCCTTCAACCAACCAACCAGAAGTATCAGCCCAAAAATGACCCAAAGAGGAGGACTGGAGGAGTCACCACTGCAAGAGGACTCTTCCATCACACGCCAGTGGCAAGAACATGCAAGACAAGGCATCACGAGACAGTTCCTATAGAGGAATCAAAGCCAGCAAGCATGGAAGTTCCCAAATCCAATGAAGTATCTCCCCAAAGATGATTAAAAAAAGCAAGTTCCTTCTTGATGAAATAATACTGATGGGCATCAGTCTCAGGTGGATTTCTTTCCGAAACCGTGCTATAGCAATCACTGGTCACCTAAAACAGTTTCTCAAGCACAATTGAAACAAACCTGAGACAACCTGGCCTTTAAGAAAACGGTTCTGAGATTTATTTTGCACAGTACTGGCACAAAGTGAGAAGTATTACACCTGTTGGGCATTTACTCATTACTTTTAGCATTTTCTAATTTAGTTCGCTTTTGCAAATGTGGAAAGGTTTGTATTTATTAGCAAGAATCTACACTTCCAATGCCTTCTATGTCACCTGCAGAGAGGACTCAAGCTGAGAAAAACAGGTTCAAGTGATGTCATTTATTCTGAGTCTCTCCATCAGGATCAGCTTCTGGATTCTCCCTAGCTCCTTCCTTCTCTCACTACGCCTACACTTCCAGGGAAAACTAAGGAAAATCTAACACCTCCAAATGCTGCCACATATAAAAAACATACTAGACAAAACGTGAAGGACATGAACCAAATCCTGAGAAGGAGTTTGTGGGTATCTTTTATTTATAACACTGAATGAAATCCTGTAGAATTGGGGGTGGGGGGAAGGCTGTTTTCACAGCAGAACTTCCCCTGCAGCACAGACTGCAGGCATGGGCACTCTCTGCTGCTCAGAAAAAAATTTGGAACAACTGGACAGGAAGAACAAAAGCAAGAAATACTCAGCTCCAAACAAGAAGAGAGGTAAACTCAGCTTCCCCCACCCACCTTCCACAAAAACATCAAATATTTCCTTTCATAAATAATTGCAATAGGATGCCGTAGACTTTTCCAAGCAGACAATAGCTGGATTGTGTAATGTTTTGCCCCAGGCAGGGCCTGGGGGGAGGGCGACACAAAGGCCGGCTTTCAGGGCTTGGGGCCTCCCGCTCCTGCTCCGACAGCCTTGTCCCTTCCTACTCCCTTCCTACTCCTTCGCCTTCCGCGCTGGCCCTCGCTGGGACTGGGCAGCAGCGGCCATCGGAGGCTCCTGCTACCAACACACACAACAACAGGCAGCAAAAGCAAACAAACAGAAGTTATAAAGCCCCTCTGGCTCTGCCACAGACCTTACACAGAGCAACACCTTTCCCCAGGAGGGGACCCCGTGGGAGCGGTTTGGAGGTGCTGGTGACAGCCATTGGTGACCAGTGACAGCCATGGGCTGCACCCACTGGTCACTCTGCTCCCCTGACCCATCGAGTGCCCCTAAGGAGCCCGGCCTCTCGCTGGGTCTCAGGTCAAGCTGTCTGAGGGCAGAGCTGAGCTGGGGATATTAAAAGCAAACAATGAAAAGACCTTTCCGGCCTATAAGGTGTTTTGAAAGAGTTGCCCATATGAGCTGTGAAAGCTGAGCACTGTGATTGCCGGCCTGATTCACCTTCTTCCTTCACGTTCAGAACTGGAAAATCACCCGCCCTGGCAACATCAAAGGAGCCCCAGTGCTCCTCCGTCCCCAGGCAGGGACACAGCCAGCCCAGAATCCAAACCAGCAACAATTTCACCTGTCCCGGGCTCTGTGCAAAACACTTCCTCGAAACAGATAATGCAAGCTGGCTGCCCCACCTCAGAGATAAGCACACTCAAAAAAATTTTATATATATATATTTTTATCACTTGCATGAGGAAGTACTCAGGCTGGGAAAAGCCAGAGTAACAGGAGTGCCCAACCCTGCCTGCCCAAAATATGCATTAATTCTCCTTAGGAGAGCAGCCTGTACTTGTACCACCTCAGCACTGTCATCTCCCCAAAGCCAAATGTTTACTGTAATATACTATTTATAAATAACTTAGTATATTATCCTGTTTAAACCAACTATAATAGCATGAATTCAGCTGTGAGACCAAAGACACTCTTCTTTACAACAGAAACAAGCAGAGGACACTTAGCCAGTTGCAAGAGCACAAGTAGTTGTGCAAGTTTGCAATAAATCAGGTTGTTTTGTTTGGGTTTTGAAGTGCAGCAAAAAGACGTCAATAAATGCATCAGTGCAGGTAAAACGATCTGAACCACACTTCAAAACACCCACCACATCAGGTGTACAGAAAACAAGGGACAGGTGCTGGCCACAGAAGTTAAACCAAATTTATGACAAATTCATGCAAAACACCTGCTGCAAAACTTGCAGAAAAAAAACCCCCATAATATAGAAGGAAAACAGACAGTCAAAAAACTTTCCACGATGTATCTACAGATGGAGACACTGCCTGTTTTTCTATACACTAAGGCATACAGAGGCACACAGAAAATGGGAAAAAGTTAATGGAGCAAAATCACCTTATCACTGACCTCACTTGGTCGTGCTTTTAAAAACATATTTTGAGACATGAGAGGGTATTTGAACAATGTTCTCCTTTTCTACAAAAGGACAATCTCTTTAAGTCAATTGATAGCCACAGACCACACCAGAACATCCAAAGGCTGAAGTGTCCCTCCCTGCCCCAAATCAGAGCTCTGTGACTTCACCTCTGCCAGCCCCAGCCTGGCAGGGCAGCACTGGCTCCTCTGCCTGTCCACCTCAGAGCATCAGCACTGACCAAGTAAACTAACAGACTCAACCAAACTTCACTAAGATATGTAAAGAAGAATAAAATTAATGAAGCACTTTTTTTTTATATCCAAAGTATTGGCCCCACCTCTCTACACATACGTGCCTATTTTTACCTGCAGACTCATTGCTGATAATTTGCAGATACTTAAGCCACCACCCATCAACTAACATTTCCACAATACTTTTAGAGCTTAGTCTGGGGTTACAGTGGTTCTGTGTTTCCCTTTTCTCAGGTAGTAGAAGATTCTGACTACATTTGGATCATGTGGAAATGTATTTGAGACGCAGTAACATCATGTATACGTTACCGAAAGTGAAAAATCTGAGTATAAATCAAATTAGTCCAAAACTGCTTCAGAAGCTCATTCCACAACCTACTTCAACCAACCTCTGTCATGACAGTCTCCAGTAAATCCCTCAGCCCAGACAATGGATGACTTTGGGAGAACAGTGAATCACTGGTAGAGCCACATTCTGGTTTACTGAGGGCTTGGGAGATACAGGCCTTGTGTGGATCACCAGAGCCAAGCACCAGAAAAGGACATTTGTACCTATTTCTACTGCTTTTTTACACATGTATTACACTTTGAAAAATACTGATGCAAAACATGAGAACTTCACGAAAGCATTTAGTTAGCTAAGAAAACATTTGTTTCTAATACCAAATTTCGTACTTCCCAAAAACTTTTATCCTGAGAGCCAAAGTGTAATATTTAGATGTGAGGCACATCTTACACCACCTCGGTTCAGCACTGGGATTCAATCCTTTAAATGAAAGGCTAAACGTGTGCTATTCTTGACTAGTGGGAGCCTGGGCTTTACAAGGCACCTTATCGTGAGAACAGGCTCTCTCAAGATTCCCAAACCCCATTTCTAAACCAAAAAGATTCAGATCAGTATCTGAGCATTTGCAATGCTTATCTGCTAGCTGTTCTTCTCATTTCTGCCTTGATGTTTTGTAGGGCTCCACAATGAATGTTTGCCTAAACTCTAAAGAGAATTTCATGGCTATGCAAGTTAAAATTCCTCCACACACAGAGATAATTTAGAGGGAAATCTCCCATGTTTTTCTGGAGAATGTAGAAACTACACTTGCCTTCTTTACATATGGTGCAGTCTTTGACAACACTGACAAGAGTCTCCTATATACTCACATGATCAGTGCTGGGGTCTCCATGAAGTCGGCCCTTAACTCACACACACGCAAATTGCCAGAAGAAGAGGTGATTTTCCCCTGTAACTTCACTTTTTAGTTCGACTTCTGCAAAGCTAACTAGTTGGCATAACTTATTTCTGTGATCTTGTAGGATGAGCCATTTACTTCCCAAAGTAAGGAGTTTCTCACTATAAAGCACAGACCCTCATGTAGTGCTGTTGGACCTGGGGAACTTTTTCTTTCCCTGGTAGTCCTCATTGTTTTTTTCCCAGTTCATCCCATTTTGCTTTACTAAAACACCTTCCAACTTCCAATAACAAGATATAGTATTCTCCTAGGTTAGGATCATGTGTTTAGGCTTATCTGAATGTGGAAACCCTGCTTTGCAATGCAAGGTAGTATTCCATAATTACACAGCAAGGCAGGTACCTTGCTAGTAAAAATACTCAGGGTACAAAACCAGAAAGGCAGCGCAGCAGCTCCCACCTGATCTGCAACACGAGCTCCACTCTGTGCAAGCCTGGCAACCCAAGGATTTCAAAACCACTTCAGACCCACAAATTCAGTGCCAGCTGGGAGAGGGCAGATCGCATGTTGAAGCTTTATAACGAAGTGAGAAGGTAAGATACAGCAACTTCTGCAAAACACCTCCTAATGACAGCCCACACAGCCATTACAGAGGCCAAACATATCAGCTTCCCACTCAGCAAAGCTGCCAGAACTCAACTCAAAGCAAAATTTATATAAACGGAACAAACAGTATCATATTCAGCTATCGCCTGTGACTGCCTTCATTTTGAGAGCGAGAAAACCAAAGGATTCTGAGTTACCAAAAGAAGGGGGGAAAGGCCTTTCCCACCCTCACAAACAGAACAATCCTTCTGCTACCCTGTTTTGAAACTTCTCAATACTCGAAAGCAGCTCTGCAGCCATAAGGACTTGCAGCATTTGAAGATAGTAGTTTTCTTATCCTACAAAAAATCCAAGCACAAAACCGAATGCTCTTCACATACCCTCTCCTTGCTTTCACACCCCAAATGTCATAAACATCATTAGCATCTTATTGCCTGTTTTCCTTTTATTCCCCATTATTCATTAGATCAGAAGACTTCTGTGTGAGAATATTAAAACACTGAGGAGCATCAGTATCACACACAGAGAGAATTCTTGGGAACTCATATTGCCCTTCCCAGTTTGAACTAAATCCCTACAACAACATTAAAAATAAGGCATTATGTGTAGCAGGAGCTCACTCTCAGGGTTTCTAAAACTTGAGACTGGGAAGAAAAAGCTTCTGTGAGCATGAAAATAAATTCCTTATATGCTGGGTGTTTGTCAGATGGAAAAGGCTGGTGCATCTAATACTATTTATTTTTTACTTTGAGGGACAAGCTTACAGAACTTAAGATTTCCAGTGCTTCCTTCTGAAATTACATGACATGATATTACTGGAATCAACAAGTTAGATCACTAGTCTTGCACATCAAAATACATAAAAAGACACCAGGATGAACTAAAGAGGGTGGTGCAAACAGAAACAAATACTCTATGAATAAAAGCATTACCTAAGAGCCAGCTTCCCCTCTCAGTATTTTCATGAAATTTCTAAGAGGATTTGCAGAGTTAAAGATAAGGACCAGAAGAGAGATAACAGATGGCAATGGAAAGAAAGCAGCATGTAATAACTTGATAGGGTACATTCAGTACTCCAGTACGTTAGAAGAAACCCGGAGACAACTTCCACGTGTGTGTTACTTGGTTCCCTATTTATGAACAGTAGCATCATCAAGGGCTCAACACATAGTATTTCGTTTTGTATTTACTGGTCTCTGTTTCAGCAGGCCAGCCCAGTTAAGGAGAGACTTTGAACACGACCTGGCCTCCAGCCTGGGCTCCTCACCCCACACAGAATCCACGGGAACAAGCCTGCAGCAGGCCAGCCCTGCAGTAGTAACACAGAGCTTGCAAACACCCAGGGCTGAAAAGAGTTTGCTTCTGTGGTAGCGCTGGTTAGTTGGGGGTTTTGTTGGGTTTTTGTTGTTTTCCAAGGCTGCACTTCAGAGCTCTGTCTTTTCTGAGAAGCAGCAGACACGGTCTCCCAGGCCTGCCAAGCAACCAAAATATCGCTGGTCAACAACCTTCTCTGCTATCACCACAATCGTTGCTTTTTTGTTTTGCTTAAATTTCCCAGGCTACAAGCCAAAGCCTTCAGAGGCAATGCACTGCCTTCAAGGTAAAGGTTGGTGATCCTGCATTTTTCTTTACATTCCCAGCCTCACTGCCCTGGTAAAAGCACTGCTGACAAACACTGTTTAACCTGTTTGTCCCATTCCACCCAGGGAGGAGGTCAGGCACCCACAGCTTCTATTCCTGGGTTGTCAGCTCCAGAGGTGGAGGCACATCAGCTACCTGAAACATGGCAGTGAGCAAAGGCAAGAGAAAAAAGCATGTCTTGAGCCACAGGTCAGAATTACTACATAAAGAAAAATGGAATAGGTCTGAACCTATACCTGGAGAACTGAAATGTGAAGGTCTTTTGCATCCCCATGGCAGGGATAGCAACACACACAGAGGCAAAGCTGCCAGCTCTGAGCTGCGTGTGCTTAGACTGTGGAGGAAGGAGACATACAAGGGACACAAAACTGCCATAAACTGCTGAAAACAAAACCCATTTATTTCTAAACAAGATTCCTTCAAAGCCACCTTACAGGAGCAAACACCTAAAACAGTCCTGAAAAACTACATAAACTGTACAACCCAAGGCTGCCAAGGCACTTTGTACCACCCTTCCCATGAGTGTGCTTTTTGGAGTTTAGTCTTTCAAATGAAGTCAGGGTGCTCAAATTATGATAAAAGACTTTCATCTCTGGCCATGAGATGTCAAGTCCCCAGTACACAGTTATGATTTGAGAAGGACAAACTGCAAGGTTATCACAGACAGGGCCAGTTTCAAAGCAAGTCGCCCCCAACGGTAAGGAATTACAGTTCTGACCTACATCCAAGCTCATCTTTTTATTTGTTGGAGACGGAGGCATGGAGTCAAGCTACAGTAGTCTAAAAAACAGAAACAAAACAAAGAGCTAAATAAAACAAAAAGAAACAAAACACACAAGCAAATAATAACCCGCCGCCCCTCCCTTGACAAGTACAACACGGTCTGTACGTCTGCATGGCCAGAGGACAGAGATGTACCAGCCAAACCTGCACCCCGTAACTGCACCTGCCCTTCCCAAGGTCACTTCAAAAAGCTCTCCAGGCTACTTCGTATAACTCAAGCTGCTCTGCAGGATCTGCTCTTAAATAAATATATAACACACACATTTAAAAACCTAAGCACAACATCAGCCATTTCTCGTGTTTGTTGTGTTTGTGTTCAACCAGCTGCACACAGACATGCTTAGTAAAAAATACAGCTGTGCAGAAATCCCATTAAGGACAACAGCTATATTTTTAATTACCTCCAAGGCAAAGATTCCAGCACACAAAAACACAGAAGGGCAATGTTTTGCTTTGGTGGTGGGGTTGGGGTTTGTTTTTTAATTTGTTTAAAAAGTGCTCAAGTCAGTGGCAATTAAAAAATTCCTGCAGTAGCTTAGAATTAACTAAAGCCCAGAACAATCTGTAATAACATCACACAGTATCACCTTATTTATCAGCCCACTGCTCATGAACCACAGATAAAAAGTTTCTGCCCCAGACAAAAATAAGCGACGGCAAATTTACGTCATGCAAGAAAAGCTCTGCAAGGAAAGAAATCAGTGAGACAAGCAGAGATACAGATAACATGTTCTTTGGGTTCAAAACACCCAGCTGGTCTGGAAGCACTGCAGTAAGGGTGTATCCCACAGGAAAAAGAATTCCCATGGAGATCACAGGGATGTTTTAAAACCAGATGCAGCCAAAATGCAGGAGGACAGAGTTTCTTCTCAAATGTTTGAACTGAAAAGCGTACCCAAGCCAGTAGTTTGTGCACGATTTTAACCTGCAGCAAGGTCACAGCTCCATGTACCTACACAGAACTCTGCATGCAGCCAGCCTTGGCTCTCTGCACGTGGCTTCTCTTGGAAGAATGGGAATAGTCCATCAGTTTACCCCACAGGCTCACTTTAAATCTTTAATTTTGTTATATTGGAGCTGCTCAAATGGAAATCACCTAACAAACACAGAATAGAGGCTTAGCTCATGCTAGATAGAAAGATTAAGAAATCCAGGATTTCCCCATCTCCTTTCAGCCTAACATTGGCAACAAATGAATTTAATTTCAAGAAAAGATAACCACAAAATAAAATAATATATATTTTCCACACACTAAAAATAACTGACAATTGTTACAGGTTTGTTTGTTTAATAATATATTAATATGAGGAAACTAAGAGGTATTTTCCTTCTTTGTTTCAGCTCAGTTTCACTAAATAGCTTATAAAACCCCCAAAGAACATGTCTGAAACTGCACAGCCACAAACACATCCCTCCCCACTTCCCTTCCCAAGTCCTAGTCCCTAATGTGCAACTAGGTAAAGCTCAGGGAAGGAGAAAGGAGTTTTATTAGCAGAGGGCTCAGAATTGGAGGGCAACCACTGAACGTGTAGTTTGCCTGGAGCTAAACCTCTAAAGTTCCTCGTTGGCAAAGTGTGCCTGCCTTTGATCCGCCGAGTTCAGAGTCCGCTTACTTAACCTCCACAGGAAGAGCTCACTTATGTGGTGCAAGATGAGCTCTTTCCTACACTTTCTTCCACAGTTCTAAAAGACTGGCACACTGACAGGCTTTGCACATTTCCAAATATAAAAAAAATAGCTCGGCAAGAATTTACAAGTAGTGATATCGCTGACGACATCCCACAAACCATCTACCTCCCAAAATGTGATTTTTTTTTTTACAAGACAGGTCCACAAGAGATCACAAGTTCCAGCGTCAAGGGTATCTCCTGAACTAAACATGATAAGCCAACAATCTTGGAAAGTATTTAAGCAGTATGTGCTTTGTTGAGCATCCTACCAACATAACTGATACAAAAGTGCAGAGACTGACAAGGTCCTTCCAGAAAAGATACCCAAAGTATTCCAGTATCTCCTTTGTTTATAGAAAACTTAAATAAAAACTGTCCCAAACACATTCCGCAACACATTTAGAGCAGGATTTTGGAGATGTCTCTGCACCACTTGGGTGGGGTCATACTAAACACGTCTGCAGCCTACACTCACACAGAAACAACATGTTGGTTTGGTTGACTCTCAGGAAAAACAAATGGAAATAAGACTGCGCAGTCTGGGTGGAAAAACAGCCAAGTCTGCCCGGTTCTACTGCTCAAAACCTTTCCATCAGCTGGGTCTTGAAGGTGCAACTTCTATGCCCAAACTATTCCCCAAGTACTCAACTCTTCACATGAAAACTTATTTCTGCACTATAGTCCATTATCTGTGTATTGCTCATCATCAAAAAACTAACATCATCTGCAGACATCTTTTGGAGCAACCTGAAGCCTCATTCCAGTCACTGTGAGCCAGCCTTCTGTAGCCCACAAGCCTCTCAAGTCATCTCAGCTTACTCATCCCCCAAGGCTTTTCTTCAGAGAGAAGTCTGCACTAATGCATACGAGTCACAAAGGGGCCCTTAATGCCAACACTAAAAAGGAGATGGATCTAAGGGAACCAGATTTTATATCATTAGAAGTTTATCACTGCTTACTTTGATATCACCACAATGCAAACTAGTCTGGCTAGAATTTGCTTTGAGGAGGTGAGCAAAGCTCTGCTCAACTCTGCCTGCACACACACATGGGGAGTGGAATGTAAATGCAAAGGTAAAGTGCCCATCCAGTTTAAAAATTATTTCTGAATCCTAATATTAACAGGAAACAAGCAAGATGAACCTGCCTCCCCCACCCCGAGACAATTCTCCTACATCCAAGTGATGACCTGCAGTGGAAGTGACTTGCAAAACTTCCCATCTAGGCTAGGAAAATTAATTTACAAATAGGGTATTTCTGGCACTTCTGATGAGACAGTTTACAGAAAAATGATGCACTCATGTGAATGAAGTGGGAAATGAGTAATTATCATGGAATCCCAGAATAGTTTGGGTTGGAAGGGACCTTGAAAATTATCTAGTTCCAACCCCCCTGCCATGGGCAGGGACACCTTCCACTATCCCAGGTTGCTCCAAGACCTGTCCAACCTGGCCTTGGGCACTTCCAGGGATGGGGCAGCCACAGCTTCTCTGGGAAATTATTTTTGAGACTTCAAAAGACACGATGAACAAGTGCTAACACCAAAACTTCACTAGGGCAAGAGAAAACTGCAAGAGAATATAGACGCGACCCAGTACATGCTGCTTAAGTATTTTTTGAAACTTCTGGCTTAGCTGAGGACATATTCGTGATGCTGGAACTTGTGATCTCTTGTGGACCTGGTTTGGGTTACAAAAAATAAATCAAATTTGGGAAGCGGGTGGTTTGTGAGGTGTCAGCAGCAATATCATGACTTGTAAATAACAGTCCATATCTTAAAAAGAAAATCTAACTTGCACCTTAAATTCAAAAGCAGTGCTGCCCTGGCTTTAGAAAGGTTACTGTTGGTAATTAGGTTTCTAGTCCTAAACTGCCTCCACTGTTACAGCTCAAACAGCAGCTTTAACCGAGTTGCCCGTCTCTTTGTGGGTTTGTTTTGAAAGAAGCTCAATTATGCTCAGGACAATGGCCTGTCTCTTCATTTTGGGTGAATAGGAAGCAAGGGTGCCATTGTCACCCTGCTTCAATGCAGTCACAACAAAGGGCTCTGAAGTGCCGAAAATAATGGGCTACCTAAAGTGTCCGGGAGGAGGACGGAGAGGGAGTTCTGCACTGGCCACACTCCCCCTTCTCCTGGGCCTCCAAGCAGGCTGCCTGTGCCGAGGGGCTGGCGACAGGACAGGGAGCTGCCACCACGGCTGCACCGAGCCGGGGACACGGAGGGGACACAGCTCCGCCCACGCTTCCCACGGGGCAGAAGGGAAGCGGGGTGGCCGGGTGGGCTGGGTTAGAGAAAAGGCAAAACGAGCCATGAGGCAAAAGGCACAGAAGCCGTGAGCTTTAGCCTGTGGATGGGTGGGCTTCAGGGGGGAAAGGGGGAGAGGGGCAGGAGGAGCATGGAAGCAGAGGGAGCCACGCAGCAGATTCAGTGAGAAAAAAGGAGGAACGTAATTTGTTTTTTAAAAAAATAGGACATAGTATTGCTGAAAGGCGGCGGGTGAATGAAAGGCAGCGCAGGCCGCTATTGTAGCTGCGGTCCCTCCTCCCCTTCTGGTGCCTCATTCATAAATGGCTGCTGGGGCTGGCGGCACAGCCGGGCCCGGGCACGGCCCTCAGCCCGGCCTGCGAGCCCCACCGCTCCTCACGGCCGCCGAACACCTTCCTCAGCCGGCAGCCG